>CM076724.1:21224209-21264209 GCA_038501795.1 Pseudopleuronectes americanus
GGGTGTGTGGTGGTGTGGGGGGGGTGTGGTGTGGTGGGGTGGTGTGGTGGTGGTGGTGTGGGGGTGTGGTGGTGTGGGGGTGTGGTGTGGGGGTGGGGTGGTGTGGTAGCGGCTGAGGGAGTGGGCGTGTGACGCGCGTCAGGTTGCACGTGTGATCGCCGCAGTGGACGTGCGTTGACGGGGTGAGCAGCAAGTGTAAGGTATGAGCGTGGTGTTGGTAGGTTGCAGAGGGGTACGAGTCGAGGTAGCGGTGCGCAGGGCGCTGGTGCTGGATGAGCAGAGAGGGTGGTGGTGTGGAGAGGTGCATGCTGTGGGAGTGGGAGGGGGTGGCGTGCTGTGTGCAGGGTGGTGCGGTGCGGTTCGAGGTTAGGGTCGGGTGGTAGGGTTGGTGGTCGATGTGGGCCCTGGGTGGGGACTGGGAGTTGAGGGGCGGTGTGCTCCGTGGTGGCTTCGTGGAGGCTGAGTGACGCGTAGTAGCGGTAGGATGAGGCGCTGAGTCGGCTGATGCCAGAGAGTGGACGTGGTGGGTTGTGCTGTGCCAGAGTAGGCGCTGAGTGTGTGGTCGGGTGTTGCGTGGTGGGGTCGCATGACTGCGCGAGGGTGCGGGCGCAGTGAGTGATGTGGGTGAGGGGCGTCTGGAGTTGTGTGCAGATAGTGTGCTTCGCGTGGGGTCGGGACGTAAGTGCGCGGGGGAGGTCGAAAACGGGCGGGCGCGTACGCGGGTGTGGACAGTTGGTGAGGCGTGTGGTTGATGGGGTGGGAGTGTGCTAGCTTAGGGGTTGTCGTAGCGCGCGGTGTGAAAAGATGGGCGCGCGTTTGGTGGGTAGGTAGCTAGTGGTTCGCGTTGGGGTAGACGTGGCTGCGCTGGAGGTGAGGCCGCGCTACGTGCGAGATGGGGAGGTGATGCGTGGTGGTCGAGTCGCGTGTGCGTCGTAGCGTTCGGGGCGGAGCGTAGTGGGGGTGGGCGTAGATTGGTCGGGCCGTCTACCGAGTGAGGGGATAGGGCGTGGTGTCGGTGGGTGCTCGGTGAGTAGGAGGTGGTGGTCGTTTTGGTGGGCTAGATTGCGCGGGTAGGGGAAGGGGGCGGCGCGGTGGTGGGGGCGTGGGTGTGACGGGGGTTTGAGGGGGCATGGGAGGGGGGGGGGTGGTATGGAGGGTGGTCGTTTGCGGGAGGGAGTAGGAGAGGGGATGCAAGCGGACGGGCGGGAGTGCGAGGAGGTTGCGGTACAACGGGGGCAGGCGAGTGAGGGAGTGTGGGGGGGGGGGACGGGGGGGGACGGGGAGGTCAGGGGGTGGCAGGGAGGGGGAAGGGGGGGAGGTGGGGGTAGGCGGGAGGTGGGACGGAGGGGGATCAGCCGGCGGGGGGGGGGTCGGGGGTGCGGGTTGGCCAGGGGGTGAGCGAGGGTGAGGGGGCGGAGGGGGGTGGTGGGGCGGGAGAGGGCGGTGGGGTAAACACACAAAGGGCAGCGGGGGCCTGCCAGGCGGGGGGTCCGGTGGGGGCCTTTAGGTTGTGGGTTCTATTTTGTTTCTTGGTAACAGTTGTGTTTGTTTTTATATAAGATTTTTTTTTATTGGTTGTCTCACGTACCATACCTCGCTCCTGCTCGTTGGGGAATGTCTCGCTTCTTCTAGTGCTCTTAACAGACTTGAATGGAGGTGGAGACTCTGGGTAACTACCTCATAGTTTGTTTTTTTCTTTCTTGTCTCATTTTATTCCGAACTATAGTTCTGTTTTTTTGCTGTTTTTTTTTTTTGTTTTTTTTTTCTTTTTTCTCTTTAACCATTAATCTAGCAGAGTTTATATTTAAAATCCAAGGTTTTTGTATAAATTGGTCATCACTCACATAAAGACTGACAAAATAAGCCCCCATGCTGCACAGCTTTACAATAACCAAATGGTCAGACGTTGCCTTTCAGTACACCTCTGGGAATAAAGCAAAGTTCTGCACCACGCTGGGACACTTCTTGTAGAACACTCTGACAGCCAGCAGGGACATGCAGGCCCCCAGGTCCTGGAAGGCCAAGTGGAAGCCTCTGCCTTTGGACAGCGGCCCAAAGCTCCGCACCTCTGTGTTCACCTTCATTAGCCTCCCTCCGAAATCCACCTGAGAGAAACTCTCATCTGCTGCGATGGTGTCCACCTGGCAGCCACGCAAAGAGAGAGAGAGAGAAGGGGGGGATGGAGGGAGGAGGCGAAGGAAAGAGAGGGGGATGAGAGAAAAGCAATGAACGGACAAGTTTGTGTGTGGTCTTTCTAGAAGGGTGAATATTTGGTGTATTTTAGATCTACAGTCGACACTACTGAGGTTATTTTCTGGAACGGAATATAGAGAATATAGTCGCCATTGTTGTTTCTTAAGCTCTCCATTTGAAATACTGAAACTGGAGGATTTTTAAATCTGGGGAAGCTACTTTAAGATAAAGAAAACATGCATTTTGTTTGTGCATTTGAGACCCCAAACTGATTTATTTAACTAGTCATAAAATTGCTGAAAACCCCAGTGATGGAAGCAGGCTGATTTGAGGAGTGACTCAGCTGCACTGACAAAAGTTTGGAGTGTTGCCTCTCGATTGCATTTTGCTTCCGTCGCATAAAAATTTCTGCATCTCCGACAACTTTTAATGAGCTAAGAAATACAAACCCCATTTATCAACTTAACAACAGATACAATTTCAGACAGTCCAATGGGTTCATGGAGTTGACAACTTCTCCAACCCAAGAGAGTGACATGTGGTGATGAAGACTCAGAGAACACCAGCCTCTGGCCTGCGTCTTCCTCCAGAGCGGTGACTGATTAGAGTCCTGGTGCTGCAGCTCTGAACACTCACACTGTTTAGCATACCAAAGTCAGAGGAAGAGAAACCGTCTGACTCTGTGCTGAACCCTCGGCACAACACGGCTCAACGGTCTCCGTGTGCAGAGCAACACTGAGATCGTCATTAAAATCTACTTTGAAATGTTAATTCACAGCGAGCCTGCCGCCGCCAGCAGAACTCGTCTTCTCCCCGCCTCGCTCCTCTAATCAGAGGCGGTTGCTTCTGGTACCTTCAGAAAAGGCGCGTTGGCCCAGTACTCGACCCCCTTGATGCCCTCGGACACGGCCCTGTCCGTCTCCAGGTAGTAGAGGTTGAAGGTCTCCTTGCAGGAGCCCAGGACGCTGGGGATGGAGGCACAGTCGCGCACGGTGAAGCGGATCTCCACGTAGATGCGCTGCGCCGCCCGCCGGTCGATGTAGGTGGTGAGGAGCCAGTTGTTCTGGCTGGGCTCGAACACGTTGCACACCTGGTACGTCCGGATGGTGTTGAGGTTCTCATCGTAGCCGCTCACCTCCTCCCACTGGGGAGGGTGTGTGTAAGGTTGAGGGGAAGGTGCAGGGGGGGGGGAGAGAGAGAGAGGAGAGGCTCAAGTGATTAATGGGTTTACAGAGAACTGACACAAATTAAAACTTTCTATCTCCCTTGCTCCTGTTTTGTCTCTCTATCTTGCTCGCCTCCCTCATTTCCTTTTCCCCCCTCTCCTCTACCTTGTTCTGTTCTGCACAGGGACAGCGATTCATCACAATTAGAGCACACACACACACACACAGACACACACACACAGAGAAAGAGAGCCGACCAATGTAAACGCTACTTGCCAGGCCAGCATTTAAAAACTCTGCAGAGTTTCCTTAGCTGGAACAACCTATCCGTGTTTGATTCAATTATAGTGTATTCAATTTATTCTGCTCTATTTGTGTGTCTATTTTGCGAGTTGTTGTGCGCGCCACACCTCTCTGATATATCGGAATCCGTTCTCTTCTACATCAGCGGTGGTTAATTGGTGTCACCTTGCATGTGTAATTAAGATTTTGACAGATTTGTTAATGACGCACTGTAAAGTGTAATATAACTTCCTCCCCCCAGGGTACACACACACACACGCACACAAACACACACACACAAACAGACTCACACACACAGCACATACAGTATACTTTGGCACATGGTGCTTACCCCATTGGCAGGGAACGATATCCAGCCGAGCTCAGCTGTCGCCGTCCTCGTGTCCATCACTGTATCTGTCAGACAAAGAGAGAGAGACAGGCAGAGAGAGGGGGGGTGAACACAGGCAGCTGCAGGGAGAGGGGGGGGGGACAGGTACGTCTCATTAAGAGGCAGCTCCAACAGGAAGCTGCTCAGTGATGCATGTCATTCCAATTCAGAAAATCCCCCTTCACACCTTTCTTCTGCAAAGCATTTCCACACACACACACACACGATGATGAAAAGAGATGAGTGGGCCACAAATGAAAAGCCGCCCTGTGGTTATGCTAATACAGTATAAACAGAAAAAAATGCGAACCCAATGACAACAAAGCTCATCCAGGTAGAATAAGTGTCATCATTTACCTTGTGTTTACTTTGGGGTGACAGTTTTGTTCCCGACTGTCATCTGTGAAAATTCAACCTCATCTACACAACAGGATACTGTAAAATATATGTGTGGAAATGCCTGATCCAACCCACAAAATGGTTTGCTAAAGAAATATACTTAAAGATACTTAAAGAAAAGGTCGGAGGAATGGCTGCAGGTGTTGTACCAAACAACGATCGTCTGCCAGAAAGCAGCTGGAAACAGGTTTTATACCAGTTAATTAATCATAATTGCAAAAAGAAAACTGCTTTATTCATACACAATGTATCTTTAAATCATGTATAGAGGACATCGCCTATAACAATCTCAACTACAAGTGTAAATGTGTTAATCCGGAGACAAGTAAACGTTAGATTTCACTTCAGTTTTACGACACACGTGAAGCTAAGTGTGTGTAAAAGTTAAGGCGCAGTTACAGGAGGAAACGCTGAATTCAATCGACAACAAAACACAGGAAGAACCCCTGTGACTTGGGACGACCATGACGGATGATGACTTCAGGGGGCCAGTTTGATGCTACTTAGCATTAGCAAGCATCATAAGCAGTGAAAAAATGCAGAGTAGGAAATCTTCCGCTACAGTTTCCTATTTTACTTGTTTATCAAATTACGCCGAAGAAATAAAACCTTGAGGTGAAAGAGCTTCACTGGGACTTGACAAAGTGAACTAAGAGACAATATAACTTCATAAACCATCAGGCAGCCAAATTAATGAGGCGGTTTTCTGGACACAATCTTAAAATATTGACTTTTCTTTGGACAAGTGCTTTGATTTGTGAGATTTTCTCGTTGGTTCTCCATAAGCAATCCGATTAGTTTTCCAGAAATGTTGTTTTTATTATAATTGGTATTGTACAATAACACAAAACATACTCTTACACGTCCCTCGCTCCTAAATGCACGTCCTGAATTCCAGTATGCTGGAATTGCAGGTAATTTAATGAGTTAGTGCAAATCTATTGTCGGTGAGCGTGAATTAAAGAGTAATTACTCGCAGGTGAAACCAGTCAGCAGCAGCAAACAGCCTTTAATTGACGGCTCTGTTACTCGAGGTGTGTGCAGGTATATCACCCGGCTGCTGTCGGCTCCTCCACTGACTTCATGTCCTCACTTGAACCTGCAGCTCAGCCCGCCGCTCTAATCTCCACATACTCACCAGATATACATTGATGTGATCACAGCTGGACGACGCTCTGTCAGAGGGAGAATCACACCTGCTCCGACAGGAACAAAGCTCAGATGAGAAGCAGGCCTCTGTGACAACTCCACAACAAAGCAGCTTGACAGCAAAAATCCCACATGACAACTTTCATTGTGAAAACATGTCTCTTCGTATTATACATCCTGATGCTTTAATGGTGATATATTTATGTGTCTGCGGCCCTAAGATCTATTTCTAGCATCTCTGTGTCTGGCGTGTACAAAGCGTGACGGGCCGGCAGATTGGAAAAATGAGACATATGTAATACGGGGTATTTTAAAGTCAAAGAATGGATATCACTTGTTTTTAACTTACTGTCATATAGCAGGAAGGGGAGCAAACAATCTGATAAAAGTCAGAAAATGAGCATAAATGCTAATTCCACTGAGACAAAAGAACCCACCTCATGGTGAAATTATTATTATTATTATAATTAAGTTATTCAGTACAAGTCAAAACGCGAGTGTAGCCATAGAAAGACCTAAGAAATATAATTAGCTATCGCCAAGAGCTGTGGTCCTTTGTTAGTAAACAAGATTACACAAAAACAACTCAATGAGATTTTCACAAAACTTCCACGTGGAAGGATGTGGGATGAATCCAAACAGAACCCATTTCATTCTGGTGCAGGTCCAGTTCTCTTTCTTTAACAGTGAGAGGCATTATTCAGCATTTTCCCAGAGAGGATTTCATGGATCTGGATGAACAAATTCACAGACATTTAGGATCTAGTGTGTAACGGAGAAACAAAATTCTAGTACATATAGGAAAACATTAATATATAATACTTCCAGAATAAAACCCCAGGAAGATAAATGTTTATATTAAAAATATATATATCTGACAAGGCAAGTTGTGTAGTATATGCAGCAGCTAGAATGAATTAAAGATATATATTTGAAACTGTGAACACTTTGAGTGATCAAGACTAGAAAAGTGATCTAGACCATCACCATCTCGGGTCTCTCTCCTCTCTCTCTACCCTTCCAGTTTTCATCTCTGTGGCCCCACCACTGATCCCTGTCCAGTTCTGCAGTATGAGAAGATGTCACCTGTGTTTCCTTTAATGAACTTTCCACGACACCACTTTGCTCGAGCAGCGACTCGACACTTCAGTGGACGAGCGTCACTCGACAACACGGAGCTTAACACACACAGCCCCTTGCAATAAAACACGGGGAGAAGGTTCCACGACATCACACCGTGAGGCAGCTGCAGGCTAACAACCCCCCCCCCACTCACACACACACACTCCCCCGACTCTTGACATGCTCTTGCACTCTTTCATTCTGTCACCCTGCCGCTCATTATCTACCCTCCTCCTCCTCCTCACAGCCTCCCCACCTTCATCCTCTCCTTCCCTCTACCTCCCCGTCTTTTATCCTCCTCCTCCTCCTCCTCCACCTCCTCCTCCTCCTCCTCCACCTCGAGTGCTTCTCTTTTTGTCGGCGAGCTCGTCTAATTACAGCCAAAACCCAGTTTCTCCGCTCTCCCATGGGAGTGAAGGTCGTTCGGGGAAAAATGAAAAGCTTGTCGAGCAGAAATGAAGCCGACTATCAAAACCTCGGACCAGAGCGTATTCAACTGTCACTGCCTAATGTGTACCTTGTGTGCATTTAGTGGCATGTTGTTGACATCAATTTTCAAACGCCCAAAAAACCGCAGCAGAAGACGGAGCTGGTTCATTTCTACCTTGTGTGTTTTCTTCCTATGCAAAGGTATGGGAAGTTTTTGGGGGGGAACGAATGGAGAAGCGTGGTAATAAACCCCCAGTGTTGGTAGATATTATTATGTCATATTCCATCCTGCCACCATCCTCCTCCATCTGTATACCGCGGTGATCCAGGCTCACATTTCTTCTCACAATGGAACAAACTTTGCTGGTAATTTTTTTTTGTTTATTGGAAATTGATTGCACCATCACACAGAGGAACTCTTGGGAGTCTGCGGTGATTCATCATTTCATGTTATTAAATCTGCAGCACAGCTTGAGCATTATGATGAAGCGCAGGGAGAGTAACGTGGGTGGGGATATTAAAACCATGAAGCCAAATATCTTTTAAATATGACCAACTTCTAAATTTGCACAGAGGGAATTTGAATACGAATGTGAACAAGTATTTTTTCTCAATTACCAATGAATGTTTTAGTCAGAAAACAGGGGAATTTCTTATTAGTACTTTAGCGTGGCTCTGCCCCCACCCTCCGGAATTCCCCCCCCCCAATTGAGATTCTCAATGCCAGATCCTGGGACATTCCAATAACTACTTTAAAAATACATATGATCTGATCTGGAACAATCTGTCCTGGTCTCTGTCTCCTGAAATATGTCTTTCTCTTTCAAATATGTAAAATGTCCTTGGGTCCCTATAAAAATGTAAGTAATTATAATTATCAATTACCAAATCCCTGTTTAACACACTCAAACTGCCAAAACAAATAAAAATACCATTAGAAGCTGGCACCATCGAATATTTGTCATCTTTTGGCTGAAAAATTAGTGAAAGAATAAATAGTTGATTGAAATATTTGCAGATATTCTTTTTTAAATCGCCGAATCCATTATAACAAGCTTTTATTAAACAGTCCTCTTCATCGATTTGTGCATATCGCAGGTCTCACAGTGAGACGAGCAAAGCAGCAAACATACATTCCTCGATATAAAGAGGTATAAGAAAGTGTAACGAGAACAAAAGCAGTGGTGTGGTCTGCGTCGGGCTTATTAGCGTCGACTCATCAATCTAATTAACAGCACGGGAGCACACACACACCTCTTCGTGCATAATAAGGGTAGATTCTCCGATCAGCCTAATTACTTCTGACATATTGGAGGCTGTGATCGGTGCGACCCCGCCCACCCCCATAAGTGCCGCCCCTCCTCCACCAATGCAACACAACGGAATGAAGCAGTTTTTTATGTGGAGGAAACAGCAGGTAAATCTGCACTGGCTCCCAGCAGTCAAACCAGGCTGTTAAAGCATTGTTGTGGCCCACGAGAGGGAAATAAAAAGTATTTTCATCACACTGATTTAGAAGTAATTTCCCCGTTTCCACGCCTGCTTCTCTCTTTACCTGTTTCCATAAGTGTGATGTATGAAAGGTGGTCGAGCACCAAGTGAGCCCTGGTTCCTCTCGTCCCAATTAGCCAGTGGCTTATAATCAGATTAGTCTCCTGCTCCGAGGCGACAAGTTACTAATGTTGTTTTATCCCTTTGTGTGTGTGTATATGTGTGTGTGTATGTATGATTGTATGCCCATTGAAAAGCAAAATAATGGTCACAGGCTAAATTTCTTTTAAGCATATACTTGGCGCTTTTTCTTGCCTTTGATTGATAGGTAGAAGACCAAGGGAAGACAGAGAGACAAGGGGAGGGCATGCCACAAATGGTAACAGGTCAGAATCAATGGTCAAATCAAGATAGGCCTATGATCTTGGCTGTGTAAAATAGCCTTTACATTATCTCTATTATCATACATGTAGTACATGCAGTCACTGAAGACATAGCTGAAGCGTTGGATTCTAATAGATCGGCATAATGCAGCTGAAAATGAATCATATGGCATCGTTCAAGTTATGGTTGATCACTACGGGGCTCTGTTTACTGCTCATGTACCTGAGCCTCAGATCCAATGCAAAGCTTGAAAGTCACATTTCACTGCAAAAAGATTCGTCGATAAGGAACAGATTGAATGAAGAAAAGATCAGCGCTCAAATCCAAAATTTCACTGCAAAAATTGCAAAACTTGAAGAAGAAGTGAGACTCCTACAGGCAGGTCACATTTCACTGAAGAAAGAATTGTCCAAATGGAAAAGATCGACTGAAGAGAAGATCAGGGCTTCATTCCAAAATTTCACTGCAAAAATTGCAAAATTTGAAGAAGAAGTGAGACTCCTACAGGCAGGTCACATTTCAGTGGAAAAATAATTGTCGATAAGGAACAGATCGAATGAAGAGCAGAACAGACTTCTAATCCTACAGGCGTTTCGAGTTTCCCTTATACCCAAGACACCGGAAATAGTAATTCCTCCACGTTGCAATCCAGGCTGGCAGCAGCATGCCTCACGCTGCTTTTCTTTAACCAACAGCATAAGTAAATGGAAAGAGGCTCGTGAAGATTGCCAAAGGCAGGGGGGTGACCTTGCAGTTGTTCAGGATATGGAGGACCAGAAATTCTTGACCAACCTGACTTATCAATATAAACAGAATCTTTCTTCCGGCGAGGTTTTCCATGCAGCCTGGATCGGGTTGACAGATGAGAAAACTGAGAACAGTTTTGTGTGGGTCAACAACAAAACACTCCAATTAGATGTCACCTTCTGGTCAGAAAAGGAGCCAATCAACTTTATTGCCGTTTGGGACGAAGAAAAAAATGGACAAGACTGTGTTAGCATTGTACCAGCCAATGACATTGGAGCAGAAGACTGGTTATTCAACTGGGATGACGTTACTTGTGTTGGCGGCCGGCACTATGTATGTGAAAGTAAGGTTATAGAAACAGATGATACGTTTGTCTAATAATAAATATATACTTAATATGTGGCTTCAGCTTTTTCAGCTTTTTATTGCTTTTGTGAATTGATAGTAATTAACTCTATTAGGGTTTAATTGAGGGAACATAGGGCATACACACACATAATGGTGAAGGTACATAGACACACTCCCTCTATAGTACAGGAACATATGGTAGATGCAAAGATGTATTTTAATTTGTCTGAGCTTAAAGTTAGCCAAACGTTCACTAAGAGGCCTCCCGGAGTGAAGGACGTCACACAAGTCCTTCACTATAAAAGTACCTCCTCTTTTACAATGTTAATTATATATGGATTATATTACTTTATTAGAATAACAAGCACATTACAAATACATGTAAGCAGCATTATAATGTAGCTCCTCAGTATCTGGAACCTTTTAATTAGAATACATAATAATTTATATCCTCGTAAACTGAATATTTTGCTTAATAAAACATCTGAAGACCCAAGCAAGTAAAGTATATATACAAGCAGTTAATTTACATAGACTTGTATTCCACCAAAGTTTACAGATAAAACAAGTTTTAGCTCCTGGAGAGTATTTGTTGCCTGCGTTGGACCCACAGCAGCTTCACCAGTTTCACACTCTGCTGTGTCAGACCTGCTCTGATCTGCAACACAGAGAATTCACAGGCTGCAGATTCTCCCCCAATAACGTCCACGTTCCACATCAATCTGAGGGAAACCGGCTAATGGGTCGGCCCCGCTGTCTCAAAAGAGTCGGCTCAGCGGTTTAAAAAACACATTGTATCAGCAAAAGACACAGATAACTATACCACAACAGTGGATTTACACATGTTGCAGGCAGAATTACCATTCCCTCACCGTGGCGTGACACCGTCGGGTCGTTAATTAAAGAGAGGGTTTATGTTTTTTATCCACTTATCCGGAGTGCAAAGAACATTCTGCAGTTTGAAGATTCACTGACTGGTGTGTTGTCGTCAATTTACTGTGGGATCAGGAGCAAGTTCACCTCGAACACAGAGGAATACAGATACTGACTTATTTATGTGCATGCTGTAGTTTACATATAACACAAGATCCCTGCTCCATGCACCCCCCACTGTGATATGCTAACGGCAGCTGAGGATATATTATCATAAATGTTCAATTCTTGATGTGATACACATCCAGTGTCAAGCCAAGTTCGACACGTATCTTTCTTACAAAATGCAGATTGGGTTGTGTATTTATTTTCTGGTGTACTGCTGCAGCTTAGCAAAGCTCCTCTGTAATCTGTAGACACTCACAAGAGACACATGTCTATTACAAAAAACATGGAAAATAAAAGAAGGCGCTTAAGTATGGATGTCCCGATCAGTCTCAGCTGTCAATCACGATGTTTCACCCCGTTTTTTTTTAACATCATAAATGATAATGTGACATAGAAGGATTTTAAAACATCACACCAAACGCACACACACAAACACACACACACCTGATCTCTGCCCCTATTTCCCAGCGACATGCACCAGTGCACCGTGCTGCCATCGGTGTGTTGCTGCGTTTCTTTGATATGTCGTCTTAAATAAGAATATGACTGATGCTGTTGGATCCGAGCAGATTTTTATGTGATTATATGTATTGTATTATTCCATCAATATCTCTCTATTGACCGTGAATCAAATGACGATGTGAGACGTGAAAACTGTTTGAGCCACAAGGAGTCATCATCCAACTCTGCAGTTCAGCTGTAAAGGTGAATTATCTGCCAGCTCAGTATTTACGATTTACAGTGGACTGTTCCCAGTGCAGCCAGTTCAGTCATTATCGCACTTACTTTGGTCACATGGACGCTAACAGGTCTCCAACATGTGAACGTTTCTCTGGGTCTGGCTGATTTGAACATAGAGAACAAACTCCAGCAAGACAGCCATGTTGTTTTGTGTGTTCGTCACCAGGGTTACGCAAAAAAAACGGCTTCACGGAATTCCGCAGAACTTTGGTGGAAGGACCGAGCCTTTATGGACCTTGCTCTGTGCACTGGGGCTGAGTCATGCTTCCACCAACTGGTCCCACAACATTGGGAGCATAGAACTGTTCAAAATGTGTTGGTGAGCTGAAGCATTAATATATCCTTTCTAAGGGGCCTAGTCCAAACAATGACAATGGGACTGAATGAAACTGAATTCAATGGTTAAGAGATGTGACCCAATACTTTTGTCCATACAGGGTGTGGGCTCTCTAGTTTGTTAATGTAACACCATAACGTTGTTATAGAATATAGGATACCTCTGGAACTCTCTGCCAATGGAGACTCACAAAGCCACATCCCTCTGGACATTAAAAAAAAATAATGAAAACCTTTTATAAAAAAAGCTAAATGACCTGATTTGACCTTAAATATGTCCTTAAACATGTAAAGCGTCCTCGCGTCCATTGAAAGGTGCAAGAACAAATTATTTACAGTTCACCGAGCTAACTCCCAAAGTGGCCAACAAGCACCTGAAACCATTAGAGTGAAGCAAGAACAGAAGAGGAGGCAGCACTGGGTGGCAGACAGACACTTTCAGAGATGAATGTATTTCAGATTTCATCCGTCCATCAGAGGGAAACCAGTGGCAGAGGCTTCCAGGCCCAGTGTTCCCACAGGGCGGTGAGAGGCCTCACAGCAACAGATCTTTAGAATCAGACGTGTGCACGATTTGAACCGATGCCTCGAGGTTCCAGGTTGTTTCTCCTCGTCGCTGACACCTCGTTGTTGTTGTGAATGGAAGCTGGGAAAGGCGCCGGGCGGCCGTGTTAAAAACAACAAGCCGGCTGTCACACATGAGCACTTATCTGTGTCACCATTTATTATTGAGCCAGCAACACAGACACACGGCTCCATGACTTCAGAGGACATTACACTGACGTACATTGATTTTCCTGGACACGCATTCTTACCTTCAGCTTAACTTAACCAAAACCTCACCTAACCTCCACTTTTAACCTTACCATAGTATTAAAGAGGCTTATAGTCCACCAAAATGTGCCTATAAAAGCTTAACAGGAGCATCACCAGTTCCTAACACACACACAGTTTCTCTGCTTCCTCTGATTTCACCTCTCCCGTCATCCCCCGCTCATCATTAACAGCCTTGACCTAGAAAATGTGCGGTGTTACGATTTTGTGTGATGGAAGAGTCCTTGTTCGTCACTGTTGGGCAAAAAAAACACAAAAAACATTTCCCATCATCGCTGCGCCATAGAAACCATCAGTTTTTCTAGAAAATTAAAAAAGAACTGTCCGTTAAATGTGGCTCTTGAATCCTGCACATTTATGACAGTTTACAGCTTTTTCAAGTCCAGGATGAGAAATGCTCACACACGCTTCACTGGCGTTGGATTTCTTTACAATAGTATAAGTTTGATGACGGTGTCACGAGGACATATCACACGCTGGACAATTCAATACAACAGTAAATCAGGACAGACCTGTCAACAGGGTTTTAAAAGAAGCAGGTTTGTGGCTTTAAAACACAGAAGATATATTGCGGTACTTCAGAACATGATTGCTTGTCACAGCCGAGGCTCGTCACTATAAATATAACTGCAGCACATTGAGTTTTTAGACAACAGGGTGTGTTAGTCGCTGTAAAATAAATAAATAAGCAACTCATTGTCTTTGAGAGAAACAGGGAACGGCACAGAAATGAAGGCGAACATATTGGGCTCTTATTTTTAGAACTGATGAAGCCTGTTTCTCTCTCTCTCTCTCTCTCTCTCTCTCTCTCTCTCTCTCTCTCTCCCTCTCTCTCTCTCTCTGGATGAAAAGTTAACATGACACTGCCACAACCACAAAAAGAAAACGTGCACACGCACATGCACACGCTCGCTCAGAGACATGAGCGCTGCGTGAAGCCTCCAGTCTGTCACTGTGGCAGAATCCTTTGTGCCATCGTGATTAACACAAGAGGAACATGGCCCCTAACTGGCGTGCTCTGTTTTAAATGAGAGCGATGGGTGAGGAGGATATAGCTTCTGTAGGAACAGTCTACACAGGGTTGTGTGTTGGATGAGAAGCGTCCTGTTTAATGGGAATATAAAGAGAAAAAAAATGTCAAATTCCATTTACAGTATTTGCTTATATGTGTGTTTTTGTGTAATTTATAGTTATTTACAATAAAGTTTATATTTAAAGAGAGATTGTAAATGTGTCGAGAATGTAAATGTATATATTAACATTTTTTAATGAATAAGTTAATTAGCAGAGGACTCAATAATACAAATAATTGTGTGTTGCATCTCTAATCTCGTGTCATTAATGAACTTGTGATGTGATATTGATTCAGAAATGCACTTCTACTGAACTCACTTGCATTAGCTGCTCAACCTCTAATACGACGTGTAAGAGTCCTCAGTATATGAGACAACTGGTTCAGCTGTCATGAAACTCACAGACTCAAAAAAAAACACACAACGAAATCCACCAAGGATTTAAGAGCATCAAGAGATTCCCAGTGTTTTCACTGGGAGCGTCTCCGAGCTGCCAGTCAGGAGTGAAAGTCGAGTGGGACACAAAAATAAGACGACGCTCAACTGGGAGCTTCTCACTGAAGTATTAAAAAAGCTCCAAACACTGAAATGTCATCTCCGAACCCCAACATGAAATACCCCCCCCCGACGCTAATTTCAAAAACCCACAGAAGTCAAAGTCAATCGGGGAGGCTGAAGAGGAAACATCCTGATTGAAAAGTGCTCGGTAGCTGAATAGAACTCCTGTGAAAGGAAATGGGCCACGGTGAGAACTGTGTGTGTGTGTGTGTCTGAGTGCATCTCATGCTGCATCTCAAACGGTGACACGCTCATCCCATTCACAGAGAACACACCCACATCAGCATGAGGGCTTCAGTGCAGGAAGAAGGTGACGTGGAGATTAGGACTGAAAACACCTCATGTCCACGTTTCTTAGACTCCATTGAGCCAAACATTTCAGCCAATGCTTCAATTGCACATATTTGTATGAAGAAACCAACAGTTTTCAATTGATCTGAAAGTGGCCGAGCTAGAATGATGATTTTTAAAGATAAAGTTAATACGAAGTTATGTATTTAAAAGAGCTTTAGTGCTATAATTATGTCTTATACAACAGACTGTATTATTAACCATTGGAAAACGATTTTCTATAGATAATTCCATGCATGAAGTATATTTAATTTGCATTTGTTCACACTGTAAATTGAAAAACGTCCCTTTAGGGGGTTATTTTCCTAATTTGGTTCTTTTGTGTACATATGCAAATCAGTGTTGTTGATCTGATTGTTAATAAGCAGATGCCGTCTTGACGCCGTCGATGTTTGTGCTGTTGTGGCATCAAATGAGGACGTAGAATGCAATTCAGCGAAAAGCTTAAGCGATGGAAATTGAGAGACTGAAAAAGAGACACTGTGCCTTCAAAGTAAAGGTTTACGGTTTTGAGCTGCATAGGACTTCTGAGTGCATCACTTTAAACTCCTCCAGATTAATACATTGGTATTTTTGGTCTTTTTACGGGTTTGGCTGTTAAAATGCACACAAAGAAAAGCCACTCTTTACCGAAAAGGACTAATGAGTCAAGTTTCCTGTGAAACACATAAAGCATGGAACCAAACTGATGTCCCGGTTTTAATATACTATGTGAATATACATTAAGAAGTTTTAAGCAAGTTAATTAAGTCTGTCTAATCATCTCATTTCTGTTCTCTCAAGGCAGACCCTTAGTCACAGATCTGTTTATCACATGTCAGCTTGTGTCCCTGCTTGTCTCCCGGGAGACGTCCAGACACAGACAGTGGAGAACAGAGAGAGAGAAGCTCTCAGCTGACCACAGAACTCAATCTACCAGTGAGTCAATCCGGTGACACGTGTTCCTCCCAGACCAGCCTGGAAGACATCCACTGGCTTGGTGAGACGCCTTGTGCTAACTCCCTATGGTCTGAGGTCACTTGTGGTGATTCATCCAGACAGTATCCTGCTGTTTTCTCACTTTATTTAAATCAGTTTGGTTTAATCAGGCAGGTCAGATAAAGGGCAGGTGATATTTTCTACCAGGAAGACAAACGCAGATATGAGCCGCCCCACACCGCGTCTGATTGGCCCTACTCTTATATTTATATCCTAACTAACCAATCAGAAGCAGAGTAATAAGGCGGTAAATGCTTTTGATGCCCTCGGCCTGCAAGACCCAAAGGACTGAAGCGAACCACAGGCGATTTGAGGTGGGTTGCATGTGCCTGATACCTGTGTATACCCTGCACTACACTACTGATGGTGCCTAGTCATCTGCATCGCTTCGCCTTAGTGTATTCACAGACACACAAACAAACAGACACACATACACACACAGAGTCTGACCTGCTGCCTGACCCAAGTCTCCTGGATCTACCCCGAGGAACACAACACATCAGTAGCATCAAACTCCACTTTTCCTCTCTGACTCTCTCTGATTCTCTCCCTCTCTTCTCGACCTCTGCTCCTCTCACTGCTGTTTTTTTTAAAACCTTGTCTGGAACTTGGACACGATGTAAACCACTGACTCTCACTTTTTAAAGATCTCACCAGTTCTTCCAGTACTATGCATGTAGAATGATTGCTTGGTTCATCATAGTTTGTATTACTGGTTTGTGTGTAGTTTTGTCGGCCATGGACATTTTTTGAGCAGTAAGTCTTGACCGCTTTCTCAGACTCTGCATTAAAAATAGTCTATATGTGACATATTATGTTATTAACAGGAATATACTGATTGAACAAGAAGTGCAAGAAGATGGACAGCGTGAACCTTGGCAGAGGTATCAACAAGATGTTAACTGACTTTTAAGAGAATATTCAAATTCGAAACAACTTTATTTGTCCCCACAGGGCAATTCAAAGGCACATGGAACAAGTCAAAAAACAAGTAAAACAAGAAAGACAACGATGACAGAGTAATGACCACGGACAGTTAAAAAACAGTGAAGTATACTGAAATTCAAGAGTTAGAGAAGTGAATGTAAAAGGATGGGGAACAGGACAAACATTAGAACTACCTGTCGTATCTCCAGCATTATAAATGTTTTTGGTTTTGTTAAGGCATTGGTAGCACAGAATTGGGTTCGGGGTTTATCCAGAGCTATCATCAGTATTATTGTGAGCACTAAGCTAACAAGAAAGGGCCTTAAACATTTAAATACATTTATATTTCTGTCTGGAGTGGGTCCTTTCTACGGAGGCAGCCATGTTTTTTACAGTAGCCCTAACTGGACAAACTTAACGTTTTTAAGTTTATATGACAAATTAATTTTCCAAAGATTCTCTTCATGTTCGGAAGGTGATCGAGAGGTGAGGGGGTATTCAGCTGTAACATGCAATTTCACCACTAGATGTCACTAAATTCTACACAATGAACCTTTAAGATATAATCATAGGCTCACGGAAACTGGGATTACATTTATTACCTATTTTAATAAAAGCAATACATTGAAAGAGTAAATGAATGATAAATTAAAATCAGAACTTTTGATGTTTGTCTTTGCAATAGTTTATTATCTTCTTTGTGTATTTTAAGATCAGTGTAACATTACATTTTGAAATCTAAAGTGAAGTAAAATGCCCAGTGAGGCATATTTCCTCCACATCGTTTTCAAGGTGAGGCAAGACCAGTGATGTGCCTCAGTCATTACATCCTCTCCACCGGTTTTCTTTTGCCACAACAGTGACACAGTCCTTAATACCCAGCATGGCTATCTGTGAGCCCATATGTCCACAGCAGGAACCCTGAAGAGGCTGGCAAAGAGCCCACTCTCAACCAGCAAATAAATAATGGGCCATTATATTCAATCATATGCTGAGCTATAAAGGTCCACAGCGCAGAGCAGCAGCATGCAGCATGCACTGTGCTGTGAGAATAGAATGGAAGAGAATAAAAGGCAAATTACAAGGGCATAACTGATTCGAGTCTATTTCTTGGAAGAAGAAGACGAGGACATGTTTACAGAGTAATCTCATCAGATGACCTCAAGCCAAGTGTCTCATGCAGGGACAACAGATGCATATGAGCTGCAGGTCCCAACAGTCCCCTCATTAAACCAAACTACATCTGGATTATTATTTGGATCTGCAACAAACACACATAAATATCAGTCCCCTAAATACGTCGCTGTATACATAAATATATATTGTTTTTATTGAGATCTAAAAATTATTCTCAGAGAAATCAACCAAACATGAACATGGGAATCCATCCAGTAGATTATCTTACAAAAGGGACATGGGTGAAAACATGCCTTTGTGCTTATACAGCGCCTACAACTCCATGTTTTATTGTATATGTGAATTGGCGTCAGCTGCAGGACTTGAAAACAAAATAGTTAATATAGCCATGTGTGTAATGAACCGTTAATTTATTATATTATAATAATATTAATGTAAGAGGCTCTTCCTCGGCTAATGCCCCACCCCTCTCCAAAATGTCAGGGAAATCACATGCAATACATTTAGAAGCACATGTTTCAGATCTGCTGAGTTTCTTCCCGTTGGTCAGTAGGTAGAAGAGTCACTGAGGCCTGAGGTCAAGATAATATATTTATGGGTGAAGAGGGTAGAGAAATCATTTTGCCTTTGCCTAAACAAAGGCTAATTGGTGCTATCGTTAATGAAATCAATACGGGAGACAGAACAACTCGAGCAGCATGCCACCGCCGTCTGTCCGACTTTGAGTCGTATCGACGGGCGTCTGAGCTGCAAATTACTTGAAGTGACTGTATAATGGATCTGAGTCAAAGGAAAAGGAGATATTTAGGTGAAAACAAATGATCCTTTCTTTCCCTTTATGCCCCAGAGTGATGTGTTCTCCAACAGTATCAATTATACTTTCATATCAGGAAATATCATCTATTTAGACTGGTTTGTTATGCAAATAACCTGAGGGGTTTTGAGTGGTGAAGTGCTTCCTAATGTGAGAGCCGTCTGCTTCTTTCTGCAGCTAAAAGCAATTTATGCTTTTTTAAGCAGCGTTGGCAGCTGTGGAAGACAAAGAGTGATCGTAGCCTAATGTCTGTGATGGTGGTTTAGATGTTGGCTGTTGATATAAACAGTGTCATCAGAGGGATACAGCAGGGGCCATTCACCGAACTTTCTAGATGTGTAGCAGCTTGCAGTGCATCCCAGTCACACCAGCACAGATTCAGTAACTTTCCCATGTGAAGCTTAAAGCTGCGGACTGAAGGTTTTAGAAAATGGCCCAGACAGAATATCTGAGTCTCAGATCAGGGGACACATCCTTCAGAGTTTTATCTAACAAAAAACACAGTTCCATCTCACACTGGGAGAGCTGGAACAAGAGAACCAATCGATCCATTGATCCACTGACTCAGGATTATGTGGCCATTAACCATCAAGGTCCCTGGTCTGTGTCCAACTGTTTTTCTTCATTTCAATGTGGTCTCCACTTCTGTCTTTCTATCAAATTAAATTAAAGAAAGGCATATATAGCCCCTTAAAAATATAAAATCAATAACCTTCACTTAGGTGCAGTCCTGTTATACAGCACAGGTTTGTCTGTAGACCTGAGAAATACAGACTCAAGCTGAACTTTACATTTCACAGGAACCACAAGTTGGACTTAAAAACACATAGTTCGAATAAAACTTTTTAACTAAGTTTCAGGATTATTTTCCGTGGCAGAGCTCAGGATCCTCATCGTCAGATTCAATTAGCTGATAATAGTTAAGTCTTTTAAAAAAAACTATTCCTGAGGTCAACTTCAAATACTAAGAAAAGTTTAGAAAGGAAATTATCAAAATGCTCTGTCAGTTTATTTGGGCAGTATTCAATCATTGTTCCTTTGCTGATGAAGATTTTACTTGGACGTTTACACTCTAAACCATTTAAGGACATGTTATGCAGACTGCATGTGTCATCATCAGCACGGGACGAACATTGACCAAAACACTTAATGTGCAAATGCTGCCAGTTAAAATATACACACAAAAATTATTCATTTCTATGACTCAAAACTGATTCTGTGGATCAACAAGTTCTTCATCAGGATTGTTGAGTTGTGTGAAACTTCACAGGCAAGGTGTGAAGATTACAGTTTATTTTACATAATGTATTACTCACAAGAGCTGCACCTGACCGTCAGATCACATTAGGCAGTTCAACAAGAATATTTGATGATTTGTTCATTTTCTTTTCATCTTGACTTTTCACAAAACTTTATTGAGCTGTCAGACTTTTCTAATGAACCAAACAATTGGTTTGTGAGCTGCTGTTTTTGAAGTCTTGAGTTTGGCATTTTGTCCAGCGCAATTTCTTTTTTGGAAACCAGAAGTAACCGTATTTGGAGGTGCAGAGGGTGGAGCCTAACTGAGAGCTCGAGGACACGCCCACACCTGTGTCCATTGGACATTATTAGCTGCCAATCACTCCGTATCCACACCCCAGTAGATATTTGTTTTATTATTTATTTGACTCTTAAGATAAAATGAACATCAAGCTGTATTGAAGAAGACTTGAAACTTAACTTTAAGATCATTATGAATTGAGATTGTTATAAGTGGAGTAATTTGAGAGAATACAGGTTTCAGTGTTCTTTTTCTCAGCTGCTTCTGGAGACCTAACAGTCCCCTGAGGTGCCCTGCTCACTGCCTGACCAAAACACCTACAGATGGTCGAGTTAAAGAACCTCAGTCGACCGAGGAGTCGCCGACTCATGATTCCAAACGTCCTCTTTAATGGTGCAGCTCTATTAATCACACCTCAGTAAACACTGGGCGTGTTTGTTAGAAAACAACCTCCTGGACCACTGTAAACTGGGATAGTGAACTACGACAGCCTGTGGGTAGAGGGGTGCACGGCGTCTTAGCGCAAACTTACTGATCTGAAATTGCCTCTTGACGCCCAATTCTCTGTGGGCGATAAATCACCAAAGCCCAGGAGTCTCTGAGCGAAAAGTAAATATTCCCACATGTATCGGGTGCCTTTCGGGAAAGAAGGAAACCTGATTTAATCAGAAATATTTTTGAATTCTGTGTGGAAATACATATTTAAAACTAAAGGGGAGGCCCCTAAAGGAGAAAAAGGCTGGGAAACACTGGAGTAAAAGTCTCAGGGCGAAGGATCTTCTTTCACTCGCCTACTTTCCCCCGGTTAGACTATCTGTCAGTCACATCGATAAACTGTCAACAGATGAATATAGAAACCACATCTTTAAAACATGAGCTGGCAGAGCATGGTGCACGGTACAGCACGTGTGTGTGAGTGTGTGTGTGTGTGTCTGTGTGTGTGTGTGTGTAAGTGTGTGTGTGTGTGTGTGTGGCATGCTGTACCCTGTGTGTCATCTGCACATCCCTATGCAATAAGAGCTTGAGAGGTTTACCCCCCCAAGGAGATCATTTGTTCATTATTTGTTGCAAACACACACTCACACAGACACACACAAACTGACACAGACTGAACAAAGTCACAAATTGCAGCATGTCGTGTTAATAGCAGCATCTTAAACAGGATCTTCCGTGTGTAACCTTTAACATTCCCACAAGACGACAGACGGGCAGAAGCACGCACGCGTTGAGGCCCCGGGAGAAATCGACCGCACATAGTTTACATGTGGCATCAGAAAAAATACATTTAACCAAATGTACACAGCACATTTTACATGTTTTGCTTGTGTTAAAGCAGCAGAGCACTGATCCAGGATTTCTAAAACCAGCAGGTCTTGCCTGAAACGGTCTTATGTTAAAGTTCAGTGAGGAAGAAGGTCTTCTTGCATTATCCCCTTCCTGCCACTCTAGGCTCCACCTCCTTCTCAATTTTCATCCAATCACAACCTGACAAGCTCACTGTGAAAGTGTAAAATGTCATTCATCTTTCATTTCAGTGCCATGATCACTGAGGGACCCGCCTCCACCTCCCTGCACCGACTCATCTGTGGATAACCATCTTCATTCAACCGTCCAATCAGACGCTCTTCGTCAGACGGCCCAACTTTGTGCTTCACTCCTCATCATCATCATCACCAGAAGCAGTGTGCAGCCTCCCGAGGGGAAGAGGGGATGTTCTACTTCCAGCTACATCTATTCCTCTTGTTCCATTAACTTGATAGAAACATAAAGAAATAGACTGATTCAGATCCATAATCAACACAAAATGTATCTTTGACCAAACAATCTGTGGAATAATCTCTGAGAAATAGAGAATTTTAAATTTAATAAAGAAAACATGAATCAGCTAATCCTAAAAAAGGTAATATTACTAGGTAATTAGTGTTTTTGTCAAGACTGAACGTAATAACATGGATATATAATAATATAATATAACATAATAAACATTAAATGAAGCTTTGTGTTTGGCACAAGCCTGTTTAATTAGCGTCTAATGAAATTTGGATTAGAGCTTAAACAGCCTTTCACATCGAATTAATCTTTATGTATTTATTTAAACTTCCTCCCTGCCTAATATGCAGTGGCCGCTTTTCCAAAAATAGTACCTGTGGATTACAGCAGACGCTTTAAGTCCATTAATCAATAAGTGAGTTGGACAGAAAATGGATTAGCAGCAGGTTTGATGGTTATTTAATCATCATGGATGAGAGATTTGTGGATTCAGGCTCCTTCAAATGCAAACATTGAGAGAGTTGGCAGACTCCTGGTGAATCGGTCGATTAAGAAAGAGTGTGAAAGTTTGCAGAGGACAAGTGAACACAGAGCACAGACACCAGCAGCGAGCGGACTTTACACCAACAGCCTCAGATAAGCTTATGCATCGGTTCATTAGGCACCGACTCACCATGAAAGGGCCACCATGACCACAAACCAGCCCTCCACCCACACTGCACCTATTTGTCTCTACTCTCTTTATCTTAACCTCCCACACACACACAACACACACACACACACACACACACACACACACACACACACACACACACACACACACACACACACACTTCTGTTTAATAAAAATAGACTTGTCCTTCAACACATTTGCATGTGGGATGGGGGGGTGGGGGGTTCGCTACGGAGCCCTGCATTACACGCAACATTAAAACACAGCAGTAAGGTAATCTAGCGCCTCCACGAGGGATGGCAGCAGCAGCAGGAGCATCAGGAGCAGGAGGAGAAGTGACAGAGGAAAGGAAAGTAGAGGATGAAAGAGGATGCTACAGGAGGAGGAGATGTGTGAAGTCTTGTTTTCATGCAGCATGAAAGTGGGGAATATGAGAGGAGAAGGGGAACTTGAGGAAGAGAAGGAGCAAGGGGGAGGGAGAAGGGGAAGGAGATCGAAGCAGCAGGTGGTAGTCGGGGAGGAAGGAGAAGATGGAGCAGGAGGAGGTAAAGCTCAAGGAAGAGCAGCAGAAGAATAATTGGATGCACGGAGAGATGCACTGGCTGCAGGAGAAGCACCAGGAGAAGGAGCAAGGGGAGAGGGAGAAGGAGATCGAAGCAGCAGGTGGTAGTCGGGGAGGAAGGAGAAGATGGAGCAGGAGGAGGTGAAGCTCAAGGAAGAGCAGCAGGAGAATAATGAGATGCTCAGAGAGGTGCACTGGCTGCAGGAGAAGCGGCAGGAGAAGGAGCTGCAGCAGCAGTGAGGGATGCTCGGGGAGGAGCAGCAGGAGTTGAGTCTATGTGAGGAGCAGCAGAAGCGCAAGTAGGCAATGCTTTGGGAGGAGTGGAGGCCATGCTTAAAGAGGTGCAGCAGAGGAGGAAGAGGCTGATGTTTGGGAAGGAAGGAGCAGGGGGTGATGATGCTTCAGGGGTGAAACAGAGGAGCTGATATTGTGGAGGAGCAGCAGGTGGAGGATGAGGAGAAAGGATGTGGAAGCAGCAGGTGGTATTTGGGAAGGATGTAAAGAAGGTGGAGCAGAATGTGGAGCTTGGGAAGATGGAGGAGGAGGAGAAGGGGGAGGTGAAGCTCAGGGTGGAGCAGCAGGAGTACAATTAGATGCTCGGAGAGGTGCACTGGCTGGAGGAGAAGCTACAGGAGCTGAAGGAGAAGGAGCCGCAGCGAGGGGTGTTCAGGGAGGAGCAGCAGAAGCGTAGGTAGGGGATGCATTGGGAAAAGTGGGAGGAGGCCATGCATGGAGAGGTGCAGCAGAGGAGGGAGAGGCTGATGTCGGGGAAGGAAGGAGCAGGGGGTTGATGATGCTTCGGGGGGGGGAGACATTGGGGAGGAGAGGCCAGGGAGGTGGCAACAGATCCACAGAGTCCCCGACAACCAGACACTGATCCAGGTGAACACAGGGAGAGTGAATCCAAAGCTACATGTTAGAATACACATGATCATGCAAGGTTTTAGTGGAAATGAGAGAATTCAACGACAATAACGAAGTGGAGCAAACAACATATAGAGGAGCACACACACACCCAGAGCCTGCAGCTCAGTTCATTCCAATAGTTCCATGCATCTCTTCTCCAGATGCACAGGGACGTCTGAGCAGTGACCTGAACCTCCAGTGCAGCGCAGCAGCCTTCACGTCCCAGTTCAACTGTTGCAAGGTGATGATGGACCATCACTCAACTCAGTCTGACGAGGAGGGGGGGATTTCACACACACACACACACACACACACACACAAACTTAAACCGCAGCCACTGACTGGACCGTGAATGGGGTTTGAAGGCTCTACACACGAGGACAGCTCCTCCTTGGCTCGTGCGTAAAGGCATCCAAAGCTTTGCCCCCCCTCCCTCCCCATGCCTGCCCCAGTCGGTGCCAGACAAACTGCCCCCCCACCCCCGCCCCCCCCACCAGATCCACCTACCTTCCAGGGCGCACACCGACGTGATGCCCACCACCAGCAGCAGCAGCAGCAGCGCCGCAGCCCAGGTGGCCGGCGTGGCCAACACGACTCCCCGCCTGTGCGCTGCCATCATCCGGCTCACGGAGACAAATCCACACTGTATTCCTCCTCCGCACCTGCAGTCACATCCCGGTCCTCTGCGTGTCCGTGCGTGATGGGGGTGCGTGAGCGTGCGGCACCTGCAGACTCTGTGCGGGCACTGAAGTGGATGAACCGCTGGTGGATCTCTCTCTCTCTCTCTCTCTCTCTCTCTCTCTCTCTCTCTCTCTCTCTCTCTCTCTCTCTCTCTCTCTCTCTCTCTCTCTCTCTCTCTCCTCGTCCCCTGCTTCCTCGCACCTTTCTATCCAATCAGGAGCGAGCTTAGGCGGCTCTTAAACCAATCACCCGTTCTTTCCCACCTGACCCGCGCGTAATGCCCCAATGGTCCGGTCCTGTGCTGGCTGTGCGACGGGACAGTGACACCCAGTGGTCCTGAAGCGGTCCAGCAGCCAGCGTGTCACTGAACGAGCAGGGGGATCTCTAGGGTAGAGAGGTCCGCGCATCCTGGGTCTACCTCTACAGCACCAGGTCACCAGGTCGTCAATCTATGGTGCAGGACCCAAACCACGTCCACACGCCACCTGTCACGTGCTCTGGTGTCATGGTTGTCCACTCAGGATGGCTTTGCTCGCTGGTGTCCTCCATCTTCATGGCAAAACAAGATAACATAGCAGGCTTGCTCAGGGTTAGGATGCCATGTGATAGGTTCAGCTGACAGTGATCGCCCTCTGCTGGATCAGCAGTTAAAGATGCAGCATCTGGGGGCTGGGAGCATTCTGACTCCACGCAGGACGAACCTGTTCAGCCTGCAGGTTTAACCCAGGACGTTCCTTCTGGAAGGTGACAGAGCTAAACACTGCACCACTATAAGAAGACATGTTGCAAAACAAATGGACGTAGACAAGTGTGAACTTCAAAGCTAAGTTAGTCAACAATAAAACACATCCCCATTTCCTTCCTTTATTTCAATCTCTCCCAACTATGATACTGTACTGCAGGACAGTTCCAGATTTGCTTTTCTCAATTTTGAAAAACTGTTCTCTTGATTCTTTTTAGCGATTCAGATTAAAAACTCTGTTTTCAAAAGCGATTTTCTAAAATCCATTTTCACCTGGCATTGAAGTGCCTGCCCACATCTATCCTTCACCTTAAGTTTGTATTACTTGTAATGGTATAGAGGCCGATCTTTCTTCTTTAGCCATCAGAGTTTCAGCTCCCATGAGGCTCAAACATCCAGACTGGCCTCTTGATTAAAGGCAGCTCACTGACCTTGCTCTTAAAAGCTTCTGATACAGAAAATACAAAAAGCTGCTAAGCAAATCAACCTTCTACATATTTTAAAAGTTTCCTCGCTGTATATATACTTGGGTAGATTCTGTTTTGAAGTTGTGGTGTTGTTCCTCATCTCCTTCATCTTCATCAGCTTCTGTTCTTCTACTCTGTCTGCGTCCAAGCTGCTCAGCCACACAGCCGTAAGGATGACTGCATTTTCCAGACCAGACAATCAAACTGCATTTGTTTCTCAATAAGCAACCTTCATCCGGTTGCTACCGCGTGCAGGTACACTTTGCCCAGGATGTAGAAGAGTTGTGTGTCAGTGAAACACAAAAAGAGACAGAGAAGCTTCCTCTGTAAGTCACAAACTGGAAGCATTTGAGGATTTTCAAGAAAACACATTATCAGTGAGTTTATGTATTTTAAAACCACAGGAGCAGACTTAGAAATCGATCACAGGCTGGTTGGTGGTCACACGGGCAGAACTATTATTTTTAAACTGTCTCCAGACGGTTCCCTTAAGTTGTGAAGCCTTTTGTTCGACGGCAGCTGCTCACCTCCAGGGATTTGAAACTGTGCGTTTGATTGGAGGACAGACAGTTCAGACAGACACTGTGCTGAACGTCAATAAATCGTCCTTGTGTCTGTACATGGCCCGGACTGTGACTGTCACTATAACATTCAGCTCATTTCCTACCTGTTAAATCAGGACACTGTCAATTGTTGAGATATGAAATGTGCACTGAAAAATTCAACACTTTCTGTCACTCGAAAATAGACAACCTGTCATGAACTCTTTTGCCTTTGAGTGTGTCTGTTTGTGTGTCTGTGCCTCCTGCTCCATTTCACTCTGTTGTATCAGATTTTAAAACATCAGCATCAGGAAAATAAATCATTCATTAACTCCAAACCCCCTGACTGGGGCAGAGCTGTCATCCACACACATTCTGTGGCCTGGTTCCCCCCCCCTCCAGCTATAGGTTTATTTATAGTGGTGCATGATGAGTGCTGACAAGTTGAATATCTCAGGAGAAAAATCCTCCTCGATTCGATGTTGAAAAGTCTTTGAGTGGGCGTGGCACATGGTGATTAGTCCTGCTTGGCCCTGCAGTGGACTGGGACCAGTGGGTAATAATTAAAATCTGATCGTGATGAATCATCGCTCACAGACGGTGTCAAGAGAACAGTTCGGATGTTTTTATGGATTTTTTTTAGAGCCAAAGTGATTCCAATATCAGATATATATTTATATATATGAAACAGCACTCATATCTACTCACCACTATGCTGATGTGAGGGGAGTGTTTGAGTCTGTTAAACTCTTACGTAATGTATAGTAACTTATATAAAGTATAGAGTAGCTTGAAATGGAAATTGTCAGGTAAAGTACAAGTACCTAAAACCTGTACTGAAGTGCAGTACTTGTAAATGTCCTCACATACTGAACGGATGGAGCCTAAGGAGCAACCGTTGTCTTATGTTGCCATCTAGTGGATGCTTTCTGATCTGCACTGCTAGCTCTAGTAAATAGAAGGCGATGCCAACATAAATTTCTTTGTTTAATAACAAAACTAGCTACTAAATGAATAGAATGTTCTGATGACTCACTTATTTTATCAATGGCAAAACAGGTCTCTATTCATATTCAAAGGTACAGATGTTTCAGTAATTTTAGAGCCAAATACATTTTAATGAAAACCTGTAGCCATGTAGCCTAAGGAACAATCCTTGCCTTGTGGTTGTGTCCAGACAAAATTACGCTACCCATTAAACCGATAACCTTAGCCCATCATCGCAACAGTTGCCCGAGAAATTAAAGGTGATGTCTCTTTAAAATCTAAATTAAATGTCCTTTCTTCTTCTTTACAATAGAGACATTCTCTTACAATAGGTATTTGCTGTCCTCCCTCTCCGACCATGTCCCCTGGTAAAGACATCAGCGGGGACATTATGCTGAACTGCTTCTTTATGAACAATTATTGAATCAACCGTCCACGGCAGAATCCACTGCGACAATCAAACAGAGTTTAATGAATGAAATGTGAGATTCAATACACTCATGAACAAAAACAAAAAATCAGCTTGATACACAACCCCCGGTGTGCGTGTGCGTGTGTGTGTGTGTGTGTGCAAGAGGTCGGCTATTTGTGGGAATTCTATGTTTGGTGTGAACCGGTAGAGAAGTGCAGACCGAGAAGCAGGCATGCCGGGCAAGTAACAAATCACCAGGGTAACGGGTACGACGTGTTGTTAATATTTTTTTGCAAATATCCTGAATTCAATAAAATTCCCGGCGTCAGTGTCACAAACGTTCTGGACTTAAGGAAACTCCATGACTGTGCTTGTTTATCGATGCTTTCACGAGGCTGCTCATTTCTTTACAAAGGTGATGAGGTGGTGAAAATAAAAATAAAAAAAGTTTTGAAATGTTTGGCTTTACAGTGACAATGAGGTAAAATCATCGTCACTGCATTTCAGGGGCGGAGTCGTCCGTCTGCATCTGTTTAACGCCGACACACAAACACACACTGAAACATCTGGACAACCACATCACAGAGTATGGGGGATTCCTTTGCCAATATACTGTGAGTATCATACTGTACATTCAAGGCTTGAGTATGACGCCAGTCTCTGAGCTAATGCACACAAACATTTACAGCATACACAATGTTCATTAAGGGTCGACAACCTGCAGCTAAAAAAACGAAAATGAGAAGTGTTCTTGAACGCACCACGCATTGGGCCACTGGACACTGGAGCTAAATGAACCTGATAGAAAGTCAAGAAGTCGTCGTTAATATCCTCATCGTCTTCATCGTCTTCATCATTTCTTCTTGTTCGTCTTCATCTCCCATAATCTTCATCCTCAGGAATCCACTGGAACCAGCTCAACAAACCCAATCACACAATCAACAATTTGAAAACCGAGCCGAAAAAAAATAAAGAACATTGTCACTGTCAGTTTTTTCGCTCCTTTCTGAAGTCAAAGAAAAATCTTGTCCAAAATGTCTTTTTTTGAACTTTTTTTTGGCAAGGGAACTTTCCAACCTCTCCCAGTCCGTCCCACAGTTCAGCCCCGCTGGAGACTTCAGAGTCTGATTGGAGGCGGGAGCAGTCAATCATCGCTGGAAGAGCAGGGCGACCAATGGGAGCAGGAGCAGGAGGCCGGTGTGAGTCGTGGCCGCGCCTCGGACTCGGTTGTTTTCTGGCGAGTAGGCATACAGTCCCGGCCTGCCCCGAGGACAATGTCCCCCCACGCACATCCCGCTTCCTGAGCCGCTGATGTCTTCACCTGGGGACGAGATCAGAGAGGGAGGACAGAGAATACCCTTTGTTAGAGATGTTTAAAAAAGAAAGAAGGAAGGACATATAATTGCGTTTTCAAAGAGACATCGCCTTTGATTTTTTCATTAAAAGCTCAGACTTATTAAGAATAATGCAAAAATGACAAAACCTGGAATAACAACCTTAATAAATGGAATCATCTCGGTTGTTTTAATAAAGTTTAACTGGGAGAATCAGTTCCCAGTTGTTATTAAGACTGGTTTGTATGATATCCTTGTGTGAGACAGCTAAGTTTGTAATAGGAACAAACATAAAATGTGTTAAAATATATATGTAAAAGACGTACTTGCATCCTGGAAGTCCACGTCATTCCCCTCGATGGCGTTCTTCAGCCGGCTGCTCATGATCTTCAGTTGCATGATCTGCTGCCGGATGGTCATGTCTGGCTTCGTGATGTCGAGCTCCACCTCGGGGTTGTTGATCTGATTGGCCAGGCCGTCGCCCATCGCCTCTGGGAGGTATCTGATTGGAGGAGAGGAAGGACAGGGACGGTTAGTGTGGTTCTATGTAGAGTGTAAAAAACAATCACAGTCACACCTAAACTCCAGACTGCATGTGTTTGCACTGTGGGACCAAGCTGGTGAAAAACCCCACACAGGCCAAACTGGGATTCGAACCGAGAACCTTCTTGCTTGTGAGTGCCAACCACCACACCACTGTGCCGCCATTATTTCAATTAAGGGCAAAATAAATAATATACGGTGACGGGACTGTATCACATGTTCCACTCCACTAGAATTTATAAGGTTGAAATTAGGGCTGAAACCACTAGATGTCGCTGTTGCTTTTCAAAGAGTTCATCACAGTAATGATTAAGTATCTGCCAAAGCTACACACCTATGCTACACTCACACACCAACACCCACACCCCCCACCCCCCCCCCACACACACACACACACCACAAACCACTCACACACACACACTATATTTCATGCTGTATATGACCGTCATATTTCTTGTGTGCTCTCCTCAGGATAAATCTCATCACTTGGCTTTAATCCAACCGCTTTCGTGTGTCTGTGTGGCTGTGTGTGTGTGTGTGTGTGTGCACAGAGGGGGGGGGCAGGGGGGGAGGAATAACATGCTTGCTTGTCATCATAGCATCAAATTGTTCTATAATCCATTTATACATGGATTAATGGAGGCTGAGACAAACAACAGGGGTGTGTGTTTGTGTGGCCATGAAGTGAATGTGGAATAAATTTAAACTCGATAAATTCCCGTACTCGATTATTTTCAGCTTGTCTGAGAGGAACCAGCTTCCTGTCTCAAAGCAGCTTCATCGTGAGCTTCTCTCTCTTCCCCTCCGGAAACATCTTTTAGCTGTTTGGTGTTAGAGAGCACGTGTTTTCTTTTTGTCACAAACATTTATTTCTGTGCTGCACGACTGCAACGTGTGCAGAGCAGATTTCAGAACAGGAAAGTGTTCAGACTGAACTTCACTCTGTTGCAGGAAACTTATCTCAATTCCTACAAGATGAAATAGTAGTGACCTCAGTCAAGTTCCTTTAAATTCAATCGAGCTGCACCAAATAACAAACACTCCTAGATATCAGTTTCCTAAATGGGTCAAAACACGTCCTAACTTTGTTTCTTGTTATTTCAATATAGGGATTGGTTTCTCCTTCCCTGCTTGTTTAGAAAGTTGCTAAACGATTCCTCACGCCCCTTAGCCCTCACTGATTTACCAGGATTCTCAAAGTCTGTGAGTCCCTGAGGCTGAACACTGGAACTCGGCCTGTGTCTAGTTTCGTCTTCCTCACCTGGCTTTGGTGATGCCGTTCCAGCACTTATCCTGAGCTGCGCCTCCTGCTGCCAGTTTGCTGCACAGTGCCACCGGGAGCTGGACCCAGTACTGCCTCATCTCCCTCAGTTTACTGGAGAGGTCCGACACCTGAGGGGACAGAACACATCCGGGAGTGAGGGAAAAGTTTTTTTCTGGAAATTCACAGGTACCAAGATCCCCAAGTTTAAAATCCAGGGAAAGTCATAATGTGTTTTCACCACATTCAAAATTTAAAAAGCAGAAAACTGTCATTAATGTAAATTTTTTAATGTTAACTGAACACATGGATAACCTAGACACTCATATAACCACATGCACTGTATCTATGTGAGCTTGTTTTACATGTACAGAGCATCATCCGGTACATTTGTGTGTAACCACACGTCGCTCTGAAGAACGTTAGATTCCCTGTGTGACCACATAGTTCAAATACAATAAATCACCTGGGATGTCATATGAACATTAAGTCATGCAAACATTTTTTATTTAAATTCTCAACCATCACGCAACAACATCAGGGCTGCATCTCAAATTCCGTGACAAATTTCAATGACATTTATTGATAAATAAAAAACTGCCAATATCTTTATTTATTATTTATATTATTTATGTTTCTTCTTAGAGTGTGTATCATCTACACACCTGCATCTCCAGCCTGAGCCCGGCAGTGGGCGAGGGTTTGTACTCGGAGGCCGTCAGCGAGCCGCTCTTCCTCCTCGGCTCGTGGGGGGCGGGACTTCCTGTGTCTGGTTCCCCTGGCATTCCACATGACTGGTAAACCTACACACACACACACACGCAGACACACACGTTACAGTTCAACACACATGTACTGGAAGCTGTGGATGTGAGCTTACACACACCTCTGGTATGATACTCTGCACAACACCAGATGTGAGTTCTTAAATGATCCACTAGATGTCACCGCAGACAAACAGTTCGAACTCTAAGGCTGCTTGGATTTACAAACTTTAAGAACATGTGACTCAGGTTGTTTATGGATTGTTGATGTCTTACTCGGGCTGTGAACGTGTCCATGTTTTCCTGCTGGTAGTGAACGGCCTCGTAGATCCGAGCAGGGATGGAGGAGAGGACCACGTCGAGGCTGGGCTCTGTGCTGAAACTGGCCACCACCTGGATCATGGTGTCTGGAGGAGAGGAGAGGAAGAGGAAGAGGAAGAGGAAGAGGAAGAGGAAGAGGAAGAGGAAGAGGAAGAGGAAGAGGAAGCGGAAGCGGAAGAGGAGAGGAGAAAACCCAGTAAATCTTGATGCAGATCTTGATCTTGAATTTTCTTTCACGTTCTTAAGAACCTTTTTTCAACATTTTCTTTGTTTCTTTAGGAAATAATAAATGGATCAGGTATATCAGAGATTTTATAAAGAGATATTAACATTGATGTGCGGTTGGTTACTACAGTGTATAGTAATACTGCTTTTATCCCTGTGGTTGAGTTCCTATCTGCTTTATCTGCGATTAAAACTTACCCTCAGAACATTTTAGTTCTTGATCTTAATCTCTGTGGATAAACATAATGTGAATTGCTTGTTTCGGCCTGATGAACATCTGTTTATGAGATTCAACATCAGTGAACGCCCCTCAAATAGCCATATATGATCGCCTGATCCCCTTTTACACTGGGTTTGTGATATGAGATATTTTATATCTATATTTTACGTCCCCTTTCTGAATCGTACCTATGAGGTTCTGCCACTCGGGGTCCAGGTCGGCCTGGTTGGCCAGGCAGCCCTTCATGACGTTGGAGCAGTAGATGGAGCAGGGCTTGACGGAGCTCATGCCCCGGCAGTGAGGGCAGTAGACCAGCTTCATCAGGGCCTTGGTGCACTCCACACTCAGAGAGACCTGGAGGAGGTGAAGAGGACAGTCAGAAACCTCATGGAGGGAGAGAGGATGCCCAGAGTCTTTTCACGATGAGCCCCTTCCCCCGTTCCTTCCATTCATCCGTCATCAGGGAATCTACCTGAGGATGTAAATATTTCAGGGGGAAGGACAGAACTGTAGAGGGCGCTGTTGGGACATTAGAGGAGACGCCGCCTGAGGAAGACGGCGATGATGACAGCTCATCTTGTCAGTCTTTCAACAGTACATGGGTTCGGTTACACCTCCTGGTAATTTACACAAGTCATGAAAGGTGTCCAGTTCCACAGTCATTCTAACCCCCCCACCCACCCCCCACCCCCACACACACACCCCAACACACACACACAGATCTGATACTCCAAACCAGAGAGAAAACTCCAAAGTAAGAGCAGGAGTTCAGGGAATTGATGTATGGAAAGTTTCAAACTTAAATCAATGCTGTCGAGATTTAGACTTTGAGACATTTGGATGCATTTCCCTTCCCGTGCGTCGTTAAATCCATTCCTGTCAACATCAGGTCTTATTGTGCAGTGAAGTGCTGATCAATTCATAAAGTCTGTACGCATCATAACAATAATGCAGCTTTGACAAAAATGAATGCAGACTTCACTGTGATGTACGACAACAGAGGTTTTTCAAAGTGGGAGCCTCGGTGACTTGAAGTGGAAAAAATATTAGTTATTATTAGATTAGTTATTACAAAGATCCTCTTGATTAAGGAAGATGCAGGAATGTGACTTCATTTATTTTTTTGTTTCATAAATGACGGACGTCTGTAACTATGAGAGGAAAAGTTAAAATTTACCAGTAAGTCCCCGTTATTTCAAACATTTTAATAAACAAGAATGAAGTAATCAGGGTGTTGTTGTGACCATTCAATCTCATTCAGATCCGTGTATAAGAAAACAAACACACATTCACACTGAGTTTCTGGGAAAAAAATGCAATAAAAGTAAAAAACATCGCAATTAGACATCATCAGTGTCATCGCTCTAAACGAGAGCTTTGTTCTGATGACACTTTAAATACTTGATGTTCTTTGCTTTTCAGTTTTAGGGTGGAGATGTTTTTTGTCCTTGTGACAGTTACAGGGTGTGACGCCGACGCATCCATCATATCTGCTCTACTTGGACTGGGCCAAACAACACACACACACACACACACACACACACACACACACACACACACACACCGGGTCACTCACCTGCGACACCTTCCTGACCACCTCTCCGCTGACTGCCAGCCCCTGGACAAACGACCGGGCTGTGACAAAAGCCCGGATCACCTTCGCCTTCATGTCCCGGGGGACGTCTCCAAATGGCCGCAGCGTCTCCTGTTGCTTAGCGACACATTCCAGGTAGTCCTCTGATAGGCTGACCTTGTAGACAGATGTGACAGCGGCAGACACAATGAAGGAGAGAGACTGTTATGAACACACATTTATGAATCACCCGATAAAGGATGGAGATCTGCTTCACGATCACATCTTCATTTAGAACCCACTGTGTGTGTGTCTGTGTGTGTGTCCTCACCTCTGTGGAGGATTTGAACGTGCGCTCAAGAAGCCGGGACCAGAACTCCGACAGCGTCTCGTCCAGGTTGAGAGCGGAGCCCCGGTAGTACTGTCGCAGGTCGTTGTAGAGATCTGCGTACAGGCGGGTGTTCTGGGAGTACAGAGGGCCGAGCGGAGACAGCGCCTCCTGGAGGGAGCGCTCGGACTGACTGTGCAGCTCGGTGAAATAGGCTGGAGGAAAAAACGGTAGCAGGGACAAAAGAAAAGATGGAAGGAGAAGGTGAAGATCAAGTTCAATTTAACATTAACATGTTATCGAGTTAGCGTGACAAACTTCAGTTCAATGATTGCTCTACTTTTTGCTCTGTTTTGGTCCCCACCACTAACATCCTAGACCAATCAGGCTCTCCAAAACAGGAGAAAAACAAACACAATGAAAAAAGACGCTGCAGAGACAAAGAGATAATTGTTTGACTGTAGTTTTTTATTTGCATATTTTTGTCAACATCCCATCCAACATGGACCTGGTCTAACGTTTTCCTCAGGTTTCTTCCCTCGGCTGCCAGATGGATTCAAAGTGATGCTGAGGTCAAACCCAGAGAATGAGGGAAGCAGCTTCTCCCTCTTTCTTCAAAGGCTGTGGACCAGTGCCAGCCTGTTCTAACCACCAGCAGATGGACGGCCACATTACTGCTACTGAGGTGGCCTGCTGCCTTTAGACTAATAATACTGTCCTCCTGTGACTACACCTCCTCCTCCTCCTCCTCCTCCTCCTCCTCCTCCTCCTCCTCCTCCTCCTCCTGCTGCTGTTCTCTCTATCGTTCTCCTCTTTCTCTTCTCTCCTTTTTCATCTGGATTCTCAGGTTACTCTCTGTTCTAATCACACATTTCTCCCTCCCTGTATTTGTCCGTCTCCCTGTTGTTACCAGTGCCACTTTTGGGTTTTGCACTCCTTTTCTTCCTCCCTCCATCCCTCTCTTTCTCTGATGTGCAGTGATCTGCAGACTCGGCTCCTCAGTGGGTCAACTGCTCATTAGCTGAACCAGCCACTGCCCGTGGGGGACACCCCTCTGTTTGTGTGTGTGTGTGTGAGTGTACGCAAGAGTGTGTGTGTACCCCTTAGAGATCAGGGTATCGGTTTATCACATTTCATTGTGTCTGGCTGACTCTGCTCTCATTATAACACCCAGTCAGGGGTCTCCTTGATGCACAGGACGCACACACACACACACACACACACACACACACACACACACACACACACACACACACACACACACTACTGGAGCTGTGAGCACAGCCTGAGCTTGTACAAAACACCAACTCATAAATACACAACATACAAATGTCACACTCCCCTGAGTTCAAGCTTTGCTATTGAGCTCAGCCTGTAATGAGTGTTTCACACACACACACAATCAGACACACACAAACACACGCACATATTCACAGATCCAAGCTCGACTTACTGTCGAAGCTCCTGTGGAGGCCGTTGAAAGCCGCCTGCAGCGACCTGCCGGCGTCTCTGATCAGCCCCTCGGTCTCTCGGGCCGTCAGCCCGGACAGGTTCTCCTCCATGGTGCTGGTGCAGCAGGTCGGACCCTGAGGACACATCCTCAGATGTTCACCTGGCACCGCGGGGGAAAGACAAAGTATTAATTATTCATTTGATTGTAATTTAATTTATGAATCGGCCGAGCATGTCATTCACCATCCAATGAAATCACATTGACCCATTCACTCACAATCATATTTATACAGCGCTCCTATCCATGCTGCTTTTTCTATGTGGGCACTCTGCAATCCAGACTGAAGGTGCCGGGAATCGAACCACCAACCTTCTGGTTAGTGGACGACCCTCTCTACCCCCCGAACCACATATGTAAGCCACTGGCAGTCGGTGAATTATATCAACTTATTCAATGAAGTGTAAGGAAGAGTTTTTGAATACATTTATGTTCTGATGAGAATGAGTCCAACTGATTCTGGATTCAATCAGACTTTCATGTCCCCTTCAGGATGAATCGTAAAAAACAGTTTGGAGACCTCCTGACGTTTCTTCTTGCGCCATTATTGAAATCCAAATTTTGAAATTCCCTACACCTAGGTTCCTAAATCCTACTAACCTTCAGCCTGTGGCCAGAACTAGTAGAACAGTATTCTCAGATGCTGTATTAAAAGTTCTGCCGCAGATGCAATATGGAAAATATCAATAGATCCGACTATGAAGAAAGCTAGCAATAATTAGAAGTTTTTTCATATTTTGCTGAGAAAAACGGAAGAGGTTCAACTCCAGCCAATGAGAGCATGACTCAGCCAAACCTCAACCTGGGACCTGGTGCTGGACAAACTGATCATTACCATAAGAATAAAGAAATGTACAGAACAACGCTCGTCTTAAACATTCATTCTGACCTTTAGAGGAAAGGCAGGTTCATGTAAAGAGGGTCTGAAGCATTAGTCTCTTGATGCTAGATGCCTCAGGAGTGTGTGTATGTGTGTGTTTGTGTGCATGTGTGTGTATATGTGTGTGTATGCATGTTCACATCTGGGAAGGTTAAGGGTGAGTAAGTACCCCACAGCTGTGTCTCTTCCCTCTTTAACAGGCCCTGCGTTGATGTTTGTGTGTGTGTGAGTGTGTGTGTGTGTGTGTTTGTGGGTGTGTGTGGGTGTAGATTTGGGGGTAGAATTTGTCGACTGTGGTAAGTGGAGCAGAAGAACAGACGCCTTCATCATCACTGCTCTATGAATCTTTCATTGGCACTTGCACTTGCCAGTGGTACGTGTGTGTGTGTGTGTGTGTGTGTGTGTGTGTGTGTGTGTGTGTGTGTCTGTGTGTTACCACCAAGTTTTGCAATCCTCAGAGCTGATACGGTTGGATCAGCTGATTCCCCAACAGGAGGAGCCTTCCTCCCCCTTATAGTTTTTATATGATTGGTCAAATATAAAATGTTTCTTGCATCGTCTTTGATATTTGTGGACACGTTTTGGTGTGTGTGTACGTCCGTCCGTCGCCACACCAGAGGTGGACGAGGCCGGTGCTGCTGCTGCGTCTCGTCAGCTACGTCTTTGAGGAGAAGAGGTTGACGATAAAGACACTGACAACACGCTGAGCTGCTGAGGCTGGACTGATCCACACGGACGACTGAGTCTACGCCCTGAGATAAAAGCTTAATAAAACACTTCTCTCTGTTTGTATGAGCAAACTTTTTTTTATTTATTTAATGGAGGAGATTGAGATGATTTTTAAATATGGGCCCCTGTGGTTTTGCTTTCGCCCCAAATCTCACGCCATCTAATAAAACATAAAGCTGGAGGTATGAACAGGTTTAAATTTTATTCGTATGCTTTTATTTTGCAATGCAGTCGAATGTGGAGTCTCTGAGGGGACAAAGTCTTTGCCTGCACGACAACACAAACCAAATGAGGACCATTACTTAGAAGTATATATACAAGAAGCCAAATTATATGTGTTTTTAATCACAAAATATATATTTACCTAACTGAAGACTAAAAAGCACAAACACGTCGGAGCGATTCCTCTGCTGGCGTTTAAATCTGCAGCCTGAACATTACATATCCAAGAGGGCATCATCTTTCGGGGGGGTGAACATATGCTGCGAGTGCGACTAATGTTAGCATCTCGTTGTCGGTTTGCTCACCGACCCGGACGACACACAGGGCGTTTACCACAGACACATATGCTTTACTGCATTCCTGGGTTGCTGGGTAATGGGAGCAGCTGGCATCCTGCTATAAAACCTTAATTTGCTTGGAATAACAGAAAGAAGCACAGTGGCGACACACTAACTAACACATGGGCAAAGAGCAAGCTTGCAAACATGAACAGGCAGCTTGAACGGGCTTTTTTCCAGGGAGGTGCCTTGCTCAAGGAGAGGAGAGAAAGGGATGTGGGTCAGTCTCTGTAGCCTGCTTGGCTGCTCAGGCTGGTTTTGCCCTCGAGCTTCAGCTTATATTTAGAGAAGTCCACATCCTGCAGGGCAAACACACAAACACACACAGGTCTGAACTACACTTGCAGGGACCCTCATTGATTGTTTCCTTAACGCCCGAGGCCCTGAAACCAAGATACTGAGCATCTCAAAGGGAGAGGGAGAGATAGAGAGGAATCAGGACTGCAAGTGAAAGTGAGCTGGAAATCTCTCACTGTTTATAAGAATTTCTTTACACTTAAATACATATATATCAGCCGTCAGGGTTAATCTGAAATGAACTAGGTTATACAAAGTGTCGTTCAACCCCATCTTAAGGGAAAAGTGTTTATTCCCACTCTTAATTACAACCCTCAGTGAAGAAGTGGTTTCATTTAGAGGAAGAGATGTGTTGTGCGTCACTGAAACCTCACGGTGCTGCACTTAGTTGTTCCCACGAAAGACAGGAGGTGAAGTTGTGTCAACGTGTTTCATCATTAAAAAAATCTACTTGTCTGACATATAGTTGTTTTTGGACAATTGCAAACCCTGTACATTACTGCAGATTTTATATTGTAAAGAGGGTTTTCACGTACCAGGGCTTTGCTTCGGTGTCTCGGTGCATTAACAATGAACACAGTGAGTAGAAAGTGAAGGGAAAGATTAAGCAAATTAAAACGTACTGTGGGTATAAAAAGATAAAAGCAAGAACTTTAAAGAGCAGAATCAGAAATGAAAGCTGTCCAATAAAAATATAACACATGTGATATTTCTGCTCCAAGAATGAGATTCAAACTATGAAAATATAGAAGAGGACACAGAAACCACGAGGGGATCATTTAACGAAAGACAATGGATTTGATATAATTCTCTCGACATCTTCTTTTCCATTAAATCCAGAGAGCTGCATGATTGGCTCAGTTTCCCGTCTCCGGCAGCTCGTTGTTCCTCCTGTTTAACTCTAACACCTGACAGAGAAACATCCGACCTCGTCTCCCTGACTGCTGCAGCAGCAAACCGTGTTAACACCTCGACAGAACAGACTCTGACTGTGTTTCCTCACAATGTGCGTGATGTCTGAGGTGTTGTTTTCATGTGTGACTTCTGTTTCATTTCCAGTTGTGAAGCAGGGGAAAGGGAAAACAGCTTTGTGAAAACCTGACAGCTCAGAAGATCGTGAGTCGACCTGTAGATGCAGAAAATAAAATATTTCCTCCTGAATATAAAGAGCTCATTGGGGACTGAACATCTGCAGCCAATGTGGAAGGATTTGAAACCTTTTATCGGGATCCAACAGGAGATCAGGTCCTGGCTGACATGGTGAGTGTTGACCGGGAAAATG
>CM076724.1:21269209-21574209 GCA_038501795.1 Pseudopleuronectes americanus
CTAGAAGTGTGTTTTTGATCTTGTGTGATAAAATAAAAAGACACATTGCGTCTGAAGCTACTGTTGATTTCTAGGTTTTCAACAAGATCATAATTTTTCCCTAAACTTCATCCTCGAGCCAAGTGCTTAAACAAAACCATAACTTTTTTAAATATTGCCTTAAATGTGTATATTGAACTGACGGATTCGATTCTTCTCAACATCAAACTATTCTGGGATGTCCTACTTCACTCCTATATTTTCTGTTTTGCTTCTTCTGTTTAGAACAATGGTCACATTAAAGTTTATAAACAGAATTTATTGCCTCCAGAATAAAAAATGAAAATGCTTTGGAGCTCTTAAGTCCGGACCAACAGCGGAGAAGAAGAAGAGAGAGGGAGGTGTAGACACGTTGTGGGTGAACCTCTCCTCGTTTTTTATACCGGAGTAAAAATATCCCCACAGTCCTGCCCTGTCTGCTGCCCGGCCAGTGTGTGTCTGTGTGTGTTCACATGGCACCGACTTCACCGTATAATACCGTAATTCTATGTCATTTTCTAGGAGCAGTTAAAGGCTCTTAAAGTAACTACTACTTTCACTCGGGCTGTAACAATCCCAGCACGTGCCAACTGGTGTGTGCCACGCCGGGGAGCGTCCCAGCGCTCACGTGCACGTGGATGTGGATAAACGCAGATGAGGTCAGAGGTCACGTCAGCTATCTTTGACAGCTGGGATAAGCCCTTGTTTACAGTTGACTCGTTGACCGTACACGGGAGATCGGGTTTTGCCCCGCGTCAGATCCGGTGGAATCGTTAAGTAACCGGAGAAATACACAACGAGTTCCTGCGAAGTTCAAACACGCTGCGAGAGAGAGCAAGAGTCGAGCTGACACACAACTACGAGTGAGAGTGTGTGTGTGTGTGTGTGTGTCGCTCCCTCTGTGGGAAGGTCAGTGCATTAGCTGTCATCCTCTGTACTGGAAACCGCTAACACATACAGTGGATTAACAGGCCGGGATTAGCAGGAGATTAGACATCAGCCCCTAATCCAGCAGCACAGTGTTAGTGGTGGAGAATGAGAGGTGGGAAATAATTCATGTTAGCATGCAAGTGTGTGTGTGTGTGTGTGTGTGTGCGTCGGGAAGGGGGGGAAGCTGATTCTCCATCGCAGCTCCTTCTCAGCAGGGGGCATCGAATCGCAGGGCTCACGGGAACATTAGGTCACAGCCTGAGGTCGGGCATTTCCAGGTCACGTCTAGTGTGTCGGATCTGAGTGAATGTGCCGGATCGGAGTCGCTGGGAGAACAGAGCCACGTGGTCCAGAGAGTTTAAATAAAGAGATCACAGCTATGATCTTCTAATTAACGAGGACACTTGAATAAGTCTTCACATTAACACTGTCAAACTTGCTACTGTTCAAGAAAATACACTTTACCTCCGGCTGGAGCTCTCAGCCGCCACATCGTTTAAACTATAAAATCCTCTTGGGTATTAAAACGAGATGCCATCAGGAGCGTCATTGGCCGATGCTTAGATTGGTACATCCAGTCTCCGTGCCCAAGTGCCCATGGGCAAGATACCGACCCCCCACATTGCCCCTGATGCGTGTGAAAGGTGTGAGTGGGTATAGCTGCACTGTAGGAACGTGTGATTGAATTGGAGAATGTTATTTTTAGTGTAAAAGAAGTGGTTGTTACACAACGCACAGACACACACCAAGCATCCTTCACCTAATGCGTAGAAGAGACGACAGCCGAAACAATCCCCACGATTAATTAAAGGAACCAAGTAAAACCAGTTTGAACCCTGCAGCTGGTTCCAGACCAGCTCTCCCAGCAGGCCCTCTGCTGCAGGCGCCACGTGGGAGGAGCCTGAGAGATTCACCTCGCCTGGTCCCACTGTGTGATGTAAGATGGTGGCATTCAGCCAGGCTCTCTCTCTCTCTCTCTCTCTCTCTCTCTCTCTCTCTCTCTCTCTCTCTCTCTCTCTCTCTCTCTCTCTCTCTCTCTCTCTCTCTTTTTGACAAGTTTGACAAGGTTCAAATGAAGAGTGAGGACGATGCAAAGCAGATATTTGAATTTCCTCAGCAGCTCGTCTTCTTCTTCTCCTTCCTTTGACTCTTGTTCATTTTTTCCCATGATGCCTCTGGGGCGGCACCGCACCGGAGTGTTGTACATTTCAGAAAAACTCCTGTGGGCACCCTACATGGTGTATTGTTAGGACATGACGCACGCTGTGTGTGTCAAAATGTTACGAGAAGAGCATCCGGTTTTTATGCAGTTCGCCACCTCTATCAAATAAACTCCTCCGTCAGTCCCGACGGCAAACGATCTAATAAAGCAGAAAATGCCATAAAAATAACAATAAAGATAACACATGAAATAGCCCCGGAGCTGAAACTCGGGAGGTTAGAATGATGAAGTAAAAAGCTGGAGGGAGCAAAGTGAAGCTCACAGAAACACAAACACAGCGGGCGTGCGCGGAATTCGGATTTTCACAGCAACGTGTCTAATTATAGGCCTCCGTGTGATCTCCACTCACTCACAGACACACACACACACACTCCATCTGATTGGTATCAGGTATCACGGTGCGTGTGTGGGCTAGAAATTTAACAAATCACCAACTTGCTCTTTCCCTGAACCACTTGAGTTCAAGTTGAAGGCGGCAGCAGCACGGCTCCTTATTGATTTGACCTTTTCAAAGCCGCTCCTCAGGAAACCAAAGCAATCACACATCGCTCCGCCGGCACGGTAAGTATCGAAGCTGATGACGGAGCTCGGTTGCCATTAGATACCGGAGCCAAGTGTGTTTGTGTGACCGCGCAGAGCCGTGACATCTTCACCTGAGGACGCCTGGTCAGGTCTCAATGAGATCTAACATAGGTAACACTCAACACTCTGATCCCATCAGTGCTCAGAGGGTGTGTCTGTGTGTGTGTGTGTGTGTGTGTGTGTGTGTGTGTGTGTGTGTGTGTGTGTGTGTGTGTGTGTGTGTGTGTGTGTGTGTGTGTGTGTGTGTGTGACCTCTCCGGACACTGTGTGGCCTCTATTGTTCAGCACTAAATGACTTCACTCCTTTTCTTTCTTCCAAGACGACGACTCTGGGTATAAAGCGTGTGACAGCCCTGTTGGGGTTTGAGGAAAAACACTTTAAAAACTCTGTGATTAGCAGTAATGATGTAACGTCTCCCCCGGTGACTGTACAGTTTATTGAGCGGATCCGCGGCCAATCTTGTTCTCAACAAGCTAATTAGATGGTTTAATATGTTTATCTGAAGTCTGGCTGCCACCCACAGAAAACACAGCTTCCTGGTTGTTTCACATAAAAAGATTAAATCAGTTACAGAAAAAAGTAAGACTGGCATCGAATAGAGAGCAGAACTCAAACTGTCAAGCCAGTCAACCAACCAACCAACCAACCAACCATCAACCAACCAACTAACCAACTAACTAACTAACTAACTAACTAACTAACTAACTAACTAACTAACTAACTAACTAACTAACTAACTAACTAACTAACTAACTAACTAACTAACTAACTAACTAACTAATCACACAACCAACCAGCAAATTGACAAACTAACTAACAAAACCAGCAAACAACCAACCACTAGCCAGTAGGACAGTCAGTAAACCATCAAAACCAACCAACCAGCCAACCAACAATCAATTTCCTGATGCATGACATTAAATACAGTTCATGAGTGTGTGTGTGTGTGTGTGTGTGTGTGTGTGTGTGTGTGTGTTTGTGTACTCATGCTGCTGACAGATTTTTCAGAATAAAACGACATTAAGAAACAAATCAGCTGGACAAGCTGATTAAATAGTAAATTTATCTCCGACCAATTTCTCAGCCGTTAAGATGTTATAAGTCATTAAAATTAAATTTAATTTAATCACTGAAACTCTACTATTGCTCTTACCACATGTCAAGAATATATATTTCAATTTGAAGTTGAGGTTTGACAGATCATAACAATATTCAACATGTTGAAGAAAACCATTAAATCTGGCATCTAGTTGTTGCTTTTTAACCCAGAGGGCGTTTAAAAGATAAGATCATTGACAAAGCAGCGACAAATATTAAATCGTTTAATTAAATACATGAAGTGAAACTTCGACAGTCTGTATGGAACCAAGGTTTTCATGGTTTTACACGTTTAATGCTCATATTTCATAGAAAACACCTGAATTACAACACTTAATCCTTCAAATAACCAATTAAAAGAAGCCAAACACTGTAAAGCCGCAGTGTTCATTTTCCATTACGTGTGTCTGAACGCGTCCTTCCCTGAAATTACAAACCACAATGCATGACAGTTCAAATGTGGAGCTACAAGCTGAGTCACAGGGTTCAGACACTAAACCGACACACAATAAAAGGCTTTAGTTAAAGTTCACAGTGAAGGCTCATGAATCCAAGTTAAGTTCCTTCAGGGTACTCGGTTAAATCCTTTATCTTATTCAGGTGAAGAAAATCAATTAAAACCCAATCGCAGCGGGTCCCTGGTTCAACTCCCGGGGCGGGGGGGACTATTTGCTGTGTGTCATTCCCCTTCGCTCTCCTCCTGTCTCTCCTTCACTTTCTTTACCCATTAACAAGATCCTACAAAAGAAAAATGCACATGGAAAATGACAAGATCCATTGTTTGAAATATATATTGATCATAATGTAGGACAACAATTAACAATTCTTTACATTGTCAATTAATCAGTCAATTGTTTTTTCTTTATTTGCTTTAACAGCTGCAGTGATTGGTCAATCTAGAAATATTAATCTGCTGGTTCTGATGTGAGAATGTGCTTTGGTTATTGGTCTAAAATTATAATAAATATAATACTGGATAAAAGAAGACATGAAGAAGTCACTTGGTGCAGATGGATATTATTTTCCTGATGTTTTTGGAAGAAAGGATGATTGAACGATAATTCAAACTCTCAGCTTCAGCCTTGTTCTCTTCACGATCATAGGCAACAAAGAAAAACCACAAAATAATAAATGTTTGCCTTCAAAATTGCTTTAAATGATAAATCAGTTGTTGAAATGTAAGTATGTTTTATACAGCAAATCAATAAATGGTCTAAATATGTGAAAAGGCTTAATATTTTTATTAAGAATCAGATTAGAAACAACATTGCAGGACAGTAAATTCAACTTATTCAAATGTTTGGCATCATATTGGCAGAAAAGACAAGAAATCTCCATCCCTATAGTAACACACACACACACACACACATACATAGACACACACACACACACACACACACAGTGTATAAGACCCAGTGGACTGCATGTCTGAGGAGAGCTGCCTCAAAGCAGCCGAACAACTACCAGGTCCACCACATCAGACTAACAACTCCTCGTTTCATCTGGGAAACAGATGGATGCTCGACTTCCAGAGAGGAGGGGAAGACGAGCGGGAGGCTGGGACGGGGGAGGGGGGGAGGAGAAAGTAAAAATAGCGTGTGATAGGACGGAGGAAACAAACATTACAGGGAGGAGACAAGAAGAAGAGGAGGAGGAGGAGGAGGAGGAGTAGGTGTGAACAGGAGCTCAGAGGGGTTAGAGAGAAACGCTGCTGGTTTGTGTAGAATTGATTTTAAAGATGGATGTTAAGCCCCTGAATGGTTTGTGCTCTGTTTTTTTAAATTCCACACCAACCACTGCTTTAATGTGTGAGGGTCATAGAGATGCAGGAGCGAGGTTCGACTCCGACCATGACATCCATCACTTCAGCTTGATTATATGTTGGCAATGGAGGAATTTAATCTTCCCTGTGGCTTCACCCGCAGGCGCTCTGGATAATAGCTCTGGCTTCATACGCAGAATGTAAATGGCTGCATTACATACAATGATGCATATAAACACCATTCAGCCACGATATTAAAACTGGTAACTCTGCCACAGCAGCCCATTAACAGGTTTAATGCTGTGGGTTCGTAATGCAACCATTTAAATTGCAAACTAGAATAACAGTCTACATACATTTATTTTACCATGGAGCACTGAATAATAATCAATTAACTTTTGGGTCCAAGTGTCAACTGGTTTAAACAAATTACCTAAACACAGACTTGAGATTTCATGTTCAAGAGAGACATGTTTTACGAGACCACAGTGATCTTGATCTTTGGCCATTTAAATGCAATTAGTTCAACCAGGAGACTAAGTGAATGTTTGGTTTCTTTTAAGACAACGATTAATTTGACTTTAGACCCTTCAACACCAAAATCAAATCAGTGAGTCTAAGTGAACCTCTGTTCTAAATTTCAAAAATTGCCTTAAGGCCTTTATGAGCTGTTGATTCACAACAAAACAAACAGGTTTCGTAAGTTAACTTTGACCCTAAACTTTTGACCTTTACCCTTCAAATACTAATCAGTTTATCTGTGAGTCCAAGTGAACATTTTGACCAAATCTGAATGGATTCTGTGAAATTCATCCTGAGATATTGTGTTCACAAGGCAAACAATTGCTTTGTGAGGTCAGAGCGACCTTGACCTTCAACCACCAAAATCAAAACCACGTCACCCATGAGCCTAATTTAACATTTGCACCAAAATCTGAAGAAATTCCCCAAATTCTCAAGTTGCTCCTGAGATATTGTGTTCACAAGAACGAGAGGGACGGACAAACGATCTGCCATCCAGCTGTCCACAGTGCAGAGACATAGAAACATCCACCAACGGACATTTCCACATTTATATAAATATTAAAAAAAAATCATAGTTTACATCTGAATTTGTTTGCAATACACATCCTTGGATTGAGTTTTTATCTTAACCACACACCATCTTTAATAAACAACTGTGGCCGCTGACATGATACACAGCGATCATGCTAATCGAAGCCACACTGCTCACACACACTTTTCACGTTATCTCCATCACCTGACATCAGGGCTTCAAAATAAAACGTCAGCATGAAAGAAATGAATGTCAACAGACAGCAACAACAGCACGGCACTAACTCGTTCTGGTTTATGTATTCTTAACAATTGCATGTATGAGATTCTGCTCTTTCCTCAAATGATCGTAGACGTTGGTTAAATATCAGACGAGCTTCATTAATGCAAAACCCTCCATTAGAGATGAGTGCAGTGATTAGTGCTGAGAGACAGAGATTCTTCAGGATTTAATCTGTGTTATTAATAGACTCTTCTGATCTTCTTGAAAATTCAAAAACATCTGACAGATTTTTCATCTTCTCCTCCATCAGCTGTCACAGAACGAATCTTGAGTTTAAAGTTTATATTCATCAGTGATGTTTCAGGGTAGAAGTGTCCTCTTATTTATATAAGTTTTCTGAATATCCAATGTTGGCTCCAAACATATTGACATCGATTTGTCTAAAAAGTTGTGGCTGAGTTTTGTTGAAATCATAAAAGTTGCAGCTTGAACATCAACTCAGCACCGAACACGACACTTCATCTTAAATCAGGGTCTCTGATTTGATCTGTTTATGATTTGTCTATAACACTGGAGGCTCTGGGTGTGAACAGATCAGAATTAGCATTCGTCAATGTGTTGGTCTGATTATCAGGTTAAGATAAATTCATATCCTGCAAATACTTTTTATATTTATTTATTTAAAGTTAATTTGGTCTCATGATGTTGTGGCAGGTTTAGTTTAATAGATTTTTCTTTCTCCTACAACTAATTGATTGATTTATGGACAGACCACAGTTCAGTTTCAATAGATAAATTTGTGTTGACTTGTCTGATAACATTCCCTGAAAACCCGTTAATAACAACTCTCAGATTCACCTTTAGCTTCAGTGTATCCTCGAGTTCGGCTTGTGACGATGATCACGATGATGCTGAGGTGCACAACTGAGGTTCTGTCCCTGATGAAAAGGGACAGAGCCTCCTCCCTTCTCATCTTCCTCCCCTCAGATCCTCTCCTCCTCTTCTCCTCTATATCTGTCCGTCTCTGCCTCGTGTCACTGCATCAGACATCATGAAAGATTCACAGCTCTGCTTTTAACAGATCTCACAGCCGAGGCCTCTCCTCACCGAGACACAGGAGCCCGGCACTCACACGTCTGAGCCTCACGCCGGGAAACAACAACGCAGAGAGGGAGGCAGGAATCAGGAGGAGGAGGAGGAGGAGGAGGAGGAGGAGGTGGGGAGGAGGAGGAGGAGGAGGAGGAGGAGGAGGAGGAGGTGGGGAGGAGAGGGAGGAGGAGGAGGAGGAGGAGGAGAGGGAGGAGGACCAGGGAGGAGGGTTGAATTTAGAGAAGACTGGGGGGAGACTGTGTGTGTGTGTGTGTGTGTGTGTGTGTGTGTGTGTGTGTGTGAGTGTGTGTGTGTGTGTGTGTGTGTATACATATATATATATATACACACACACATATATATGCAGTGTATGTGTGGGTCGACTGGGTGTTCAGCGTTCCACTTGGTGGCATGTGAGCGCCTGAGTGAGCATGTGATGTGTGACAGATGACGGACAGTGTCATCACACACAGACACACACACACACACACACACACACACACACACACACAAACACACACATACATACACACACACGCACTCACAGTCGGCAGATGTGAATCAGTCCCTCAGATCACCTAAAAGCTGCTTTCAGACCATTTATTAAAATTAATTTGTGTGTGTGCTAATGTTTACATGACTCGATCTAATAATAGCTCGCCTCCTACACATGTAAACAGTTGTAAACATCACTGCACGACAGCTGTGAGCGGAAATACAAACACTTGGCTCAGCAGCACTTGTGATTCATTATCCATGTTGTGTTCCGCATCAGCCGAGGATCATCGGAGCCTGACGGAGATTCTCTGTGACTGAAAAGATCAGCGAGTGTCCAAATCATTGTTTCATCTCGGTTTCAAACTAAAACAGGACGAGCAGCGTTTCCAGACTTCTCTGCTTCAGCCTCTCTAAACCTCCAGAGAAGCCTTGTGTGGATGCAGGTGTATTTCCATTAAAACACAAAGAAGGGAGGATGTGGTATTGTGCTGTGCAACTAGAGAGATTGTGTAAATGTAAATAAGTGGAGGCCTCCTCGTCGACTCAGCCTTGATCTGTGTGTGTGTGTCTTAAAACACATCGCGTCAGGGAATCGCTGAGTCTTGCATCCCCTCTGTGTGTTTCCCCGAACCAGAAACACTCAATAAGTCGGCTACACAACACAAACACACACAGGCAGCAGAACTCAATACCTTTCCGATCCAGAGGAAGTGAGCAGGATACAAAGTGTCCGTTTCTGTGGGTCATGCGATCACATGGGTGTGTGTTGCTGCTGCTGCACACACAATGCACATGTGAATGGAACTAAGAGTCTTCCCTGGTGAAGGTGTTGGCTTTCACTGACTTTTAAACACACTCACAGACAGACTCACAATCAAACACACACAGACACACAATGTAAAGGACAGGCTAATCTGTAACTATTAACCAGGTAAAGGGTGTGTGTGTGTGTGTGTCTGTGTTGGTGTGTGTGTCTGTGTGTTGAAAGCGCTCCCAGGCACAGAGACAGACAGGCAGACAGGAGGAAAGACAACTTCCATTCACCTGGTGTTAAACCCATATGAAACAAAGGGTGTGAGCCGGGACCGAGAAGAATAGAAGCTTTTGTGGACGTCTCTCTAGAACTTCACAGCCTCTGCTTGTTCTATTACACACAGTTTACTTTGGAAAGGGGATATTAATCATATCCACTTTCAAAATACAGGTTCTAATCCCCTGTTTAGACCTGAAAACAACATTTTAATATCCAGATTGTCTTTAAGTGTGGATCTGATTTGAGCTTCAGGCGTTAGCATCACAATGTTCTCTTCCCCTCGCCGATTGACGAAGCACAAATTATCTCACACGCCTCATTTTATTGAGGATTATTTTACTCGTGCTGCCAATATGTAGAGGTTGCATTTCTGTTTTGCGGTTTGGCTTCGGATCAGTAAAACATACAATCATAACTAAAAGCTACACATCTACAGGTGGAGGACGTTGTGTCCTTCTTTTATGACACAACTAATTATATCTGAGTAATATGTTGCTACACTAGTGGGAACCCTTTTCCAGTTACTGTTCCACATGGGGACAGGAGTGACATCACAAACCCTGATTATTGGCATTTGTTTACTGCAGTATTAAGGCAGAAATATTCAGCCAATATGTTTATTTTAACATTTAAAAGAAGCCAGAGGGACATGGTAACAAGTTTAAAAACTTTATAACTTTTTAATATTCACAGATGGTACTTTAAAAATGACTGTCACGGTGATTCATAGCAGTTTGAATGAAGTTTGGGATGAATTAACATCGTTTGACTATAGAATGAAATGTGTCTTCAGAAGAAAATGACATTTATCAAATATGGTTTTGTACTAAACTAAGGGAACACAAAGATATAGTCTGTCCTGTTTACTGGGCCACATGTAGACCAGTGAGGTGAGTACAGTGAAGTAGCCCCGTGGACTTTTCCTTTGCTCTGCAGATATTAGTAACCATGCGCTGCTCAGGACTGGGAACAGCTGGGTCTTGTCACAAATCATTAGGAAAGTGTTTATTCCTGTGTGTGTGTGAGTGTGCGTGCACAGGAAGGCCACAGGGCGGAAACATCTGTGTTCACTGCACTTCGTGGTGAGCAGAGATGCGTTTTGAAAGCAAGACGCCGAAAGCACTTTTGCATTTTTTCTAAAGAGGATATTTTTGCTGGTTTTACAGCGTCCCTGAAGTGAAGTAAGGGGGAAATGTGCTTTTACTTTTATTTTATTAATTTATAACTTTAATACAACCTTGATAATACAGTGGGAGCCCCGTTGAGATTCCATATATTATTTACAAGTCCATTGTCTCAGCTGTGACACAACACGCAGGCTAAAATATGGCTCAGCCAAATCGTCTGAACTGTTAATGTACCTCTTAATGGCCATAAAGGTTCAAAAAAGGCATTTGAATGAATAAATTAACATTAGAGCTCAACAAATGTATCTGTTGGCAAATGAATATTGGCCCGATGAAAACCTTTCACAAACTTCCAGACGTGCACTTAGGTCCTTTTCCTGAAATGAAACCTTGAGGGGCTGAATCTGAAAAGTAATGTCTGAGTCGTGAGGAATCATTGCCAACATTTTTCTAAATGTTGACTGACAGATAAATTATCAGAGAATCATCAGCTCCTGTAAATCCATATCGCTCGGCTGCACCAGCATTTTGTTTGCGTGAGAAATCTCAGCCTTGGTCCTGAGTGACCCTGAGAAACAGGAGCAGCACCCCCTTGTACCTGAGAGGAGAAAGACCGAGGTGGTGCTGCTCCTTCTCCCTCCTCTATCTCTGTGAACCTCTCAGATAACTGGAGAATACCAAGGTCCGAGCGATGGAGCATTGTGTTTTTCATCTGTCAATAAAAGATGAGTTTTTAATGGAGCGTTGTGTGTCGGTACTGCCTCGGCCATGAAGAGCCGACCCGGAACTGGAGTGACTCACTTTCTCCGTCAACCTGCCTCAGTGTCTCCGTCTGGTTTGATTCTCTCTCTCTCTCTCTCTCTCTCTCTCTCCACCTTTTTCTGTGCGTCACTCTTGTTGGTCTCAATCTCAGACAACACATCCAACCACACACACCCACCCACGCACACACACACACACACCCACACACATCCAATATTAATACCTCCCCCGCCCATACCCAGTCTATTTTTTAACTGACAGAACACGGAGTGACCTTCAGATCACACACAATCCAAACACACTCAATCTTCTTCCTCGCTCTCATCTCCTCCTTCAGCCGGGGGGGGGGCCGCTGCGTTCTGTCCATCTTTCCAGGAGGAGACGCAGGAGGAGACGCAGGAGGAGACGCAGGAGGAGACAGAGAGCGACAGATTATCACCTTTATAAAGGGGAAACCACTCGATTTCAACACTCTGCACTCTCCTCAAGGCCGGGACAGTTTAATCAGCACCTGTGAGATGAGATACCGAGGAGGTTTGATTTGTGATGTCTGCCGCACTGACTGGATCCGGAGCTGATTGGCGGTTTGATTGGATGGGTAATTGACTGATTGATTAAATGTGTGATTTCCCCCTCCGGCTGTGATGGACTGATGGACTGATGGACATGGTGACTTCAGGATGAAACAATCAAATATAATAGATTACATTTAAATGATCACAGACTCCTGATCTGTTTTTAATGTTCAACTTTGACTTAAAACTTGCCGAGTTATATGTGAATGCCCCAAACAGGCTAAGGTAAATCTTTACCTCGACAAAGGGGGTTATGTTTCCACCCGTCTGTTTGTTGTTTTGTTTGATTGTAATCAAGACGACTGGTATCTATGATTGTGTGAAATCTGGTCCAGCCTAATTGAATGTAAGGGGCCTGTTAATCCAGTAATTTAAAGTTAGGGTTGGTGATCCTGGTAAAACGAAGCAATAGCAGGTACTGATAGACCCCGCCCCGTCCCATCAGCCCACCCGTCAAAGCCACGCCCCCAAAAAAAATGAGCGTCCACTTGCTCGCCAACTTCTATCCGGACGTGAAGAGTATTTCAACAAATATAGAAAAAGCTACCAACCCTTTATTTTTACCCTTTGTGGCAAAACCCATATCCACACAAACACACACACACATACACACACATACACACACATACACACACACCACACCTACAATCCTGAGCAGAGCAGACAATAAAAAGTGCCCCTAAAACACACAAGTGCACATAAAGAAAATCTCTAGTTTACAATAAAAGATGTTTTTCCATCTGCAGTTTACAATACGAGCTTTCCACAGCAGCCGATAACCATAAACGCCCCTGAACAGAACATAACAGCTCCAGGAGACACGTGGCTCACACCCACCTGCAGTCCGGCCCCTCCTGCAGACAACAGACAATGAAAAATGCCCCAGAGAGGGACTTGCAATAGAGAGATGGGCAGCACCGGACCACACCACAGACGTGACTGGAGTGACTGGGATTGGGAGGGGAAATGGAAAAAATGTATAGGAGGGCTCAACAGAGAGGCAGTTACACAATAAACGACACATTAATTGAGGCGTAAAGCCGAGTATGATGTGCACGCCTGCCTTTAGGAACAAGTTAATGCAGCCGAGGACCTGACTACACAAGCTTTAGGTGCAGGTTGTTTATCACTCAAACCAGAAATATGGATTTTAAAGGAATATCTCAACAGAAAGATCCATATTACACTTCAATTTCGTATTCTTTCCATTTCGCTAAGTTCTGATCTTGTATTTTTTTAATCTTGCTTGTTGTGTGTCTGGTACATTGCTGCTGTAACACAGGAATTTCCCAATCTAGGAACAATAAAGTACATCTATCTATCTATCTATCTATCTATCTATCTATCTATCTATCTATCTATTTATCTATTTATCTATTTATTTATCTATTTATCTATTTATCTATTTATCTATTTATCTGTAAATGATGTGCTCGTGCCAAAAGAATAGGAACCCTATAATAAAGATATTATCCCCAAATAAGATAATCTAATAAAAACCCATTATCAATATCTCACATATCATATTTGCTAAACTAATTACTAGTAAGTATACAAACAGACTCCATTGTTCTCTGTGAGTGTTTTATCTCCATATTTCCTCTTTTCGTGTCTCCCGTGAACTCACCGGAGATCTCGTTCTGAGGTGCGTCCGCCAGAGTGAAGCCTTTCCCGGTGTAGAACTGCCGCAGGTCCCCGCAGCTCCGGTCCGCCCCGAGCACCGGGCCCGGGGCTGCACACAGACACGCCAGCGCGCACAGGAGCACCGGGATCCGCATCTTCCTCTCAGGTGAGGTCCCCACCTCTCCAGCCTTTACCCCCCCAACCCAGTGAGACAAATCCCGGAGGTCCGGAGGTGAAGCAGGAGGCTCCCGGTGGTTCCGCGGCTCTTCTGGGTGTTTGGGGGAGTTTTCAGTCCGTCAATAGATGCATGTTCCCCCCGGTGCAAACCCGCACACAGCCCCGGTGAAGTAACACGCACGCACCGGGCGAGGGAGGGTGGCGCTCGCGGTTGGTTCTGCGGGAGAAGAGCTTCGACGCGCGGCTGGAGGTGTCAGGTACAACCCGCTGCTCCTCCTCCCTTCTCCTCCTCCTACTCCTCCTCTGGAGCTGCAGAGATGCCTCAGACAAAAGAGAGAGTGCAAGTGTGTGTACGCGTGTGTGTGTGTGTGTGTGTGTGTGTGCGTGTGTCTGTGCGTGCAGGTGTCGCTCAGTCAAACCCGGTGCAGACTATCACCACCGGGTCATAATATTATTTATAATGAAACAAAAAAATCCGTAGTTTTATCAGAAGAAGATTATTTGTCCGGTGGATTTTCCTCCTCAGGCTTTAGGACAATGAAATGAAATGGGCAGATGCTCTCTCTCTCTTTCAGCCCCTCTCTAGTGTGTGTGTCCGTGTGTGTGTGTGTGAGTGTGTGTGTGCTGCTGCAAGAAGCCAGGGGTTAACCAGCGACACCTGCAGGCCACAATAATAAACAATAGGTAGGGGGGGTTATAAGCCAGGGATTCCCAATCAAAAATGTTCAGTATTTATTCTCATTAATTTAAAAGTAATGTGCAGATTGAGCGAGTGCATTGTTTATATTAAACCTAAATCCATTTTAATACAAAAACAAAGCAGAATTGTCATTTGCATAAAATCGAATTGGGTCCAGTCCTCATCTGCATCATTTCTAAAAACTGCATCGTGTGTTTTCTTTGCAGGAGAAAGTTTCAGTCTCCAGCCAGGAGGTAAAAACCTGTCTGAGGTTGTCCATGAGAGACATATCTTTATTCAAACTGCTTTTATTTGTGTTTTCTCTTTTATCTATAGTACATTAGAATAAAGTTATTATCATCAGCAGGTCCCGAACAATCCATTTCAGTCTGGCTCTAATTTCCTTCCTGGAAACCTCCCACCCCCCCCCCACCCCCCCCCCGAGCAGGACCCAAGGTCAGGTTATAGATAAAGGTCCGACCGACAGGACATTGTAGTGTCTGCACTCAGGGACTTTTCAGACGCCCCAGACAGAGAGGCACCGACTTCAACTCTCACCGACTTTCACTCTTTTGCGTTTTTCACCAGTGGTAAGACGTGAGGACACAATGTGATTCAGGTGGGAGACATCTTCAGACTTGAGACGACATATGCTCATGTTACTGTGTTAGCGTTTGGTTGTTGTTTCACCTTCTGGTCTCCTTGATGCATGAAGTCGACATTCAAACCTTCTGCATGAGACATCAGCTGCTGCCTGAGTTCTCCTCTCACCAGCTTCCTGAAAACCTCCAGAGCAACACGGATGGTTGGTCTGTTTGAGGGTTTCCTTCATTTTCTAAACTCTTTAAGACAAAACCGATGTGTCATCCGATGAACTTTCTGAACTGCTGATATTTAGGAGCTCGTGTTTGCTGTAAAAGTCGTTATAATTAATAGCCTCGGTAGCGTTGGCTCTGAATGTGCCAGTGAATCTCGTCAGTGCAGCAGCGAGCCAACACCATCACCACCACCCAGAAACACAGGCAACTCGTCCAAATTAAACATTCATCATTCATTTTACCACTTGTTAGATTTATATCTTTGCTTTTCTTGCCTTGACTCGTCCAAACATCGCGTAAAAAAGACCTGTGATGCACTTGAATTGATTTTAATCAACTTGTGAAGTCAGGAATCATCACCTGGTTACATTTGAAATCAGGGGGTCATCAATCCCGGGAATAAATTCCACATCTGCATTCCAGGACATGTTGAATCACAGGCCCCACCAGAGAACTGAGTTTATCAATAACCTACTCAAACTTGACTTTAAGTTTAGTAATATAATAATTTCAGTATTTATCGCTTTGTCTTTCAGGCCTCACACGGTTTGTTTTGGTCTGAACCTCCAAGGTCGTCTCCAGGTCGTCTCCAGGTCGTCTCCAGGTCGTCTCCAGGTCGTCTCCAGGTCACGTCCCAGACATAGACTGTGTCACAAAAAGATCACAGGCCACCTTATTCAAAGGAATCCAGCCGCGCTCCACACATTCAAGTGTGCAGCATCTGGACAGGTGTGAATCCAGTCTTTTTTTTTGCCTTGGCAGCCTGAGAGGGTGATAAAAGTGATTGGCACATACCAGTTATTTTAGCTGCCGGGAGAAATACGTTTCATACCTGTTAGTAGAATCAGAGCCAGGAGTAATATATCAAATATCCACTTTTCTCCCGTCCATCAGAGACACTGCACCCTGCAAAGAGAGAGAGAGAGAGAGTTTCAGCAGCCAGCTTTCAAATGAGAAACTTTCAAATGGAACAATAAGAATATCAGTGTAATCCATCACGCTCTGAAGCAGATGGCCACGTTCCACATCTGCATGGAGTGATATATTAAATGTCAGAGTCAAACACCAACGCTGAAAAGTGGTTCAAGCCGATACGAGAAAGATATTCAGGTCATTAATTCATGCAACAATGAGGACAGTGTCTGAGGATGAGCACAGGTGTCGTCTCCAGTTTCCTTCTGGCTCCGCGCTCGTGCCAGATTCCAAGAAAGTAACGTCCAAAGGCCCCAACACAAAATAATCTATTCAGTCTCTGTTCATGACACGAATGGATCCAGGTAGAAACAACACAACCTTTAAACTGAGTGATTATATAAGGCCAGGTCACAGAAACACGTCTGAATCAATCACAGGACTTAACCAGTTCCATGAGATCTGCTCGGCGGCTCTTGAACTCATTTAAACTCAGCCTGGCTTTTCTTTTCTTCCGTTCTCTCGCCATCTGAACCTTCTGTCCCGTTTCATGTGCCCTTAACCGAGCCTTCACACTCCAGAGAATCAAGTTTCTTTACTTTTAGTGCCGTTTTTCTTTAAATCCATCTATTCCCTCTGCACCTCTCAGTGTGTGTGCGTGTGATTCTGAGCTGCAATGACACATTTTTTCACTTCTACTCTGTCTCCTGTCGAGCCTGTAAGTCATAATGACAGATATTTCCTTCTCAGCACATTTGACACCACTGGCACTCTTGACTCACATGTCAGTCATTCTCGGTCACATCTGCAGTAATAACTCTCCCACTAAATCAAGAAATGATAAATATCATCGACGGCGGTTTGCACACACACGCACACACACTTTCTAGATATACACCCATTACATACTGTACACACACACACACACGACTACACACAATAACTCACACAGATGATGGAACTTCAATATCTTACCTGCCAACTTTGATCAGAACTATCTGTCACGGAAGATAAGATCTGTCAGCCGGAGCCAATAACATCGACATAATGGGATGGGAGCGAAGCCCTGGCTGGAGTCCAGGTCACTGGGAACTGAGTCAACATGAAAAACAGCGTGAGGGAAAATGATGGAGACAACTGTCACTCACAGAAATGTGACAAGAGTTACTGGGGAGGATCGGTGGACAAGCATGGGAACAAAAAGTCAGAATGAATAAAGTCAAAATGTGGAGGATTAAGTCGAAATTTCTACATTAGAGTCAAACTTTTAAACATATAATCAAACTGCTAACGTTAGCACACATGATGAAATGCCTTGTGTGGAGGATTGGGAGAGATTGTGCTTCAGGATCAGTTTGAGTCACAATGGATAATGAGTGTGCTAGAAGAGACTGTGCTAAAACAACTGCATCTGTTCAGAAGGAGAAACCAAACAAGCTATAGAACAGATCTAACTTTATTCTAAACATTTATTAAATGTATTCTCAAAATGATGATTTATAAATATCCTCCTCTGGTTTAGTTTAGTTCTGAACACTCGACTCAGCTTTTTGACTTTATTCAGGAGATACCAAAAACTATCTCCCGCTGATTTGCTTTAACTTTATTCTTGGTTTTTCGACTTTATTCACGAAATCCTAAAAAATAATCTTACCCTGATTTAGTTTGACTTTACTCTCATGGCATTCCGACTTTGTTTCATGTCTTGAAAGCTGCTCTAGCCGGTGAACATGGTGAACCAGCTCGGCTTTAGCCTGCTGTGCCCACATACAGCTTCCCAGAGCCAGGAGCGTTGTGTTACAGTTCACAGGAACAGTTTTGTGGTTTGATTTTTTGCGAAGACGTTGGGAGGTGATGTGGGTGTGAAGAAGGTGAGTTGGGTGATTCAGAGCTGTTCTTTCACACAGAGGCTGATGTTTATTTGCCCGTCAGCGAGACACTTGATCCCTGATTGCTTCAGCGGAGCAGCTCTACCCTGGCATCGCAGACTCTGGATATAAAGAGGGCCGCCAGCCACTGGGAGGTCGATCGGCTTTCAGGGTTAAATGACTCCTAAACACCTCATCCAAAATTTTGGAAGAGGGCTGAACTGCCGCCGTTCAGATCCCATCAGCGGTTATTAATATTCAAGGATCTTCTCCCCGCTCCGGAGCGTTTGGGGAACAATGGACTGTTCATGTTATCAGCTCCAATGAGAGCCAATGAAAGATTGGAGCACCGGAGGGGGCGAGAGAGGCTCCAGTGTTGGAGAACCCACTCAATCATGGGAGAGAAAAGAGTTCTTCCATCTCGGGTTGCTGTTCCTGAGGCTTCTGCACAACAAGGATTTTTGTGCCTTTTCGACATCTAATACATTAATAAATGCTGCATTGGGACACAGCGCTGCAGAAATCCAGCTGTGCCTCCCAGGTAGATACCGTAACAGCCTGTAGTAACATTGTAATGTGCAGCTGTAGAATGTACACAAGCACTAATTTGATACCACGAATGTCTCCGAGGCTACAAACTCTGGCAGGGACGGGAACATTAATGTGATTTAAATGGAACAAACTATCATAATTCTTGGACAAGGTTCAAAATAATCAATGGCTGCAATTTCATTTCATTAGTGCCGGCAGGAGAAAATCTGCTTCTTCGGAAACGGCCGTTCTGCAAAGGCCTCAGTCGTGAACTCATCCTCGTTCCTTCACCTCCCGCCCGTCTGCCTCCGTGTTCCCTGAGGTTCAGAGTAACGTGAATCACAGAGAATATAAAACTATTTTTAATATTGCAGTGCGTGTGGACGAGTCCTCAAAGTGCCGTCTCTCTCCGTCTCTCTCCTCCTCCCTCTACGTCTTTCTCTCTGTGGCAATTTGCATTCAGTGATGTCTTTATTTCCCATCATCCCCTGGCAGGTCCCTGTGCCAGCCATGGCAGCGTGTGCCAGCGTCCTCACCATGCCAATCCAATTACAGTAAGCTCCCCCCCAAAAACAGGTGCCAGAGGCCAAAGAGCTGCCCGTGCATTTACATATAATATACACACTCGCCTCTGATGGATCCAGACTCCTGTGAGTTGAAACTTTTTGCAGCAGATCTGATGTGGTCTGACGCTCTGCTGGTGAAGGTACTGGAAATCAAAACGTTCTAAATGAGGGTGAGACCGCCAAGTTATAAAAGACACCAAAGAGAATCCTGTGGAATTTTGAGGAAATGTGTATTTTGCACAAAACTTTATTAATAGAAAAGATGCAACTACAGGACAAAAGGAGTCGATCAAAAGTTGCACTAATGTGATACAGAATACTTTAAGATTTGTGATTGTCTCTCAGGTAGTGAGATGCTTTCATGACCTTAAAGATGTAGAATTACCACAAATGTCTTCCACCATATTAAGCTCTAGGACTTAATTTCAACCGACTGATGGGCCTTTACAGAACTTGCTCTAATGTAATTTGATAAATATTATGATCTGCAAACCCTAATTAGTACAGTGGTGCAGTTATTCTGTGAGATCTTGTTCGACACCATGTTTCAGGATCTTGAGACTGAAACGACACAGGTACGAGTTTGATAACACACATTTATTATTAAAAGGTTATAAAACTGTTGATTATTGACACAACAGAGCAGGACACGTGTGTTACAGGAGGTTTATTCACGTTTCAAATCAGACATTTAGTTTTACATTAGCACTGCTTGTTGTTTAGTGAGAGAAACCAAAGCTGCTCACTGGCTGGTCATTGCATCCTGGTGGCCCTGTACAGTATTACAACCAAAGAAATTAGCAATGCTAAACTAAGTTAGTGTCAATGTAATGGTTTTATTAAATGTAAACATTACAGCAGCACGGCACCAGCAAAACAACAGGAAGTGAGTTCTGTGCAACTTCAAAATGAAAGTTTCACACACACACACACACACACATCAAAGTGACTGAGCATAGAGCGACGACTTATCGGCTTTATCTTCATCCTCCAGACGGTTTGAATTTGAATTCACTCAAAACAGCTGCAAATGCTGATTATTGTATTCCATACAAAGTCTATAAGCATATAAAAGATATGAAAATATATATTTTTGTACATTTTAAAAGTCTCTAAATTCCTGTCCTTAGCCCACACTAGTATTATTCCAGGTTGTTGAATAATGTATATCTATACAGTTTATAGATATCAACAGTTAAGTTAGCTAGATGTCCTGGTTGGCTGAAATCCCACATCTCATCTCATGTGGGGGTATAACGTTTAAACCATAATTAAATAACAGCATGTTTGTTTGACAGATTACGTTGTTGAAGACTCCCTCTCCACCTCACATGGTATCTGGGCTTGTTGCCTGGATACCTCGCAGCCCTGAGCTCTCTATGGTATTTCTAAAGGTGTCTCGTCCTCCAGTTACATTCCTCTATAGATAACTGTCTCGGTTTAGTGTCAGCGAGACACTTTCAGGAGCGTTCTGCTCTTTTGTGGCAGAAAATCAAAGACAAAAAATGGCTGTAATTGAACCTGCAGTGTGAAACCTAAGACTTATCTGAGCCGGTCATCACACGCAGCACAGAGTGCACATGGAGGCACGACGGTGTATTAGGACCATGTTGAAGAAAACTCATCTGAGATTTGAAAACAAACTAAAATGAATCTGTAATCGTATGACAATAAAGAAAAATATTTTATTTTTTATTTCTCCTCTTCTGGATCCAAAATCTGGAACCCAATCGATGTTTCAAAGACCTGATACTTATGACTATGTGTTCAAAATGAAAAAGAATGTTATTTGAGAGACCTATAACAAATATAACCTAACATGATAACCCAGGTTCCTATTTTAACGCAGACAAAAGACTGATGTTCTGATATTTCCCCTTTCAAATAACAAGTAGCCTAAAATTATGAATTTATTCTCATACAATAAAGACTTTTCCTTGTTCTGGTAATATTACAACTTACAACTTTGCATCTCGAAAATCTCAAAATGACTTTCTTCTAACACGTCCCTAGTACTCAGTCGTAGAAAAGGAAATCCGTTTCTCAGTGACAGAAATGCACATGTTGTCCGTCAGTTGCGAATATATTTAAATAATTATTCCAGTTGTCTCCCCAGCTGCTGGGAGGCGTTCGTGAGACTTCACAAAGAGCCGGAAGGACTCTACAATCCTAATTAACGTGAATCACATGAGTCACCAGTTTGGATCTGGACTCAGCTCGACTCTGATCACTCCCCTGGATTCTCTCGTCTGTTGTCCTCCTCAGATAAAAGCTGATGAAACACGTATTAACCCTTCAAATCGTATTAAATGTCACATATGTATATTATCTCAGTTTGAATCCATGCATTGGGAGACCAGCCACCCTTTGAATGACTGCGGCAGCTCAGAGTTTAATAATAAATGACGATGAAATGTCAGATTATTATTCACCGTTCAGGCAGATGATTGTTTCTGACTTTTAACTGATGGTGAGATTCAGTCTTTTTTTCTTCTGCTGGCTGTTTGGTTGATTTTCATTTCCTTGAAGCCTGCAAGTGAAATTGAATTTGAAATGAAAGCCTGTTCCCTGTAGTGTTTTTAACATCTCTGCCCACTGAGCATCCACAGAAGAAAACAGCCTCTTCCCATTTGATTCAACAGCTACTCCGAAAGGTTTTATTCACAGAAAGGTAAATTAAGAGGAGAGAACTTTGAGTAACGTTTGATTTTTAAATTTAAAAAATGCAAAATAACAATAACGATCATTCAGCTTCTGTGAACAAAAGAGTTTGTGTCTATAAAAAGGGCCGTGAGGGTTTCAGTCTGCACAGACTTGCCGACCAACAGTCAGATTTTTCGTGCTCCGTGGTCTGAAGTATCACATAATTGGTTGTCGCCTTTTGAGGAAGAATAAGTACACATGAGTATCAATGACCGGCCTCAGGGCACTTTCACACCTTCCTTGTTTGGTTCAAACTTCTCAGTTCAGTCTCAACCACAACAACAAGTGTAAAAGTTGCCTTGGACCGAAGCCCAGGCCGATGGATCACGATGTAGTCAGAGGTCGTCTCAGTCTGGATCAAACCGAACCCTGTTTAGACAGTTTGAAATCTGAAAACACTTTAAGACAAGTCCTAGGAAGTTGAGACAGCATTAAAAAGTAGAAGAAGAAGAAGAAGCTGTTCACACACTAGTGAACCTAACTGGTACAGCGCCCGATGTTTAGTTTGCTCCCTCAACTGCAGATCAACCAGTTCACAAACCAGATTAAATGTAAATAAAATGTATCAACAACATGAAACTAAGCGCAGACCATGGTCCAGACTTTCATGAGTGAAAGAGCCTGAATTGAGTTTTATTAAACTTTATAAATCGTCACCAAAGTGGCTTCACTGTCAATCTGAAGCTGGTTTAACTTCAGATGTGAAGTCAAACCAAACATCCTTTTGAGTCCAAGTCAGTCTTCTCTGTTCTATATTAATCTCTATTTACACATCAAGCCATAGTTACCTATAGAAACTCTTCATATAAATATATAATATATATATATTTGTATTTACATCTTTCTTCAAAAAAAAAGTAGCTAGTGCTGTGCAAACTATCTTAATAGAGTTAAATACAAGTACACACATGTAGAGGTAAGTACAGGTAATATAAAAATGCAAACTGTGCAACTGCAACTGTGACAAACCCACAGTCTGTGCCACAAGCTGGACCCCCCCGATCGGGGGAAACTTCCACCACCACCACCACCACCACCACAGACAGTCTGTGGTCGTCTCTCTGTCTCTTCTGTCTCTTCTGTCTCTTCTCTTCTGTCTCTTCTGTCTCTGTCCCGGGATCTGTCCCCCGGCGCTCAGCGTGGTTCCCATGTGGACAGCAGGAGGAGCAGTGGGGTCACCAGGGTCAGAGGCTCCACAGCCACGATGTGAGCCGAGCCGCGGACGACCACCTGACAGGAAGTACACAACAAGATAGATGGTCACAGAGGAAGAAAGAGTGAGGGGACAAAAGAGAAAGGGAGAAAAGAAGGAGGGGAAATGTGAGTTGTGGAAATTATAAATCAGATATTGATTATCATTTCGTTAGCATACTGTGAGCAACCAATTGTGTATATGGGTTTTTAGATGCGTATATCATTCACTGTAAATAAAAGAGGAGAATATGTCAACACATCAACCCTCTGAACCAAAATAAAGCCAAAATATTCCAGCAGCCATTTTGCATTAGTGGCATCTTGAAGCCAGAGTCTGTGCAGTGGTCAGTGTTGAGCCGCTTGTAGGCGGTTGGAAATGGTGTCAGTACATTGTGTGTCCATAATATGTTTATTTTGACTAATATTATTATTTTTATGATGCCACTTTTACAAAGATTAATAGAATGTTTAAATAGATGTTTAAAAAGCAGAAAAAGTTACATCTTTGAATAAAAAACATGTTTCTTTTCTTTATTCAAGTTCACAGCCAAATCTGTATTTTGGGAGAGTATCTATCTGCCAATACTTTAGGGTTTTATTTACTCCCTGGTATCGGCATCGCCCCCAAGAGTCCATGTTGGCTTGGCTCTAGAAAACAGGCGGTTCTGGCTCATCACACAGCAAAAGGACACTCTGACACTAATGGGTGGTGTTTTTAAACTGCCATAAAGGAAGTGAATCAGAGCAGCTGCAGCAGGTCCTCTGTGACAGAGCGCTGCAGCTGCTAGAGCGACAGATCCCACTTTAAGTTCACTTCACACTGAGTCGGCAGAGCAGCTTGTCACAAAAAGTGTAAAACAGAGACATGTTGGGTGACAGAGACACAACATCCAGCACCAATGCTGCAGATGAGTCACAAAGAAACGATCAAGCTGTCAAAAACCTGTATTTCCAAATGTCTCTTTCTCTCTCTCTCTCTGCCGCTCCTCTGCTGACTCACTTATGCTTAATCACTTATCTGCCTCCAGTCATTAACACACTGAAAGAAGTGCAGCACAACACTGTACAACACTTTTCAGATTTCTCATTGCAAACCAAACTCCCAGGGGTCAACTTTGTGTTGTGAGAAGTGAAAGTAGTCACGACTTCAGGCTCCACCTTTCGACAGCAGGTCAACAGGGAATGAAAAATGTGAGAGCAATGACTTTACCTGTGGAGGTGAGAGGTGACGAGGAGGGGCGGGGCGATGAAGAAGAGGAGGCCGAGCTTCGTTCTTCGTCTCTGGACTGTGACCACTGGCTGAGTGACCTGTCTCATCACCTAAAAACAGTGTGAATAGATGAGAAAATCCATTATTTCATTGGTTTATTTCAGGACTTTATATGCTGTACGGATGAGGGATAAATCCATGAACTGGTGGATCTGAATAAACGGGACGATCCATTAACTTTGTTTCACTTTCTCTGCAGGTTTTCATGTAAAAATTCACCTTATCCATGGTGGGAGCGGGGGTGCACGTGCACACAAGAGCAATGCTCTCATGCACAACAGATTCCAAGTGAAAGGTACACAGGCCGAAGGGTGAAAGACAAGTTCTCACAGGTAGGTGCACAACTGCAGCTAAAACTATGAGGTCTGCGTGGACGGTAAAAACTTTATGGATGATAGCATGACCAGGCAGCAATGGAGAATGACACAAAGTTCTTAGTGCAAATTGGTTTATTATGACTCTGTGGTGGGCATTCACCTTCTAGTTATATTTATAGGATTTATTTCCTCTACATTACAGGTTTTTCCCAATTTCCCATTGGATTTTATTCTTGTTTTTTGATCTTGTAAAAGTATCCAAATAAAACCCAACATTTGAGGAACTTTAAGGGTCTGGAAAGATAAAACAAGTTCATTCTTCTAAAGAAGTTCTTTAAAAGAAGTTCTTGTCTAAAAGCACTTTCTCTATAAATAAATAAGTCCATAAATTAAGACGAATTGATATTTGTTTAAGCCGTTCTTTTGTTTTTGGTTTCATGATTTCACAAAACCTTCCATTATTTATGACTGTTTTGTTGTTGTTTGGACCTGAAAGATTTATGGATTCCAACCATTTCAACCCGACCCACCCACGCAGCATGAATACTGTAACACTCCCCTGCACACACGCACACAGACACACACACAAACACACAGACACACAGATGTGTGAAATGTTGCTTCATTTAATTGGCATATGGCTGGACTTCACCAGCCGCTTTAATATGCATGTGTGTGTGTGTGTGTGTGTGTGTGTGTGTGTGTGTGTGTGTGTGTGTGTGTGTGTGTGTGTGTGTGTGTGTGTGTGTGTGTGTGTGTGTGTGTGTGTGGGCAGGACTCCAGGCCCCTCGTGGGAGGAACTCAGGTAAATGAGCAGATAAGGAGACAGGAGGGAGACAGACTGTGCTGCCAGCTAAATATGCTCATGCACACAGACACACACACATAGAGACACAAACACACAGACACACGCACAGTCTCGTCTACACCATGATTTCAGAGGACAATGCATTGACCTACACCGATTTCTTTTCTCTGACCCTAAACAAAACGAGTGCTTCCCGAACCCGAACCATAAACTGGACCTCAACTTAACCTTCAAACACGACTTCATCTTCCAATGTAGCATCTCTCTATAGCGTTGACTTGTTTATTGTCCTCGTCTTCTATTGTAAACAGGTTTAGATCCCACAACATGAGTAACAACTGGATCAGAGATATTCTCATACTCACCTGTGCTGCTCACAAAAAAAAACACACCTGCATGTGCAGACATCTGATTCTGTCTCTTACAATACACATTGTCCTGCAGTACAATAGACAAAGAGCCTCTTTCAGTTCCTGAGGAATGAGGTGAGTTGGTTAACGCACACTCACACACACACACACACACACACACACACACACACTCACAGATAATACCCACAAAGAAGGGAGGAAAACACCCATATAAAAATACACACAAACAAAAAAGCGAAACTCCTGTATGTAAGAATCCCAATGTGATAAACTCGCCTGACAAATAGCAGCATTGAGCAATATGGGCTCATAGCTGTGTGTGTGTATTTGTGTGTCTGTGTGTTTGTGTGGTCTGTTTTGTGTCATTTGTGCCATTGAATCAGTTCATTCTCCAGTCCAAATAAACCGTTGGACCAAATTTGAAAAATTTCCTTTGGGGAATTGAAGAAACATTGAGTTCATAAGACTGGGACGGACAGAAGGTTTAACAGAAAACATACTGGTTTCAATATTTAATAGTTATTAATATGGATCAAACTATATCACTATATAAAGTGAACATTCTGGTAAATTGCAAGTGTTGAAGAAAGTCCCTCAAGGTTTTCCAGAACTGTCCGGGATGAATTCTGCCTCACAACCACTGGGACTGACTCTGGTGGATGGAACAAAGAACGGCAGCAAACCAGTGATTCCAGCACCAAGGTTGAATGTCTCATTGTAAATTAGTGTCACTGCACCTTCTGTTTAAAAAGCTGCTTAGTATGTGCATGTGTGTGTGTATGTTTGTGTGTGGGTGTGTGTGTGTTCGTGCATTGTAAGCGGGTGGTAACAACCAGTCGCCTTCTACACGCCCTTCGGCATGTTTGTCTCTTAGCAACAATCCAGAACATGTCACACATGGCAGATTGGCTAATACATTGCGCACACACATACACACACACACACACACACACACACACACACACACACAGAAATGACTGATGAACAATGTCACTGGCCATACTCATGGGGTAGTTTAACCTTTACTGCAATCTGTGTGTGTGTGTGTGTGTGTGTTTGTGTGTCCGCACAAAAGTGACATTTGAAGGATCACGTCTGTGGCAGATCTTGGCAGATTGTGGCAGATTGCAGTAAACAGGTCAGAGCTACATCGATGCAGCCAGAAGCCTTTTTACTTCTAAATGTCGTAAAAAGAATAAAAGCATGGAAACGGCTCCAGTCATTCATAGTGTGCGTCTCGGGAGGAGCTGATGTGACAGTTTCACGAGAAGCGACACACAAACAGTCGAACGTGTTCTGTAAACTGCTGAAAACATTCAGATGCTGATGATTCATCGTCGCAGCCTCTCAAACCTACACATCCCTCTTCACCACTGGCTGTTGGTTTAAATACTGTTCCAGAATAGCAAGATGAAAGTGGGGCAGGATTCAGGTGAAGAATTACCCAGGGGTGACAGTCGGGTTCCCAAGCAGGTGGAGAGGGGCCATAAATCACCGCGGCCTCTCCAGTCTGTAGGGGATCTGGTAGTTTTTGTGTGAAAAGACGACTTTGTGAACCGAAATCATGAAAATTATTCTAAAATGTGTATTTCCAGCAACTGTTATTACAAACTACAGCTATTTGTTATAACCTTTTGCACGTTTCCCCATTGTTTATTCACATTTTATGAATATTGAAAGTACCTTGTGTCCAAATTCAACACTGCACTTCTGTGGGCACCAACAATAACAAATGCCAAATGTCAAGCTGAAATGATGAATGGTTTCAATAGATTTCTGGAACTAGTAAATTGATTTACTGTCAAAAGTAAGTATGGCAAAGGCCCCTCCCACCCTAGGTTTCCAAACATAGATCAGACAACAGCTGATCAACGGTAGCACATGTAATAACACAATTATAAACCAACCAACAGGAACGATCCCGAGTCTTGAAACACGCATCGTTGTTTTACAAATAGTACTAATACCTCTAGGTAAAAAACATAATTTAAACTTCAGAATTGAACTTGTTTCCTGCAGTTTGTGCTGTGATGTGTAGCTCGGCTTGTTTTTACATTTATACGACAGGTTAGTGTTCGGTTAGTGACCATCGTTTTTATGCTACTTTTCACGAGTGCCTTAAATATTCGGACAGCACTTAAAAAAATGACTTAATTCCCATTATGGTGGACTAGTGAGTGATTTCGGACACAGCCCACGTCTATGGTGGGAACCAAATAAGGAAAACTAGATAATATTGATAGAATACTTCAGTACTACTTGGGTCCTGGAGTCAACTTGAACAATAAAGCTTTTCCATTGTGATATGTTTAAATAATATATATATATATATATATATATATATCGTAGAGACTAAAATATTCAATAATTTACACGAGTGGTTCTTTGATGCTGAGTAATATTCAGAGTTCCTGATCTGTAACCAGCACAGTATCGATTCCACAGGCCCGAACCCAAACCTCAGCAGAACTGTACGTCATTGTCCTGAATGCATTTTCCTCCAGTCTGCCATCTGAAACTCAAGCCCACTGACAACACAGCATCTTCCTGATAGCAACAGACAACACTGAGCAGCGCATGTGCTGTTTGTTTGTGTGTCTCACGTTAGTTATGCTTTGATCACACACAACTGAATGAATGCATCAGGAAGTGGAGTCTCAGAAGTGACTGCAGGTTGATTGTGTGTAGCTTTGTGTGTGTTTGTTTACTTGCTCATCCATCTTTGGGACAAGAATGAGGTTTAGTTGTGAGCATTAAGGCAAAGACCAAGGCATGTGTGTGTTTGTGTGTGTGTGTTTCCATGTGTGTGAAATATTGTGCGATAGATCCAGCTTCATAATGATGGTGTCTGATATCAGATGCCTGTGGTGAATTGTACTGAACTGTCGCTTTAGGCCCCGATTATGCGCTTCTTGTTACTCTCCAATTTGTATACACACCAGTCATTTATACACACACACAGACACACACAGACCCACACGATACGAGTGACCTTGAGAAGCGTCTGGATCGCTGGCATGTGGACGTGTAGGCGTGTAAATGTATCCCTTGCTTTTCAAGCTGAATCAGTAATAAGCATTTCATTACTTCAGCCTCAGTTCTCTAGGGAGGGAACACACACATACACGTACACACACACACACACACAACCAGCGTGGTAAAAGGCAGCTGTAGATGATACTCTCTAGAATTATACATTATAAAACGATAGCAAAATGTAGAAAGAAAGAAAAGAACAGAGTCCAGGTGGAGAAAGCATGAAGCAGGATGTAACATACATGAAACTTGTTTACATCACATAGACACCGGGGTCAAACCCTCATCGCCAAAAGCTCTCTAATCTCGTTCTCTTGTTCCAAGTCGACATCTCCTTCGGCGCATTTCTACAGCTAGAGCTGGTTCCCAAGTGATGCCAGTAACAGTTAATGGTTTGTCTTGTGCTGAAGCTTCTTCTCAAGGTCACACCTGACGAGGTTAAGCACGGCCTCCAGTGGAATCATATAAGGGTTGGGTCTGTGAGTGGAGGTGGATGAAAGGATGAACGCGGAGAGAGGGTTTGGTTGAAGGTTGCACATCAGCGCAGGGGGCCAATGGGGGCTGTGGTCTGTGATGTGGGTGGCATGTGAATGCTCATTTGAATACACGAGGAAACAAAGTTGGAGGAAGGGAGACAAAGCAAGGGCGGCGTGGGTGTTTGTGTGAGTGTGTGTGTGTGTGTGTGTGTGTGTGTGTGTGTGTGTGTGTGGGTGGGTGGGGAGGGGGTTCCTTAAAGAGGTTAAGCATGAGAGTAACAGCATCAGTGCCGAGGACGAGCGCTAATAAGCAGATGATGTCTAATCGGATTTGCATGAACCAACTCACTCAGGTGTGGAGACAGGCAAACAGAAGGAAGATGACAGGCAGGTGGTGAACAGGGGGTGACGGCCAATAGAGGAGCTGCTCGATAGAGGCTGTGGGAACACCCCGAGTTCACAGAAGCACACATTTAATCAGTAGATCCACATTGTGCCGGATTCCATGTGAAGTTTGATTCCTTCTCTCTCTGGATGTGTCGAACTAAAATGTGAGTTCTCCTCTGTTGCTTTGAACGAGTGCAAAGTGAATGTGTTATTCTTTAATGAGCTGCAACTCCTGCCGAGTTACTATCCCTTTAACAAACATCACACATACACACACACACACACATCACACACACACACACACACACACACACAGCATGAGAATCCTATAATTTATGACTTCTCACTGCAACCACTGTTACCCCCTGACATCTTCTACTGAATCCTTTGCCTCTCTCCTTTTTCCTGACTTTATCGGTTTGTGTGTGTTTGTTTGTGTGTGTATGGTTTGTGTATTGTGTGTTTTACCAGGTCTAGTCAATAAACCACAAGCTGTGAGGTCTGGTCGAGACACAAACAAAACCCAAAGAGAAAAGTGAAAGGGAAAAATAGACCACTGAAAATCAGACATTTATTTATATGCTCTTAATCTGCTTTTTAAATTAAGTCTGGTGGAAACACAATTTCTGCCTAGATTTAAATAACCCACAAATTTAACAGGTTCTTTCTTGATCGATCCTTTCACCACATGTGTGTAGCTTTTACAGAATCCTGCTGAAAATCTCTGTAACCACCCATTTCTCCAGACCCTCAACACTATTTCAAGGAAATTGGTTCCGTAGTCCTTTTGCTTAATCAATCTGGATAACAAACGATGATGAAACCATAACCTTCTTGGTGAAGGTAACAACCAAATAACTAAAATGTTATAAAACCATTTTTAAATTGACTAGATCTAGATTGTTATTTGGATCTGCATCAGAGAGCACACACTCAAATATGATTCAGTAAACATCTCTGAGGAAAAACACCCCTTCTCATAACGTTAAATAATTTGAAAACAATAACTAGATCTGCAACCCTATTTTGTTGGTTTACTTCCTGACCGATACCACATTTTCCACAAAGTTTTGTCAAATCCATTCAGTTGTATTTGTGTAATCCTACAAACCAACAAACGCACAAACGGACAGGGGGTGAAAACAACCAACTGGAGGAGAGAAGAACGCACAGACTCACATTGATCCCTGACTTGTATTGAATACAGCAGCTGCAGATCGCAGGAGACAGGGTTCCTCCGTTTCTGCAAACATCTATTGACCTATAATGTGAAATGTGGATTTACAGAGTGAAGCTGCTGTACCGGTAACATACCGACTGCGTTCATAGCATGTTTTAGACTCTAATGTCCTCCAGTGGAAGCATGTACAAAGACAAACTGCAGCATTTATAGCACTGATCAATCCCCATCCAAAGGCTCTCTGGGAACTTTTATAGCTACCAGTGCAGATTAGATGGCTCACCAGACTTTTTTATTGTTCTCCCTGGCTCCCTTTAGCTTACGGTGGACGCTTTCGAATGCAGATCAAACTGTCCTCGGGGCGGAGGGGCAACACGCTCCAGCTCTGGAAAACACTGGCCTTCCCCTTTAAGACGGAATGGCTTCTAAAGGCTTTGTGAATCCGGCCCCAGGGAAGAGGGGGAGAGGCCGGCTCGCGGAGCAGGGCAGAGACGATGGAGGGGAGATGGAGGGAGGCAGAAAACAGGCTTCATGTGTGTGGAGAATTAAGCTGTAGTGCTGGTATTTGGTGTGGGTTTATGGTAAGAACCAAATATTGACAGGAAATTAACTTCAAATTAAACTGTACTTAACCATATTTCAATATGTTAAGCCTTTTTCAGGCAAAACAAATATACATTTCACACATAAAGAACGCAGCATGATAATGTCAGAGTCCAACGCCTTGAGAACAACAGGAAGCTGTCCACAACATTCAGATGAGGGGGGTGATGTCTAGAACATGCAGAAATCAGGACACAGTATAATAATACTAGTGGAATCATGTGTTTTTGTTCACGTCTACGTTCATATCCAAACGGAGAGAAGAAGAAAATTCCAAAGTTCAAGCTAAAAACAGAAAACAAGAACGTTTTCTCCAGTCATTACTTATGTCTAAATAAATACCGGAATAATTATCCAAAGGGAAACGTTTCGGGAAACGTCCAAAAGAACTTACTCTGACCTTTCTTATTTGTATTCAGCCCTCATGGAAACGTTCAGCCCAACGTCTTTAAACAGCTTATGTAACAGATGAGTGTTTCTCACAAAGCACAATGTAAGAGATACAGCAAATTACCCACCACACCTCGTTCTCTCCCTCCCACTCCTCCTCTCTCCTCTTTTTTCACTGTCATCATATAGGTACCCATGGGAGGGAAGACCACCTGGTAACCATGGTTGCATGGGCCGAACGCCCCCACCCCATGAGTACACATCCGCACATCGTCTCACCTACACACATTAACACAAATACCTTACATCCCGTACCTGGTGTGGATACAAAGAAAAAATAAGAGTTCCTGCATATTAAGGGAAAGTATGAAGACAGAGCAACTCATTGTCCTGAAGTCTGTGGTGGGTTCTGGGAAAAAGGGTTTGGTGCTTTCCAGTCGGTCATTAGTGGTTCTTAAGTGACTCATGGATACCTCGAGGTTATCACATTCCCACCTCCGTATCCGCCACATCACAGTTCATAACGTCGCAATTATGGTGTTGTGTTAGAGAAGAGAAGAGAAGAGAAGATAAGGCTGCGATCACATTTACATTATCGACGTAGTGGGACCCGGACATGTCTGGGGAGACAGAGATCGGAGGAAGGGAACGTGAGCTCCGAGGAGAGAAAAATCAATCGGTTTAATCTCGGTGAATTCCAGAGGAAGGGAGGGGGGGGAGAGAAGACTAAACGAAGAAAGAGGAGTGAAAGAGACGGGTAGAAAGACCCCCCCCCCGCAAAATAATAACAGTAACAAAGTGTCTCTAACAGCATCTGTGACATGTGCTAATTATCTCGCTTAATAAAACTTAACTTAATAATAAAAAGGTTCATCTTCTATCTACTGAGCTGTTCATCTTATCAGCCTCACACGCTTATTGTTAATGGCCCAAGTGAAGTGAAGCGATGGATTTGGAGAAAATATTAATACAATTTGAATAAACAGGCAAAGAGACTATGGACTGAGGTGAACATGTCGTCGTTCACATCCTTGAATGAAATTAAGCAGCGCTCTGCAAGTTAACCAATGTCAAAAAATCATTTAGATCATTTGATTTGATAGATAGACGTTCATTAGTGTCGTAAGGCTGAACTTCTGCTTTAGCAAGTTACAAGCACAATGTTGATTTTGCTGCTGCAATGCTTTATAATCAAGCTGATGGGCAAAGCTTTTATTTTGAAAAGTTGAATATGGGTCTGAAGTTCAACAATGAAATAGCCGACAACCAAATTTATGTACGAGCCACACACGTGAACAGTAAATATTCAATTAAATTATTTCATGAAAAGAATTAAATTACTCGGACTGCACTTGAACCAGGTAGGATGCACGTAAATCTTTTCAAATTCACTCTGCACCATAGTTTATAAAACGCTCTGCACACAGCGTCCAGCACACAAACAATGAAAAGTGACAGTTTAATGTAGAGCTGTTTGAAAATGGAACAATACAGAGGGACGTCTGGAGCTCTAACACAGGACAAGAGAACAGTATAAACAGACAGGTTTAGTTGAACTAGTAAATATAACGTTTTATATTCTCCTTATGCAGGCCTGATATTAAAGGGCTATAATGTAAGTTAACAAACCACAGATTCATGTTTTTCTGGTTAGACTTCATTGTCAAGTTTAAAGTGTTATGAATTTAAACACTTTTAAAGCAAATGTAAGATAAGTTTAGAGACGTGAATAAAAATGTTCTTGCATGAAGGCAGAACACAGTTTCTGTTTCTCCAACACGTTCACATCTGCAGCCCAGAGATAAAAAAAAACAGAGAGAAGAATCTTAAGCTAAATCATGTGTGTGTTTAAGAAAACTGAAGGTCAATGATAAAGACATTAAAAGTCAAGAAGCAGAACAAAACTGGATCCACTTCAGTTAGACAGATCGCGGCCATTTATAAAACTCACTGGATTACAGAGACACACTGCAGACGCACTGCCTTCACACACACACACACACATCCTGCAAATACAAAGACACACACCCACAAACAAAAGGCTCTAAACCTCAATTTGTGTGTCACTTTTATACGCAAAGAGTGTTTCTTCTACTCGTCCTTTCCTGAGACATCATCTCTACATGTCAGCGATTCACACAGAGAGAAGTGTTTTGCCTGCAGGAGTCAGATAAGCATTAGATCGGCAGATTCAGATTTATCAGAGAGATTTGATTGGGCTGCATTCATTCACTTGATGGCATTTTATTCTTGTATTAACTATTGATTTAATGTAGAGCGCAGGCATAAATAACAAATAATTCGGGGGGGGGAAATGGCATGCCGTGTGCTGTATCTCCATGATTTGTGTGGTCGGGTTGGTACTTTTTCAGCCTCAGTGCATGTGAGGCTCGTTTATATGCATAGAGATGCCAACGAGCAGATAGACGTGCAAAAAAAAATCAGCTTTTCCCGCTCTTCATTGTGAATCTTTATGCAGGAATTCATTGCAGCTTGAGAGACACGATCCCAGGGCGCCGCCACCGGCTCGGTAAATCATAACCAGCAATTTTCTCTGCAAATAGCCAATGTACCAGTTTCGGGGCCGGGAGGGAGGCGGGAGCTCCTGCAGACCTGACACATCAAGGTTAGTGGAAAGGCTATGACGAATGTCCCAACAAATACCTGACTCCTGGAGCTGAGGAACACGAGTGTGATGAAGGACGAGACAAACAGCTCTGTGTAAATATGCCGTGGAGAGGGTTTGGAAATGTCACGTCTTGTAGAATGAACACATCTGTGAACAAGCTGCTCAGAGAGGTATCATATTTGTTTTAAGAATAATACTAATGGACAAATAAAAGTTCAGCCTTTAAAAAGGACATATTCTGCTTTTTAAGCTTTTCTTTCCTCTAGCTGGTTAGTCTTTCAAGTAACAAAACAGAAGCCAGTTAAAACGAGAGCGGAGACAGTTGACCAATCACAACAGAGTGGGTCAGTTGGCCAATCAGAGCAGACTGGGCTTTATGGGAAAAGGGGGGGGCCTTAAAGAGACAGGAGCTCAAACGAAGTGTTTCTGACAGAGGCTGAAAAGAGGAGCTGCAGCACTGGACAGTTTGAGGACAGTGACGTGTTTTCTAAATATTGGAGTATGTAAAGCTTCTGAGTTATGAACCTGAATATGAGAAGAATATGCTTGAGATGCACAGCCTGAATTAGAGGCACAGAGAAAGGACAATTAGGGGACTAAAGAGGATGTTTAAAACACTGGTGAGAGACGGGGAGTAAAGACAAATTGATTTCAGCATCATAATGAACCAACACGCTGCAGTGTTGTTGTGCTTGACGTCCAGCAGCGATGAGGACGGTAATTACTCCCTGACAGTAACCTTTGACCCCGTCACATCCAGACCAGGGGGGCAGAGATCCCATCACTCCATGACATCACAGAGCGACACAACCTGTCGTCACTGGGGGGGGGGAACTGGGTGATGAAGAATGTGGATGAGTTTAAAAAACGGTGACAATAGACCTCTTCCCACAATGAGGCCATTCTGCACAACCACTGTGACACCAGGCAAAATGTCAATAGCATATACTGCTATGACATTTATGATGTTATTGATTTGACCTGGAGCTAATTGGCTGCTTTGCTCGGGTACTTTGGAGTCATGGAAAGTTCTGTCACCCTGAAGGTGTCGGGGGTGCTCTCATACGCTGACGGGTTAATCAACGTATGTGTTTTTCCAGCTAAAGATAAACACAGGCTGTGGAGCTTCCTATAGAACATCGAGGAGCCGTACAGGACATTGATATTCAACACATCGCTGGATCTGTTTGCTCTTAATTTGTGGAAACACAGATGAGTGTGAACGAAGGTCAATACACCAGATAAAATACAAGTTGTCCAAGAACCAGAACTAGGGACAACTGTGAAGACATTTCAATAATTTCCACTATGTGTTAATTGTTTAGTTGTATGTTGTTCCATCCATCCTCTGAAAATGTGAACACAAACTTGGCCTAAAAGCTGATTCAGATCATTGTTAATCAAACAGCCTCCCACTGACTCAAAGCAAATTTTAAGATTTAAAAACTTACTGCTTGGATAAGACTTTTATTTCCAATTTCCCCTCATAAGTCTATACAATGAATATAAAATGTGGAAACTTCATTTTCCCTTGACCATTGAACACTAAATTGCGATCAGCTTACCCATGAATCCAGGTGAACGTTTGTTCAAAGTTTAATTCTGAAATATCAGTGAGGTGAAAGCAACTTTAACCTTTGACCTTTGAGTCCAACTCAACGTTTTGACCAGATTTAAAGAAATTGAGATCTAGTGTTCACAGAAAGAGACGGAGGAACAGAAACATGAGGACAACAAGAAAACACTGGACAAAATTTGGTCAACGATGAGTTTTCTCATCACCAATTTAAATAAAATCAAATGTTATCCACACCCACACTGTGGGATGGCCTGAGGGCTCCTGAGGGCCCCCCTCCCACCCCCTCCTACATGTATTATTTATAAGCAGAAGCCCAGTGAAGAAGTCAAGAGATAAATGAATAATTATAGTTTATTTTCCCATCTCTGTTTTTAGGGCGACCTGGTTGTTAGTGCATCCTTTATCTTGGCCACGGAGGGAAATAAACTGCTGAGAGCAGCAGAAAGAGAGATGGAAAAGTGTGTGTGTGTGTGTGTGTCTGTGTGTGTGAGTGTGAGAGAGGGTGAGACAGTTGAATCTCTCAGTACCATCCCTCCCTCTGTGTATTCCCCTGCTGGTACAATATATGAGGAGACTGTACAACTGGAAAACCCACAGTGAACTGTGTGTGGCATCTTTTATTTATTATGTGTGTGAGAAAATATGAGAAAATATATATATATGCTGATGTGTTATGTATGAATCAGAATCCCTATATTTGCATTAGGGCAAAGGACAAGCCTCAAACTGTGCGTCAACTCATGTGTGTATATTTGCTAATGTTTGTTCCGATTTGTTTATGGTTGTGTGCGTGCGTGTTTGTGTGTGTTTGTGTGTGACTCACCGTTCCCCTCGCCAGATGCTTCACAGCCATCTTCATCATCGCAGTCGGTCCCACTGCCTCCCTCTGTGTCTGCGCTCCCCCCCTCCTCTTCCTCCACTCTTCCTCTGGCTTTACTCGCCCAGCCGAGCTCCACTAACAGCTCCTGAACACACAAACACACATTTAAAAACACATCACAGACACACACTATATTGAATAAAAAGTTGTTCACATTTTGTTCAACATTGAGGAGGAGGACAAACAAAGAAATGGACAGGGGGTGAAAACATAACTTCCATGACATGGTAGTGATGTATCAGTGGGACGGACCCAGTGAAGGTGTTTCCCTTGTTTCAAGTCTTTATGCTTACTGAGTTTCAGACTGATTTCATCTTCTCATACAACTCTCAGCAAGAAAGTTTATCCACTAAAATCTAAAGATTTCAAGCTGCCACAACAAAATCCTGTGATCACACACACAGAAACACTGACCAACAATAAAAAGAAACAGACACACACTGAGGTCAGCAGGCAGTCTAAAGGGTAATTGAGGTCACAGTGTCTCTGTGTGTATCCAGGCTCTGTTACTGCAGAGTTAAGTCACAGCTTGGATGCTGTAGCATGTTGCATCATCATCATAGTAGATGGAAATATCACGTCTCGTAGGGTTAGGGTTAACATCCATAACATCAACCTCTACTTTTAAGAAAAAGCTAAATATGTCAAATCAAGGGTCATGGAATCTAACAAAAAATGAGAAGATTAACTTTATCAAAGTTTGAATCTAGAAAAAAACTAAACTGGAGTTATTGGTGATTCACTCACCCAGCGACAGCAGCAGATAATTGGTTCCCAGCTTGATGAATGTGTTACTGTTCAGAGTTAAGAAGCAGTGAAACATAAATCCCAGCTGAAGTCGGCGATAAGGCAAATAGCCACAAGTTTCTTGTTAAAGGAAGATGTATGATTCTGACATTTATGTTGTTTTTTTTTCGCTGATAGATAAAGTTTTTTATATATAAACAGAGAGGGAGAAGTCACAGAAGTTTTCTAACATCTATATTAATGATTTATTTGTCCTCAGACAGAGGAATCTGTTCAGAGAATTTAACTTTACACAGGTCAACAAAGGACCATGGTATGGGATTTCACTATTAGAACCATTGTGTTAGATCTCTATTGTCATTCTATTGATGACAACATTTGTAACAGGCGACACAAAACTGAAAAAGATGAAGAAAGAATACAAATATCCAGACAGATTGAGTCTGTAAATTCTAGATATCTTCAGCTCCGCCAAGGAGGTTTGGTCGCCCCCTATCCTCTTGTGTGTGTGATACTTTCAGCTGAATATGACCTGCTCTTTTTATCTTAACAAAAAATTGACCTAAAAAGGATTCCTCAATAGCCTTTTTCAATTAAAATACCGAGCAGGGATTCCCTCTTCCTAACGTTAATGGTGTAATTCCCTGGCAGAGATGGTTGGTGGCCATAAGGACGGACATCTGGCCTCTGCCGTACAGTAGGTGAGGGGCCGCCATGGAAACAAGGGCAACCAAGGTTATTATCCGACAGCATGTCCCGAGTGGACGTGGAGACGGTGATTCGCCATCGTGTCCTTCGACTGCAAATGAGAGCGGAGGGAGGACGGAACTACAGCCACGTGTCCACCTGGGCAGGGTTTCCTTTAGTCATATGGAGAGGTTCCAATAGGAAGAGACATTGGGCCGTGTGGCAGAGAGGTGTGGCTTCATTAACTACGCCAGTGAACTCCATTCGTTTATTTGTTTGGCTTTTAGCAGCTTTACGCAAAAAACTACTGAATGATTTGCATGAATCTTCGAGGGATGAGACAAAAAACTTCTAAAATATTGATTCAGATCAGGACAAAAGGGCAAATCCAGGATTTTTCTTAACTGAAAACATTGCAATTTATTTATTTTGACACAGATCTCGGGGGGAAGAATTCCTGGATCTTGATGAAAGAAATCAGACACATTAAAGGGACTGATATCTACGAGTGTGTCTAAATATGTGCTCATTATATTAAATCACATTATCTATATATCTCATTTGGCTGACGTAGCTTTATCCAAAGCCACTTCAATAACGACCACCACTCTACCCCTCAGACACAGCCGCCCTATTCAAGAGGACTCTTGTGCATTAGCGGAGGTGAGGTGACAAATCCTCCACTTCCTGAATCCTGTCGATGGATGTAAAGTGTTTCCTGAATCCTGTCGATTCAAACGTCATTCCAGAGGATTCAGGGTGAGACGGAAGCAGGAAGTAGAAAGCTGCAGCGTTCTAGTGAAGCTGCTCGGCCGTGTTATCATTTGCCGCCACTGCAGAGAGAAAAGTGTGGATGAGTAATGCTGAGTCCACGACCCTCTCAATGCAGGGGCAGCCCTCACAGGGTTGATTAGGCTCTCCCTGATTGGCTGAGCATCTTTATAGAAATTATAATTGCCCCATTAGTGGGCGCCGCCGGCTCGAAACATAACCCACTGCTGCAAAGGTCTAATTAACATGTAATGGGACAGTGAGAGATAAGAGGAGACGAGGGGGGAAAACACGAAATAATTAAATTGCCAAGGATGCTTCTTTGTCCCGTTTCGTAATTTTCCCCGTCGTCTCATCCTGGGAGTACGAGAGCGTAAATGGCGAACATGACTGTCGAGAAATTGTAATTAATAAACGGGGAGCTTTAATGTGTGTGTCTCGGATGAACAGCTTCCCCCTCAGAGAAGCCACTGATGAGGCAGCTCACACACAGGAAGCACAGAGCCTGTCCTGGATTTACAGAGGTGACGGTAACTAAGATTGGTTATGTGGGCTCAGACTTAAATCTATCTTTTTTTTATCTATCCATCTATTTCAGAAATCTGGATGTGTATAGAACACACACATCTTGAAAAACCGTTCAACTTAATGGCTTCACACTTTGCATGTGTGTTGTTAATGGCCCCGAGGAAGAGCAGGGAATTCTGTGGGGGGGGGTGTCATGGATCTCCTTCATGGTAACAACATTCATAGAGTCACTTCCTCTTTAGGAAATTGTCTTCCAAGTAAAAGCACAACATGTATTTGATTGCTGCAAAGCTTTATATGGAACTTAAGTACAGAGCTTTTATTTTGAAAAGTTGCAAACTTGGGGACCTCTGAAGTATCCCATATTGTAAATGATTGAAAAAGGCCCAAATCTGTAAAATATAAAATCTGTCCAAAAACAAGCCCTGAATCCTGATCGTGGACACACAACAGCTTCATTGCACAGAAACCAGGTAGGATGAACACAAAGTTTTCTACCTTGACAGCACACAAACAATAAAAGAGTGACAGTATCTTCTAGAACAGTTTAAGGAGGACTCACTAAAGAGATGGACTAACTCTGAAGCAGCTGCAGAACAAGAGAACAGGAAGGTTTACAACGGGCACTGTACTAGTCTCAATTTGTCAAATTCATGGAAAGACAACACAGCCCTTGAAACATTGTCTGAAATGCAGATGAGTTGTTATATCTGACTTCTCCTCTCTGGTTCATGCTGTGGCCTGTTAGCATAACAATCTGCCTCACGATAATTACAAATCATAAAACCCTTTAACATTGTCAGTGTTGGTGCACATGTTGGTGCACGTGTGATCTTTAAGGTACAGCGTTCTTTTAAAAATCGACAGGCCACACGTGCACGTTACATTGAATTAATGGGGCCTGAGAAAGCAGATCCTGCACGTAAATGATTACATGGCTCATGGGTAGCGTGTTTGTGAACATGGCACGAGGGAATGCTGACTCTGCACATCCTCCATGTAAATGTAACGTGATTAATGGACCCACAGTCTAAATTAGACCGAAAGCACCGAGCGCCTCAACTGCAAATGAGAAATATGAGCCCACGTTTGCATAAACATTCCATTACAACCGAAAACACGCACGTTAACACCGAGCCCGGATCTGCTTCGACATCACAACACGTTGATGGTTTTCTTTATCAATGTTTAAGTGATTTTCATGATTCTATACAAAATGTGATTATTATTTATTTTTTGACGTTATACTTTTAAGAAAAGAATATGTAAAATGTCTAAAAACGACCAGAACAACATTATATATTTATATTTTGTTGACTTGTTTACTTACATCATCTAAAAGAATTTCTATAAATTATGTTCAAATCCAGAGAAATCCACAGTTTTATTCAATCATTGAGAATCATTTATAGATATTACATGTGATTTCATGAATCACCATATTACCACACTGCCCACGAGCTTTGAAGGGGCTGCATAAATCTGGCTTGATTGGTGAATAATTAATTTGTTATCACATGTTATTATTATCCACATCTGGTGCTGACATTTAGGTTCATTGGATTAGGCAGCGCTGCACAAAGGAGGGCGAGAAAAAACGACACAGACACACATGGTGCCCAGCAGCCCCCCCCGCATCGAGCTTCAGCAGCTGTATCACACTTTACACATTAATATTTTATCGTAACAATAAGATCCAGAAGATCAAACGGAAAAACAGCATCATTATTTTATTGCGTCATTACTTTAAACACAGATATGAATAATTCTATGTGAGCAGCATCGTTCCTGCAGAATTCAAACCACCTCCATGTGTCACGGTCAAGGTGAGCACAGGAGATATTAATGCTCTGCAGCAGAGACGCACCCAAACACAGGTTAACAGCAGAGGCTGCAGGGAACAACCAGTGTAGTGCGACAAATAAATTAGGGCAACTTCTGTTTAAAGTTGTTTGTCCAAGAAAATAGACAAAACAAGCAGAAAACAAGAAAACATTCAATTAATTTGTCAAGAACGCACACATCTACACAAATCTCTGTTTGTGGAACGCACATCTCTAGAAACGTTGATCATATCAACTTCACAGTCGACATGTGTATTGATAAGGGCTCAAGGATGTGCATTGTTAAGTTTGGTGCAGCTTGGACTTTGTGTTTTTACCTGTGTGAGCTGCTCCAGCCTTTGCTTGGCCCCCTTCAGGACAGAGTCTGTATTACGGACGGTCATCTCCGGGTTTTCCCTTTGGGCCTTTGAGCTGCTGCCGACCACACGACCTGCATAGCTACAGAATGAGAGAACATGAGAAACACTGGTACATCTCGTGTGTGTGTGAGTATGTTTGTGTTTGTGTGTGTGTGTGCATGTGTGGGTGTGTGTGTTTTGACAATTTTACTTAATTCTATAATTCTATAAAAAATATCCTGACTTTAGTTTATTTCCCACTGTGACACCTTAAGTAAACCCATAGTAAACTAATGGGTCATTTAACCAGTGCTGTAAAGGCACAATGATCCCTCAAAGTTTGTCTATTGTCAATGATTTATCAGCTATCGGTCCGGGTTTTTATCTCTGCTCTCGAACCTTGGTCCCCATGCATGACCATCAATAAGTTTATTGTGTTTGTGTTGCTTTTGTAATTGTTGATATGCATGTCTTTCATGTTTGTGTTTCAAAAGAACATCCCAGATTTGAAAGAAGAGACCAAACTAAATTAGTTTCATTTGAGTGCAGTATCTACTAATTAAAACTTTACATACAATACAATATGTTTTATGTTGCATTTAATATATATTGTACAACAACTGTTGGTGGAAGAATCTGGAAATACATGACTCAACCATTTTCATTTTCTTTAGTACTGCATTCCAAATAACTTGAATATAACGACCACTTAAAAAACTTTTTCTAGATGATTGATCGGGGGGAGTAGTGGAAAGCAAAAGTAATGACCGACAGAAAATACAGTGATGCTTCCTTCTGTCGTCGGCTTCAAGCAAGTAGCACATAATTTTGTCTGTGTGTGTGTGTGTGTGTGTGTGTGTGTGTGTGTGTGTGTGTGTGTGTGTGTGTGTGTGTCTCTGTTGACTGCAGAGTGGGAGGATCAAAAGGAAGATGAAGTGAGAGAAAAGCAAAAGAGAAGAATCAACAGTTCATGACTCATACTTTTCCATGTGTCCAAGTTCCAAAGCAGCTTCTCTAGTTAATACAACCAGCCACCGACCAACCGCCGAGTCCACGCCCTCGAAAACACAAACACACACTCTCTGGCTATGGCAACGAGGGAACAGAGAAGTGGTGGGTGGTTTTCAAAATGACTAAACCCACCCAGCTGGTCTGAGATCAGATCCATCAGCTTAACGAGTTTCAAAAATGTTTGTTCTGTTCTCACGCAGATTTTTTCTCCTGATAAAAAAAAGGTCTTTCTCAGCTTCGTCTGGTTCTTTAACGTGTTCTGTGCGGAGGCCGAGACGACACATGCAACGCAAAACAAGAACACAAGAGCCAAAACACAACGGAAACACAATCACAACGGACGTGAGCGACAAAGGATGTTGAACAATGAAATGAGCAGCGTTACTTTGTGAAAACCCAGTTAAATTGTGATGCTCGTCTAGTTGAGGTGATACGGTAATTTGCTTAAAGAAGAAAAGAAGAAGAAAACATTTGTTCAGATAATATGAACGATGTATTTTCCCTTTTTATTCATGTGCTTCAGTTAACTTTCATCAAAGTAAGTGGAAATATAGATTAGAGAGAGATATAGTTTATCAAAATATACAGATTAACATGATTTATTGATTCATTGCTCAGCATTAATAATGCAGCATTAGACAGATGTGTATTGTAAAGTATTGTGCGACTGTATATCACATGTGTGTTTCGCTGGCATGCTTCACATATGTTTTTCTAATCATCTTTTTTTCTGCAGCTCTACACAAACCTTTTCATAATAACCCTGAACAAACCACTCGTGGAAATAATGAAATAATCTGATATCGCTGGTCAACTGTTATTGTGGTCGTCTGTTTGTACAGATCTGTTAGTGTAAGTTGAAGTATTGATTTAAGCCCTGAAGTCGTCCTGGGGGGTTAAACCCAAACGTTACTGGTTGATTTTTGCAGACATGGATCTTGTTTTCATCGCCACAAAAACAAAAGGGATGGTTTCAAACACCGTCGCCATGGAAACTGCTTAGATCGACTCCAAAGATGCGCCGAGAACCAGAAGAAGATCCTGAAGGTGCCCCCCCCCGCTCCTCTGTGTTTACACAACCACATGTAACACCACTCTTACCACATGTCAGGGATTAGAGAGCAGTGATACACACACACACGTGCACAAAACAATGATGGAGTATTATGGTAATAACAGGATACTGGTCTGTGTGTGTGTGCCTGTGTGTGTGTGTCTGTGTGTGTCGGTGTGTGAGAAATCAAAGGCTCAGCAGATCAAACCCCTCTGGACTGATTTAGAGGAGGATCGTGAGAATTAAATAAATAAAAGCTCAATTAAAAACTGCAGCCTGTGGCCCCGAGGGGAAATCCCAAGATTCCAGGGATTCCAGTGAAGATTTTAGCGATCAGTGTGAACACCTCACATCTAATGAACCTGTCAACACGTTCGCCTTCATCGCCATGTACGCTGGGTCATGTGCTCTTCTTCATTAGTAACAATGCAGCAGAGTGACAAGCAACCGATTTTACCGCAAAACCCCCGTTTACAATTAGACCGCAAACAAAATGAACTGTTCAAAGATCCGAATACGAATCATACAGGGAGGTTTCAGCTAATTGTCGAGAAAAAGCCTTGAAGTTATAGAGCGCTGTTAAATATTTGGCCCTGTGCTATTGACATGCTGTTCTCGCCGAGGGTCGCCTCCAGCCATTATCGATCGGCCCGCTCCAGGACGGGTGACAGGTGGGACAACACCGGAGGTCAATGCAGTCTCTGCTGCAGATGCAGAGGGATCATATAAGCCAATTTCCACGACTATGCAAGATTAATCTATTATTTATATGCTGGGGTCTGTAATGATCGCTGCAGGAGAACGATCAAGAAATAATCCATGTTGTTTAAGTCATTAACGCTGACATCTTTAAAGGGTCTTAAGCACGAGATCAGTCAAAGAATTGTGGGATATATTAATGATCAGATTAATAAACAAATACCCCCTTGTTTGTTCTTTAATTCACTCTGCTTCTGTTCAAACTTGCGTGCACACATATTTTGTTGCTTGGACAAATATCCTGTGCTCCAGCTTCAGCTCAGGCTTCTTCTGTGTGCACGAGAAACATCCTCTCCCTGGTCTTTGTGTTTTCTTTTGTGCGACAAATCGGAGAAAATGTTCCACTCAGAAGAATGCTGGGTGTATTGTTGACAAATGAAAGGGCCAAACCAATGTCGATGCAGATACTACGGCTCATATCTAAAGATCTAATTGGCCAAACGCTGCATCAAATCTTCAGTTTATAGGTGATGGATCTCCCCTTGTAGATTTTGTGTGTATTTGACTTTACATTCATGAGCAGTGGAGGATTTCAGCCTCTTCACCCCTGAAGCGTTTCCCAGGCTGGTTATATTGGAAAGTGTCAGTGCTGTGAATGAGTTATTGGCCCGTGTGCAGAGCATCGTGCTGCTCCGACTGTTTGACACTGCTCATGATCATATTGCAAGAAAAGTAGCTGGAGATGACAGAGAGAGGTGCGTCTGTGAGAGACTCTTCATGAGATCACACCAGCAGCACCACCACACACAGTGCTGCTCTGCTGCCCTCGGTTACTGCAGGGCTGCTAACGGTAACACACACACACACACACAGCACACACAGATCCTTTCTTCTGTCTCATCCCTGCACCAAGCGACTGTACAAACACAAGTATACACTCACACAAACATCCTCATTCCCAATAATTGGACTGCATAACAAATATGATTCCTAGTCATTTTGAAAAGGACATAATTTAATTGTTTGGTCTTTTAGCTTAATATAGGTGTAAAGCTGCTGTTGTGACTTTATTTTGAAAAGACGGGAACACCAGTCATCTGAAAAACAAACCAACCTCTACAGGAAACCTCCTTGTATCCCTGTAACTGCATGTGGTGATAAACAGGCTCAGAGAACAAGCCTCATAGGACACTGACCTTCAAAACCACCAAAAAGAACACACTGAAATATTTGGTCAAAGACACTTGAGGTTCAACTATTAATGAAGCCAGATCCTCACATTTTGAGGTGAGGAACTTCACAGTTGATGTCTTTTAAGCACCTGAATCTTCATGTGGGAGACTTCAGAGTCAGATAAGGATCATACCCACATCTTCACAAACTTCAAGGACACTTAAGACACCAATATTTGTTAGATCCTCAGAGTTTTCTTCAGGTGTTGGGACTTCAAAAGTGCAGCAGACAGATACGAATTTGCCTTTGACTCCTCTTTGCACATCAGATGGCAGAAAATATTCAGCAGCAAAAATTATTGTAATATCAAAACAACTTCTCCATAGGCCTCTAACTGCTCAGATAAATATCAGCTATGTCCTGAAACTGCCTTCAGGATCCACATTTTCTTTTAGCTATCAAAACATAATAATCATAATATCTTAATTTATATAGCACTTCCATTAAAAACAATCAATAAAGCAGTCATAAAAAATAATTATGTGACAATAATTTAACATTCTGGCTTCAACAATGCAATAACTTTTTATAAATTCGATTTCAAGCTTTCAAACACTGAGTTTCAAACTTTCAAAGCCTTTTTTTCAGTTTTATAACAAGGCATGATATTTATTCCATAGGATATCAAACTTTTTACATCCTGTGGACGTCAAACATCTAAATATACCAGGTTAACTCAAGCTTAAATTCACAACCTCAACATTTCTAAAAAGCCTTTAAAACCCTGAGCTATGGATCATGTGTGAACCTCGAGGCACAACAACCACAGTAACAGCTCACATCCTCTTTATTCCTCTTCACTCCCTGAGAAAATTCTCTTTTTAAAGCATTTCCCTGAAGCACAACACATTCCTTCATTATACAAAGCATGAAAGGAAATGGGTGTGGCAGGTCTTCAGTGGTGGAGGCAGAGTTACAGGATGATAGGAGACAAGATGCCTCCCTCTTTTGGAAAAACTGCGCTATTACAGTTGTCAAGGCTTCATAGGGAGAACAAGCTACAGGTTTGTTTTATATAAACACAGAAAAACACGCAACTACCAATTACATCTTCCTACGCGCTGTAATTTCCCTGAGACGGAGACACACTTCATCTCCTCTCCTGTCGTCCCTCACTTTGCGTTTTGCCGCCTCTCTCTCTGCCGCGCACGTACACGCACTGTCACCAACACAGACATTTGTAAGTGAAGTGGGTCAGAGGGCGGAGGAGAGGAATTGTCGGGCTCTGAATAGAAGGATGGAGCAATGAATGGACGGCTGAATTAATGAGCGGACGGGTGGATGGATGGATGCAGGAGAGGGGAAGATGTAAAGAGGTCGGCGAGGCACAGACTGGCTGCGCTCCAACACGGAGGAAGTTTCACCACAGCACAGACGGGGACGGTCTGAGGGTCTGTGAACGTTTTGGAAGTTCAATTCAAGTATTCTGTGAAAATATATAGGTTTTAATGTCATATACGTCAAACTGCATCTTTAAAACCCATATGCAAACTGCAGGAATGGTGATTTTGATGGTGTCATCATCTGCATTTATTAAATATACAATTATACACTGAGCATTTATTACAATATAGATGTGTATGATATTTTATTGAATGTATTCCTGAGTGTTGGTGCTTTGTATTTAGAGGACGTCCTGCTCCACTTCTCTTAAAATAACAGCAACAGGCCATTACCTAATATAAGGTTTACTGGCCTTCACTGTCACGCTGATGGTGACAAAGCAATGTGTGTGTGTGTGTGTGTGTGTGTGTGTGTGTGTGTGTGTGTGTGTGTGTGTGTGTGTGTGTGTGTGTTCGTCTGTGTAACATCCTTGCAAGGCGTCATGGCCTGTTTCATATGGCTGGAACATTAATGGAAAACCCTTTTTCATAACAGGAACAGATTCCCTACTGAGATGGATGGAACTCAGCGCAACTGTGTGTGTGTGTGTGTGAGAGTGTGTGTGTGTGTGTGTGTGTGTGTGTGTGTGTGTGTGTGTGTGTGTGTGTGTGTGTGCTGTGTGCGTGTGCGTGTGTGTGTGTGTGTGTGTGTGTGTGTGTGTGTGTGTGTGTGTGTGCACGCCCATTTGTCTCGTTACCAGTTCAAGCTGCCAATGTAATCACCATGAGAAAGACTCTGGAAACGAACTCGCTAACCTTCACAACACTGTCACCCCCCCTTTTAGACACACACACACACACACACACACACAAACACACACACACACACACACACTTTTAACTGTCTTTAAATTTCTTATTCTTTCAATTACAGTCATTGGTCCATCCTGAGCATTAAAAGCCAGATATGAGCGTTTCACCGGGTCCCCACACTGCATGTAACACAGAACACATACCTCTCTGCCACGTCATGGCCGCTCCAGCACGTGTGCTGCTCGACCTCCATCTCGCTCTCACACAGCATCTCTGGCAGCTCGGAGAAGAACCACTGGTACCGCTGGATAGATCCCTCAAACTCCCTGGAGGAGAAAGAGAGTGGTGCACAGCTGAATGGAAGAGTAAAAACCAACGGACCAAACGTTTTATTTGTATCCGATTAAGACATCTCGTGCCAAATTGCCTGTAAAATCCCAGCTGATAGACTCTGGTAAAGTACTGAAAACAACATGGGGGAGGGAATGAGAAGCTCTGAGCACTTTATATTAGATTATAGACAATTGAATAAAAAATTCAAATCTGATTAACTTTTATGTTTTTTTCTTTTATTTTCCATCAAACGTTCACAATGGGAATATGTTTATGAAAAATAAACACTTCTAAGTTTGCCTCCTACAAGTTTGAAAGGCCAGTCTGGTCCGGCTCCCCACAATGACTGTAATATATTTGATACCTTTATGGGATATCTAATTTAAAAGTTTATGGGTAACTTGTTACTTGTTATCTAAAGACAGATTATGAGTTGTATTGGATGTAGAAGAGATTAATAGAAGAGAGAGATTAATTTACCTCGACAGCTTTTTCAGGCTTCGACTCTTGTCACCTCTGGAACCTTTAAGAGGGAACAACCTAAAGGAATAAACACACACACACACACACACACACACACACACACACACACACACACACACACACACACACACACACACACACACACACACACACACACACACACACACACACACACACACACACACACACACACACACACACACACACACACACACACACACACACACACACACACACACACACACACACACACACACATTCAATTCATTTAATTCTGCCCAAGTGTTTATTTTCTGACCCCAAATCGCTCCACATGCTTTCATACGTTTGATCGGACTGAACTCACTTCCTGGTTTGTTGCTGCGGACGTTGATGAGCGGCTGATGGAGGTGAGGTCACAGTCGACCTCTCTGAGGTCAGTGATGTCACGGGGGTCACTGAGGCTGCTACATGGGAGGCAGTGGGTTTTGAACTTGTGCTCACGGGACCAGGCTCCTGTGGGCCACACACCTTCTCCACCTGAGGAGGACACAGTTTGCATGGTGGCATTGGAATTGTTATTGTCCACTTTAATGAGATTTATTGAAATCTAGTGGTGCAGTGTCATGTTGCAGCTGAACACCCCCTCACCTCACCCTCCCCTTCCAAACAGACAAGAGAACACAAGAGAACCAGTGATTACCTTCAGTCGTCCTAAAAACTCAAAAGGTTTAGTTTGTCCAGTTTGGGCTACTGTGAAAAACATGGACCCTCTCCTGATGTAAATATGAAGTATTTAAATATAAAGGGCCAATTTGAGGGTAAAGAAAACAACAATTCATCCAATTTAGATGAAACACACTAGTGAAAACATCACTAAGATTATTTAATAACGAATTTCTGCCAATAGGATCCCTTTCAGCTCAATCTTATTAAAGGGTTAACGGTTATAGCCTTTAGTGCTGCGTCGAATGAATAAGAAGCTTGATCAAATATTTAATGAAGTGGCATTTTCTTATTAGCCACAATTAGCAGTGTATGTCCGCTTGTGTGTTTGTTTACCTCTCAGGAATCTACTCTACTAAGTCCACAGTGTTCTCTCTCTAAGTTTGGACAGCTACGCCACTTCTTCCTCCAGCAGTGTGTGCATGCATGCGTGCGTTTGTGTGTCGTCTGTTTGTCCAGAGATTAGCCACAGAAACTTTCTCATCACTTAGAACCAAGCGGCATTCTGGGTATCGGTTGTCCCGCCAACCACAGTCTTTGTCTGGCACTGGATCTGTATTCACACACACCCACAAACACACACACACATACGCACACACACATGCAGACTGAGGGGAACCCCAGATTTCCTGAAGAATGAGGCTGTTTTTAGCTCATCTAGGTACAAGGCCTTTGTGTGAAGATCCGACTGCCAGGCTGAACGGAACCCACGGCCTCGACGCTCTGTGTCCAACATTCAAATGGCATGATCATCGGGGCATACGAGCGGGAATGCTTCAGTAAACTGTTAGCGCTACAGGTTTAGCTTACGGCTCTTTGACGATTGTGTTTCACAGAGGCACAACTACTTGAAGATTACGTAAATTAAGATGAAGATTCTGGGTTTTTATGTGGATCTGCATCAAAATAGCACTCACACTCGTAGATATCATATTAAACCAAAATTATTCTCTGAGAAATTAATGAATATCTATGAAAATGAATCTCTTCGTGCTTTGGCCTTGTGCCACCGCTCCAAAACAAATTCCATCGAAAACCGTTTCTGTAGATTTGCCTAATTATGCCAACAACAAGCCCGAGAAACATGATCTCTTTGGCAGACGTGACAATTGCACTCTAAAGCTTCTTAAAGTATAGAAAGTACAAAGAGAACCACTTTGGACGCGTTCCCCTCTTTCCCATCATCCTCTCTGCTTACCGTGGCGGTGATGCGCGGCCCGTGCAGCTGAGCGTGCAGTATGGCGTCGTTCACGTGGTTCCGGACGGCGAGCAGAGCCAGCTCCATGCTGTTGTGGTTGCTGCTGGTCGCTAAAGTGGCGGATAGCCGCTGGAGCAGCACCACCAAACTCCCCCAGGGGGCGCCGAGTTCCGATACACCGACCTGATGGAGTCACAGGGAGAGTGCAGAGGGGATAGAAGTGAATAAAGCTTAGATGTCTTGGTGTCTTGGTCTTGGAACAATGTGCAGGAACTTGATCCCAACTGCAGCTCCGACTTGTGCAGGAACTTTCTGACGTACAAACTACAAACAGAGATGAGCTCGCGGTGACGTGCAGCTTCCTCTGGTCAAGACCACATTTCCCATGAAGCAAGTTGTTCCCTTCACGGTGGGAATGTTCCTCTGTTCCTCTGTTGCTCTGTTGCTCTGTTGCTCTGTTGGGAGTTGTTTATTCATCTCCGCTTTCTTTTGCTTCCAAGAAACGTTCACACAGGATGAGCGGTGACATCTTCCAGTTTTGTGCTGTAATGAAGTTCCTCTATTGTGGCCACTGTTGAAGCTGTCCAGCCAAATTCAAAGAAGCCTTGAGAAGACGCATCGGAAGAAAAAATGCCAGTTCTCTTGGCAATGCTGTTATTATTCGTCATTCTGAAATGTAATGTGGGAATGAGCTGTTGGGTTTTAAAATGCTGTGAGTTACTGATTGAACAATGGGAGCATTCTATTACCTTTAGAATCACACTGGTGATATCTATAAACAATTTAGTTTAGAGGTGGCAGAGGATATCTTCTTAGAGCAAAAGATTCTGGATAAAAACCAAATGCTCTGTAATGTATTTTTGTGTATAAATGACACAAACAAAATAAACAATTGTCTTTAGTAAAGTGTCTTTTTGTTTTTATGCTAAGCTAAGCAAGCACAAAGACATCAGATTAGTGCAGAAGTGTTGGCCAAACTACTGACGAGGCGTTTCATTCTGTGGGGGAACTTTTAGTTCACAATAACAACCCATATAACTCACTACAGGAAAGAAACACTCAAAAGGCATCATATGTTAAAACACACAACCAAACAGTAGATGCACAAACCATGAAACCACTCACCAGACATCCTCTCATGACGTTGACACACAGCCCGGTGCAGGGCCGGATCAGGGTCAGCCCTCTGCAGTGGGAGCAGTACTGCATCCTCACTAGGCCTCGGCCACACTCTCTGGATAACGTGGCCTTCTCGGTGGCGTTCACCACCTCACCAGCCAGTCGGAGGAGTCGGCTCAGTGCTCGGCCGACCCCGAGCGCACGGGACAGGCTGCTGACCAGGAGGCGAGGATGGGGTCCGAACGGGCTGACGTCCTGCCTCGTCAACCGCAGGCAGTCATCATGGGTGGTGGGGGCGTGGGACTGGGGGGACGTGTGGCCGAACCCGGGGTTGAGAAGACGTCGGTACACCAACGGGAAGAGGTCGTTGTAGAATCGACGTACGTTGTTCTCCAGGGAGGAGTTCGATTCTCCGGAGAGGTGGCGTTTGATGCCGTCGAACAGCTGGAACACTAGGGGGCGACTGTCGGACACCAGGGTGGAGTAGGCGCTGTCAAACAGGGAGCTGGTCAGGTTCGACATGAAGGACACGAGCGACTCAAAGGTCTCTGGGACAAGAGAGAAGACAGAAGGAGGACAAGTCAGGAAGATACGTGGAAGGAATATGTAAGTGTTAACCAGAGAGTGGTAAACACTAAATCGTCCAATCCTGAGTGAGTCTCAGCTGTCAATCACGATGTACCACGACGTTTCTATATAGCATCCAATATTTTAATAAAACAAAACTTATCAGTAAGATGCACACAATTTCTGACCAGCTTCATATCCAGTTTGGTCAATCCTGTGTTTACTGACCCGTCATCACACTGGACCATGGAATTGTTGAGCAATCATCACACATGGAATGTCTGGCTTTGTGACCATAAATGTGCTAAATGGTATATTTGGTATTTCCTCTGTATTTGAGAAGTAAACCAACCTTTTCAACTTGCTCGAGTACTTGTTTACATTTCAGCTTAAGATTTTACATACAAACACACGATAAACCAGGATTACACCAGGAGTTTATCTTGGAAACATCAAATAAAGAACTAAAGAGAAACGTCCTCTCTCAACTTCTGCCTGTTATTCTATTAAGTGATCGAATTGTCCAATATTTCACAAACTAAGAAAAGAGAGAAAAGGAAGAAGAAAGAAAAGATTAATCACCTTGTGACTGCTCATTTTTATCTTATGATCCTCACGGAGGAGCTCAACCATCAGGGTGAGAGGGAACTGTACTTGACGTAGTTAGAAACAAGCTCCACCTCAATCAGCTACAGCAGAAAGATCTACTATCAAATGAGACAAGTTACTGCAGAACTAGTATCTTTACCTTTTGTACTTTAGAATAAATTTCATGGTAATAAAGTTGGACTAAATACAGGACTTTTACTTGTAATAGAGTTATTGTATATTGTCGTATTAAAGGACTTTATTACTTCTCCCACCACTGCTAATACACATAAACAGAGCTGTAAGGTTATTAAACAAAATTGGATAATATAAAGAGTAATGAACAAGCAACTAATGTATTAACGGTGCAATTTATTTTCTGATTACTGACTAAAAACAATGTTTTCCATATATGGTGATAAATAAAGTCTCTAGATATACTGTAAATTAATTCTTCATATACGCACATATATCAGTTATTCTTGTAACAACCTTGTTGTGACTTTCTAGATCACAACTTATTTTCCCTCTCCCTGTGTTATCTATAGACAGGTGATAACGAGGCGCTGATCTCATGATCCACTGTGTTTCCTTTACGTCTGACAGGGTCTAACAAAGAGGACAGCCCCCCCCCTTAAAGGAGGCTGTAAACCTGTGTGTGCGTGTGTGTGTGTGTGTGTGAGAGAGAGAGAAAGAGGGTGACTGTGTGTGGCTATGTTTGAAAGTTACCAACTAAAAAAAAAGAGTGATGTCAATCCGCTGGCATCCTGACACAGACATACACACACACACACACACACACACACACACACACAAATGCACACACACACATTGAAAGAAACCTATTCATCTGTGAATTTCATTGTTCATGTTTGTGCGTTTGTTTATATAAAGTCGACTAAACGTCTGTAATAATGCAGCAAAGTTTTGAAATGAGAAATGCATCCTCTGCCGACACGTTGTCTTCCACTTATTGAAACTTTAACTTTGTTTTAACCCTTATGTTATATATTAGATTTTCATCATCTTTTATTGTCTTAATTTGATCCATTCTAGGAAAATATTATTCTTAAGCACCTCAAGCAGCATTATATACAAGAAAGTCCTATATAACAAAACTATATGATCATTATGGTGGCTTGGTAACAAGGTTGTAGAGCAGCACCGAGTGAGAGCGTCTCACTTTCACGTGTTTGCATACCCACGTCCTGGCGACAGGCACTCAAACACAAACGGCATCGAGTGACAAGGCAACGACCCCTCTGCTCCAGGGGTCATGTGATTAGCTCTTTACCCCGTGTGATTGGACGACAGCTGCGACGTGAGGAAGAGGGCACACAAGGGTCTTACAGTGTCAGGAGAGACACACACGAGCACGCAGACACACACAGTGATCCAGAGGGTGTAAACGGAGCCTGGATACAGGCGCCCTGGGCATGTCTCCGTTTCTCTAGTGGGTCATAATCACAGTGCTTTGGAGAGTCGATCCTTTGAGATGCAGCTCAGCTGTCCTGCTAAATCAATTTAAATTCTCACATCATAAAAAAAGCCAAAATGTTATTTTTTATATTTTTAGCTGTAGGACAAGATTTTGTTTTAACCTCCATGTAGGAGGTTATGTTTTCTTCTGAGTTTGTTGGTGCAACGATGTGTTTTACAATATCTGGCACAACTAACATAAAAACTGGTCCTCTGAAAACATTATCGATTTCATATTCAACTAAACCTTAACTTAATAGAGTTCATACCACCACATAGGCCCGACATTCCCTTGAGATTCAATCAAGCCGCACTAAAGTGCACACTCATAAAGATCATTGAATTGGATGGATTTTTTATGAAGATCCATTGATAAATTTGTTTAAAATGTCCTAAAAATAAATCTACACAATTTACATCTACATAATGTTAAAAAATGTTGCACCTGGTCTCAAGAAAATCAGATTGGTAAAAAAAACTATTAAAACAAGCGAAGCCGACCTGTTGATATTATTTTCCGCAAAACAAAGTCCAGGTGAATTTTAAACCAGTCACTGGAGTTTGTTATCTACACTTTAGAGTAACTTTAGTGTTAAATTTCAAGTAAACACTGTAATTTGTGAATTGTGAACTCATCTCCTCGTACTTGCTGCATGTTTGGTTGAGGCCAGCTCCTCTTTGTGTGCAGGTGTTTTGTAATAATTACCCCCCCCTGGATGCTTTAACATGTCCACTGGACACAAACAGTAGCTGAAACTGGGCCTGGGAGCGTTGGGAGCATTGGGAGCATTGGGATGTAGACGAAGATGAAGACAGTGAGAGATAGAGAGAGACAGAGAAAACGAAAGACGGGAGGTAAATGTTTGCAGTGTCCGTGGCTTCATCAGCTCCATCAGTCTGGAAAGCTCCACACTACACACACACACACACACACACACACATTTGTGGCACACGCACACACAGGGCCTGTGTCCCTCACACACACACACACATGCTCACACAGACTGGTGAATAGCGTTGAGAGACAAGTGGACAAGCAGAGTATTCTTCCTCCTATTCAGAGCAGCCGTTAGAGACCGGCTGTTGCCCACAGCAACAACACTCGGCTGCGGATACGTGCTGAATGTAAACATTCTCCGTCCCTCGCTCTCTCTGATTGGCCGAGGACAAAACCTGATTCTTGCAGCGGCGGAGGCAGACGGACGGAGAAAGTGGAGCGGGGAGTTGTGTGACAAAGTTTTCCTCTGCTCCCTCTCATACTCAATCGAACATCAGTTGTTTGTTTGGCGAGCCACCGCGGCGCCTCACAAACTCAACTGCGCATCACCACCACCACCCTGACACAAACTAGCCATTTCATGATGAACACACAAAGTGAGAATGACGACACACAGACACTTGACAGAGTTCAGCTATTAATGTCACTTTGATTTTGGGGTTCTCCGATTAATTCTCTAATTTATTCTCCTTGAGTCAATAAAACGACAGAGTCCAGGATGTTGATAAGTAAATAATAATAAATAATGTCACTTAGGAAAGCACACAACTCCGACAATGTCCCCAGTAATTCAATCAAGCTGCATCCAATTTCACACACAAAAAGAATCAAGAATCATTCCCAGAGGAAATAGTTGAATATGTGAAAATTCTTGCAATGTTGGATCTGCACCTTTGTCCAGGTGCCAAATTAAATTAGTTCACCAGCTTCTCTCGAAATGATAAAGATTGAGAAAAAGAAAATCCAAACTCCCCACCAAGATTTACATGTCTCTTCCCTGACACACATCCTTCCAACAAGTTTCATAAAAATCTGTACAGTTGTTTTTGTGCAATCTTGCTCACAAACAAACAAACAAACAAACAATTTTAGAAACATGATCCAAATAATTGATTTTGGTAGTATTGCTTTAAAAGTAATCAGCTTCAAAACTTGCTGATTAATTAATCAACTATTTTTACAAATGTGTCAACTACCTGTTAAAATACAAGATACCGTAATTGAACTACCCTGAGGAGTTTATCTCAGTGATACATGTGAGAAACAACAACACACACCCCTCCTCCTTTACCTTGGTAAGCCTTGGTGTTCCCGGCGATCAGGTATTTGAGCTCGAAGCTGTACGACTGCATCTTCTGCTGCGTCTCGCTGCGAACCGCCGCCATGTAGCTGTCCTCCATCTTGCTCGTGCAGCAGGTGGGCCCCGGGTGGACGCACACTCGGAGAGACTCGTCTGAAAGACACAGACGAGGGGAAAAGACCTCAGACCCAATGACCTCACCGCACATCTACAGTCACAGACAGGTTGAATCTCATCCAATGCAAAATGTTGGGTAGCAGAAAATATTTGTATATTTCTACCAACATATTTGAATTTACATATCTTAAAAAACTGTTTTAGCTTTTCAAGAGTAAAGTTTTTCCCCTTAAAGTTGCTTTAATCTTCAGGAAAATCAAGATAATCTGTTGAGGGAGCTGTGATGTACAAGTGGTGGATCAGGTTTTATGACTTCACTAAGACTATGCTACAATGAGCCTGTTGAGACAGGACTCGATGACATGTACAGTGTTTGTGTATGTGTGTGTGTGTGTGTGTGTGTGTGTGTGTGTGTGTGTGTGTGTGTGTGTGTGTGTGTGTGTGTGTGTGTGTGTGAGTGTGTAGCAGCCCGACTATTGTAAGCAAACCTGTCAAACAGCTGACTGAGATCAAGGGGGAGAGATGAGAGACATGGACCGTCATCAATGTCTGACCTGACACATCACTGCTACGCACACACACACACACACACACACACACACACAAACACACACACACACTCGCAATGTCAAACTCTGAGCTATTCTTATTATCCCTCTCTGAACATAGAAGACGTGACGGCCGTTACTGAGATAGTTACAGTTTATTGGTAATTGTGTGTCCTCTATTACAACAGAATAGTGGGTCTGGGCTGCACTCAGACTTTAAGTCGACTGCGTGGATGCTCCGGTAAAAATGCTTTCTGGAAAATTTGTGAAACCACATAGATTCTTCCACTTTAAATCATGTTTAAAAAAAAATACTACTAGTCATGTCAGGTGCAGTCCATGTAGTTTTTTTAAGTGAAGATAATAACAGTAAATCTCCTGTGGAAACCCTGATTATAACGAAGTCTTGGTGAAGTTGACTCACTCGCGGCTCAGAGCAGATCAATGAAAGTCAGATAACTCAAACCTGGAGCAACGATTCTGCTGCTGTAACAAACTATAATTAGCAGACGACTGTGCCACAGATCGCTGAGGTCAAAACTTAACTATCTGTTAACAATCACAAGCCCTGGACACACGGCCCCTCAGCACAGTAATAACAGTCGATGAATCTAACTGTGACTTTCTCCTTCTCTTGCAGCTGCAGGAGGAACTGAGCTCCACCACAGATCATCTAATGTCGGCTGGTTATTAAATATTAATAACAGAAGTGGATGTTTTAAAACGTTTTGTTGAGATTCATATTCAGCAGAGTATCTATTACCCTGTCACTTATAGCCAAGCATACATCAAGAGATCTATATGTGTCCCACACTAATTAGGTTAGTTTTCAACAGAAATAGCTTCTCTCCATGAGGCGCTCGCCTGTGCAGCCTGGTGATGAGCTGTGATATTTGGAATTCGGCCCCTGTAGTTCATGAGCTGTGGATCTGAACGTCTAAACCCTGTGTGAGCTACAAGCCACAAATTAATGATGTTTTTTAAAGTCAGGAGAAGTTAGAACTTTGATTTAAAACGACTGTTTTTAAAAGTGATGTAGTGTTTGGAACATTAACGTATCCAGGCAAAGGCAAAAATATTAAATTTTCTATTTCCAAATATTATCTATTACATGTCAAAGAACATTTGTTCATATTCATATTGTCTACCATGCCTGCCTATGTAAGTATAACTTATATAAATGTATAATTTTATTTCAATATCTCATACATAATGACATTTTGCACTTTACTCAAGTAATTTTTTCTACAAAAAATAATTACCATCTGAAGTGAATTTTATAGGTTTTATATTATGTACATTTTCTATGTATTATATATATATATATATAATGTAGATAGTCAAAATGCTGAAGCACAATACTTCTTATATTCACTTACTTATATTGAACACAATATTGTCAATACTTCCATATAAGTTTTTATTCTATTTACATGTTTCTATATTTCTAATATTTCCATACACTCATGTAACGCATTACTTTACTAACGTCAGTTTTTCTGTAACACTACAAATGTCTTATATTATCCTAATATCATGTAGAAGTATAGACACCAACATTTTTTAAAAGATGTAATCTGTATTTATCCATGATCAGACTCCTTCAACATGATTCACACACAGTTTGACAAACTTAGTTTTCAATAATCATGTGATATCTCCAGAGGCACCGACCTGTTCCCGGTGAGTCCGGCACCAGCTCCACGGGGCCGATCTGCCTCATCATGTAGGCCGTCTTCACCTCATGACAGCTGTCCGCCCCGGCTCCTCTGCAGCCGCTCTCCGGTACCAGCAGCAGGCTCAGTAGAATCACCCAGAGCGAGTCTGCGGGTTGTGAGGCTGCACGGAACATGGCGACATGTCAGAGAGGAGATGGAGAGTGTGGAGGGTTCAGTGTGAATTCATGTAAAGTCCCGGGGCACCGTGCAGACTGAGCGCAAACTTCATCTGCAGCCTGTGGAGTGTGTGTGAGGGGCCAACCCTCTCTCTCTCTCTCTCTCTCTCTCTCCTTCTTTCTCTCACTCTCCCTGCCTCTCTCTCCCACTTCACTTCAATTGACATGCACACGCACATGCATGCAAAGTACTTTCTGTTTCTCAAATACAATAAATGTATATCTGTCATAAACAATCACATGCTAAAAAGTAGGTCCTAAGTTATGTGACCGATTTTATTTTTAACTTTAGTTACAGATCTCTCATTTTAAAGCATCTGTTCCTGCAAATTAGCTCCATTAAACTTGACTGGTTGTTCTGAGTGAAGAGGAATCTGTGGGACGGAAAGTTTGAAGCATGGACGTCACCTGCTGGGCTTTTTGGGTAATTGTTATCAATTCAGCTTCCTGGTTCAACATAGGGCCAAATGTGTGGAGTTGGCCAGTGAAGCCACAGTAAAACACATTGGAAACAGTTGTATATGCAGGGAGGTTGGATCTATTGTGACAGCTTGTTTCTCTTACATCAACTGGTGGCAGTCATTAATTTGTGCAGTAGTTAACAGGGCGTAGAGGTGATGAAGTCTGATCTACTGCACATGGTTTTCATAGAACTGCCATACAAGCCAGTAGCCAGTCAGATTTCCCTTTAGCCTCAGGGATACGCTCAGGTTCGGCCTATATCGTTGATCACGAGGCCAAAACACATGATGACACTGAGGTGCTAATGGGAAATAGTGGTGGCCACTAACACCTGCTAACATCTACTGGTAGTTGGTAACTTAAATTGATCAGAAGACCCTTCCAACGTACACAGGGTCTCCACCGTGTTGTCCTATAATATAGGACAACACGATTTTGGTGAAGATCGGTCAAGGGGAAACCTAGGGGCTTGTTCCAGGGGGCGCTGTTGAGCCATTTTGCCACGGCCAATTCAAATTACTCCAGAATACTAAAATATCCACAGACCTTGAATTTCCTGCAAAGTTTCACAACTTTTTGAGCATGTCTAGACCCTGACAAAGCCCCCCAAAGGGAAATAATAATAATGAAAGTTAATTAAATGTGTGCATGAATGGATAAGATCTCTAAAATAAACCAAACCAAGGTTACAGACAGATGCTTTGTCATGCTAATAATATGAGGAGAGGGATGTGTGGGTATTATTCAGGGGTCAGACAAACAACACTAAATAGAATAAAATACATGGTTATAAACAAAATCTTGAATTAGTTGTGGGTCAAAGTTAAAATAAGACACTTGAAGAGATCACATTCTGGTCAACAAAATGTCTAAGTCCATCCCATTTTCTTCTTCATGAGTTGCTTTGGTAAGAAAGAGAAAATCATTATGAATTAAATGTATAACACACTATCAAACAGTGGTGCAGTGTAACTAAGTACATTTACTCAAGTCAATACTGTACTCGACATTTTTTTATGAAATTATACTGAGTAGATTAACACATTTACACACATGGTGGATTATTGTCCTTTTTACTCATTTATCATTGCAAAAACATACATTAAGATGAAAATACTAACGAAATACATATTTAGATTTTAATTATATATTTCTATTTAAACTAGGGCTGCGTTGTAGCACTGGCGGGCCCGAGATCCCGCACGTTGAAGCCTGTTGCGGTCAGTGGAGAGAGCGATCAATGTCAAAGTCAAAACTTTAGAACAAACATTTTTGCTATTTTGTAACGGAGGTAGAATTTTCCTGAAAAATAACATCTGAGAAGTAAAGCACCGTATGTGAGGGTGATACAATATTTTGACTGTTTTAACCCTGCTTTTTTCTATAGAGACCAACATTTAGTATCTACGCCAACACAAGTAACGTCATCCCAGTTGAATAACCAGTCTTCTGCTCCAATGTCATTGGCTGGTACAATGCTAACACAGTCTTGTCCATTTTTTTCTTCGTCCCAAACGGCAATAAAGTTGATTGGCTCCTTTTCTGACCAGAAGGTGACATCTAATTGGAGTGTTTTGTTGTTGACCCACACAAAACTGTTCTCAGTTTTCTCATCTGTCAACCCGATCCAGGCTGCATGGAAATCCTCGCCGGAAGAAAGATTCTGTTTATATTGATAAGTCAGGTTGGTCAAGAATTTCTGGTCCTCCATATCCTGAACAACTGCAAGGTCACCCCCCTGCCTTTGGCAATCTTCACGAGCCTCTTTCCATTTACTTATGCTGTTGGTTAAAGAAAAGCAGCGTGAGGCATGCTGCTGCCAGCCTGGATTGCAACGTGGAGGAATCACTATTTCCGGTGTCTTGGGTATAAGGGAAACTCGAAATGCCTGTAGGATTAGAAGTCTGTTCTGCTCTTCATTCGATCTGTTCCTTATCGACAATTCTGTGACCTGCCTGCAGGAATCTAAACTCTTCTTCCAGTTTTGCGATTTTTGCAGCGACATTTTGGAATGAAGCCCTGATCTTCTCTTCAGTCGATCTTTTCCATTTGGACAATTCTTTCTTCATTGAAATGTGACCTGCCTGTAGGAGTCTCAATTCTTCTTCAAGATATGCAAATTTTGCAGTGAAATTTTGGATTTGAGCGCTGATCTTTTCTTCATTCAATCTGTTCCTTATCGACGAATCTTTTTTCAGTGACATGTGACTTTCAAGCTTTGCATTGGATCTGAGGCTCAGGTACATGAGCAGTAAACAGAGCCCCGTAGTGATCAACCATAACTTGAACGATGCCATATGATTCATTTTCAGCTGCATTATGCCGATCTATTAGAATCCAACGCTTCAGCTAAGTCTTCAGTGACTGCATGTACTACATGTATGATAATAGAGATAATGTAAAGGCTATTTTACACAGCCAAGATCATAGGCCTATCTTGATTTGACCATTGATTCTGACCTGTTACCATTTGTGGCATGCCCTCCCCTTGTCTCTCTGTCTTCCCTTGGTCTTCTTCCTATCAATCAAAGGCAAGAAAAAGCGCCAAATATATGCTTAAAAGAAATTTAGCCTGTGATCATTACTTTGCTTTTGAATGGGCATACAATGATAAACTCCAAGTTAAAATCTTTCAGCTTATGGCTTATAAGTGTATTCATCATTCTTATAGTGTATTCATCATTCTTATATAATATCTTACTTCTTAATACTGTTCATATTCCATTTATATTTCCATTTATATTCCATGTATATTTCTAACTGTACTACATATTTTCGTCAAACGCCATATTAATGGCGTTTGACGAAAAGTCACAGTTATCTTATGCCTTCATTATCAATGTCTTGAGACCCATTTGATACAGTTTGACATGGCTTTTCGAGTACACTCCGGGGGCCAGTCCAAAGCAGCTCGGGGGCCGGATTCGGCCCGGGGGCCGCCTATTGAAGAGCCCTGTCCTATATTATAAATGTCTCTTTGACTTGTGGTGAGGTCCTGGATCATTAAAGCATCTGAGAAGTTCAGAGGGGAAAGTTGATGACGTGTGATCACCACCTTAAAACTACTTTTTATTGTGTTTCCATACTTTCGGTAAAAAAGCTCTCACGTGGGAGGTTATTGGATTTTCACCTTTTCACCTCTGTTGCTGCGGCCCCTTTAAATCCAATCTCCCGCGTCCCCGGCGAGGCGGAAACAGAAAGCCTTCACTTCCTGTATTTAAGCGCGGCAACAAAGAGCCTCACTTAGCACCCGAGCCTCCTCCTCAGCTCCTGTTCTCCTCGCACCTCCGTCTGCACTGTTGACCCGAGAAGATGCCGGAGGAAACCACCGCCGCGTCCAGCTCCGCGAGGTAAAGAGCCGCTTGTCATGTCTGTCGGTCCCTGAAACACACGGCTAGCTAGCTTAGCTTGTGTGCTAGCACCGACGGCCCATTGTGTGTATTGTTTGTCACGCGGTGTTTACATCGAGCTAACGTGCTAGTCAGTCACTCTGACCGAGTAGCAACATTAAAACCACTCCGTGTTGTTTCTGCTAACGTCTCTAACAAACACAGTTAACCCCAGCTAGGTGGCTAACAGCTAGCACGGGGCTAACAACAGTGCAGCCTAGCTAACAGCTCCCGGACGTGAAGGCAGCGAGTGAAGAGTTAAACTGAGCTCAGTCAGCTGCGGTTCAACTTCATCAGCTTCTTCTGGTGAATGTTCGTGTGATGTTCACTTCGCTGTTGACTCAACTTCTCTTTGAACTTTTTGCAGCGCGGACGAGAAGCCATGTTCATCATCTTCATCCGCTGCAGCTGCAGACAGGTGAGGATCAGTGCTCCGGGTCATCGGGCTCATTGCTTCTGTTTACTTTGCTTTAGGCTTGATACGTTTAATTTCATAGCCCCAAACCTTTACAACACCCAATGTTACAGAATGGAATAGAAAACAAAAACTACACGTCCTATCCAGCGTTTTGCCTCAGGACTGTGTACTATGTTGTGTACTTGTGTTTACACCGGGAATCAGAAACTGAATTTCAATCCTGTCTGTCCTGTACATGAGACAGCTTTTTAAATAAAGTTAAATTTGAAAAGAAGTTCAATAAGATGAAAAGCTTGAGTAAATAAAAATTACAAATACCTTTTTTACGAAATTTCTGTTAAGTTTAGTAAAACTTTTACAGTGAGAATAGTGGATTGAGTTTCCCACAATTTTAGTCTCTCTCATAATAATTGTAATTTGATCAACTTTAGTGGTTCCTTGCATTTGAAATCTGACATTTTCCCACAGTTTACATTAACTCTTTATTTGCCCCCCCCCCTCCCTTAGCTCTGTCGACGTCATGGACGAGGCCAAGAAGCTGATCGGCACCGGGAACAGACATCTGGTGATGGGAGATGTGGTTTCTGCAGTCAGTGTTTTCCAGGACGCCTGCAGCATGCTGTGAGTACCTGAGGTTAAAGGGTAGCCACTAACTCAGCAGTGCAAATGTAAAAATATGTTGCCCCAAAAGGCTTCTTTCTGTTTCTGAAGATTTCTGGGTCACAAAGTGTCTATCAGCTTTGAAATCTTTGCTAAATTATAAAAATCCCATCGACGTGTCAACTTGCTGGCTTCATTTGAACTAATTTGAATGTTAGGCTGTTGCTTCATAGAGCCCCAACACCTCCTGCTCCATTAAATGCTTGTGCTGTCTTTCCGTCAGAGCTGCAAAGTACGGAGACACTGCAGATGAGTGTGGCGAGGCATTCTTCCTTTGTGGGAAGTCCCTGCTGGAGCTCGCCAGGTTGGTCCCGTTAACTTCCATGTTATTAAAATGTATTCATATTGTTGCAAAGTTTCTATTTAAGACTACCTTGCTATTGTAGTTGCTATAAATTATACTATAAGTTATTTTGGACTTGATACTTTATCTTCCCCTGTCAGCAGTAACTCTTCTGATAATCTGATCTTTCTTTGGGTTTGGTCAGGATGGAGAACAGTGTCCTTGGCAATGCCCTGGAGGGAGTCCCAGAGGAGTCGGAGGAAGAGGAGCAGCCCAGCAACTCAAACATTGAGAGCGCTACCAATCTTGATGGTAAGAATTGTTAAAATTTGCATTGTATTTCTTTGAGGGTCAACTGATCAATCAAATTGGGGTGTTGTACAATATCCATTAACTTGTTTAATTCTGTAATTTGATTACATTCACCATTTAAATACAGATTCCCATATTTATTGATAAAAGCTTGTGTTTAATCAAGTTTATTGCAGAAAGGTCTCGGCTGTAATGTATGAACGAGCTAGTGTCGCTGTTTGGAAATCTTTATGTAAATTTGTTTGCTATATCTACAAAATTATTTCTTATGTGACACTGGTACAGAGAAAACTAGAGATGAGCTGCGAGTGCAGGTGTATGAAGCAATGGCCGAGAAGGAAAAGACTGAGGCCGTTGACACTAATGTCAAAAAAGAGAATGCTGTGGAAAAGTCCCCGGTCAAACCAGTGACTGGATCAGCGAGCGGGGACAAGCAGAGCTCTGTTAATGGAGTTGAGAAGACAAACGGTGTGGGAGAACATTCAAATGTGTCTCCTGGAAATGAACCTGTGACTGAGAAAAAGGTGGAAACTGTTAAAGAGCAGAATGGAAAGGAGAAACCTGAGGATGAGGAGTCCAAGCCAGAGGCTGAACAAGATGAAGAGGAGGCAGAGGGCAGTAGAACTCTGGATACTGAGCACTAGTGGTGTGGATGGGTGTCTCACAAACCTGGTGTTTCTTGATAAAAGATTATGAACTCTTAGACAATGGTTTCTACAAGGTGACGGGAACTGCAAGGACTTCTATTTTAAGTTGCGTTGGAGAAGTTAGTTTTTTAGCTCTGTCTAAAAATCCTATTGTATCAACAGATGATGATGATGATGATGACGAGGATGAAGACGACGAGGAGGATGGAGAGAAAAATGGACAAGATAAAGTGAGTCTCCCTAAACAAGTCTCGGAGCGTGGTTAAGACATATTTATTTTTAACATGCGCCTTCTTCAGGAAGAAGAGGAAGTTGGGAATTTGCAGTTGGCCTGGGAGATGCTGGAAGTGGCCAAATTCATCTATAAGAGGTGAGGACAATACTGCAAAACTACGTGACATAGATCATGAGAAACAATCCCTACAAAGTCCAAACTTTAAATGGTAATTATGGCTCTGCTCAATGAAACAATGAGGTAAAATTGAATTTGTTCCTTCACCACAGGAAGGAGAGCAAAGATGAACAGCTGATGGCAGCACAGACGTACCTGAAACTCGGAGAAGTCAGCGCTGAATCAGGTACGTTTCCTGCAGAAGATCCTGGAGAGACTTAACTTTCCACCTTTTTTACTGTACGTTTTCCCTGAATGAAAGAAAAAGGAAGTTGTTCTCCTGTGTAGTCGTCGGCTGCTTTCAGACATGTACCGAAATCTCCTGAAATTATCCAGAGGCTCAGTTTCTGCAGCCGCTTACTGCCAGCCTCTAGTAAACTCCAGATAAATCCCATGTGAGAATTCAGGATCGTCCTCATAATTCACTGAGTTAGTGCTTCTGTACATGGTCTTGAAATGTTTATTGTTGAACATGCATGTTTTTAAATCCCCATTTGCCACTAATATTGCAACTTGTTACTCGTGTAATTCTACAAAACTTAACTGGTTTGCGATCACTTCCTCAGGCAACTACCCTCAGGCACTAGAGGACTTCCAGGAGTGTCTCACCCTGCAGCTGAAGCACTTACCCTCCCACAGCCGCCTGCTGGCTGAGACCCACTACCACGTCGCCACCACACTGTGCTACATGGACCAGTACAGCCAGGCCATCCAGCACTACAACAGCTCCATTAAAGTCATTGAGGCTCGGCTGGGTAAGTTCAGCTGTTCCGTGTGTGGGACAACTTGTTCTCCTGTTGGGAGACGTTCAACAACCACTGCTTGACGGTTGCTGTTTGACTGCCAGGTGATTAGATTGTGGAACCTCACTCCTCTAATTTATCTGTGTGCAGCCATGTTGCAGAAGGCGATCGACAAAGCGAAGGGAGCAGATGTAGCAGCGGAGGAGAAGACCGAGATGGAGGAGCTGAAGCAGCTTCTGCCTGACATCAAGGAGAAGGTGGAGGATGCCAAGGAGAGCCAGAGAACAGTTAGCACTGCCTCCCAGGCCATCCAGCAGACACTAGTGAGTACACCGGCACCACAGGGGGTTAAACCACCTCAACACAAGTCTGCACTGCACAAACCACTACTGATGGTCGGGCTGCAAGGTTCTGGAGGGTTGTGCAGCCCTAACAGATGTTGCTTTATTTACTTTCCAGAGGAGGGAACTTGACTGTGGTATAAATGTGCAGAGTTGAATCCTTGTCTCTGGGTAACTTGAGTCATCTCTTGCAGGGCGGTGCCTCAACCTCTTCAGCATTCTGTGAAAACGGTGGCCCTTCATCCTCCACAGCATTTCCCACAGCCAGCAAGGTAACTTCATCCCATGAGTGACCAAAAGGAAACAAAGATGTAAATCCACAAACCTCTAAAACCACATTTCTCTCCATTTTCAGATTCCAGTGAAGTCAGCTGACGGCGCCCCATCCTCCAAAGTGTCAAACATCTCCCACCTCGTCAGGAAGAAGGTGAGACACTCGTCTCCTCTTGCAGGTCCACGTGAAGCCGACTTGGAAGAATTCAAGTTGATCTCTCCTAATTCCGAACTGGAGCTATAATCCAACCTGATCATCTACCTCTGTGTGTTGTGTGTGCAGGCTGTTGTCTTGGTGGCTTTCTGCAAATGCCTTCAGCTTTTGTGTTGTGGCTTTTGTGTGACTTGTGCGGGTTAGTGTAGTTGTGGCATGTGTCTGTGTGTGCATTGTGGTAGAGCCAGAGTCAATTCAAGCTTTTCTTATTGGCCGACTTGCGTTGCATGATTTGTTCAACTTTATGATCTTGACGTAGCTAGTGCTTGTAACTCATGCAGGTTTCAGCTTCTCTGTAAATGTCGACCTGGAAGGTGTGTTTGTGTTCAGAAGCTTTCAGTCTCTCTTCCTCCTCCCCCATGATTTGGTTTTGTTTCTACACAGAGGAAACCAGAGGAGGAGAGCCCAGTAAAGGACACTGACGCTAAGCAAGCGAAACAGGAAGGCACAGTTAATGGCAGCGCCGACTCTAGTGCCAGCAACGGCAAAGGAGTCAAGGAGGGAAAATCCCAGGAGGCGAGTGAAGGGCTTGTGTCTTTACGTTCTGATGTATGTGTCCAACAGAAGACTTTGGATTATCGAGGAGACACGAAACGTGCAGGAGTGACGAGCTGCATGTGGTCTCTGGTGGAGCTTCCATCACAGTAGCTTGAGTCTTTCAAAGATGATGTTTTGTTCCTCTTGGAGGAAAGTTTCCTCTCAATCCGAAGTACCAGCACGTTGGGAGGAATCCTGTCTGTTGGTGCTTTAACTCAGGAGTTGTTAAACCTGCAGCTTAACTCTCCTCTGATTGGCTTTTGGTTCACAGAGCACCTGGAACCACATGTTTAGCATCAGCTGCAACAGTCTCTAGACAAATTCTCTTTGCATTGCATCACTTCTCTGCGTCTCTTCTGCAAAGGGGAACCAGCAGACATCCCATAAAGATTACACAGGATCATGTTTTTGTTCCTGCTGTTGTACTAAATGTTCTTTCTCTCTTCCTGTAGCCTGCCAAGTCGTCCTCTGTCCCGTCCAGAGCGTGACGACCCGAGTCTCTGTCCTGATCCTGAGAACCAGCACAGCATGCCTGTCCTGCCCCCCCACCCCCACCTTCAGCATTTTGTTTCTGTACATAAGATCATTTTCATAGATTTGTCTGTCCTTTTTTGTATACTTGTAGTAAAAAAATGAAATAAAGACTTTGCAAATGTAAGTTTGTTTTCCAGCATTTTATATTTACATGATGAATTTGTAACTAGAAATACGTGAGGTTTACTTTCTGTTACTGTTGCTCTGATAGTCTGGTGACCTCACTGTTGGCAAAGTTAAATGTGTCACTAAAGTGAAACTTTGGTTAATGGTGGTGAGGCTGGAGGCCAAAATCTTATCAAAATCAAATATTTAATATCAGTCAATAATTAACACGTTAACTTTGAAGACAGATTTTTGCTCCTGAATGAAGTTTTTATAAATGAGGCAAATCTGAGGTATAACATCAAAACTACTTGTTATACCTCGGTGTGATTGAACCAGCATTCAATCTATATTTCACTATGTTGCTATTGATGAAAATCAAACGACTTCATCTAAGTGGACTCTGCATCATCAGGACTGTTTCTATGATAAATTTCACGAAGTATTTTGCACTGGTTGGATAAATCCTGACATTGGAAGTCATCACTGGGTGCAAGGTACTGGTGGCTGTCACTTCCTAATGCACTTATTTTTATATAGAAATAATCTGCATCAGAAAAAACAAACGATGCATTTTTTCGAGATGTAGTTTATTTTCTCACTAGACTTTTAAATTATGACCTTTCTTGTAAATCTGTGCTGCTGTGATTAAAGTAAATATCTTTGTCAGGATCAGTGGAGGAGAGGAACAGTTATCAGTTTGATCCTGAGTGTCATGACGTCTCTGTTAACTCTGACTGGCTCCGTCTGTGGGTGGAGGGTTTGTGTGATGGGTGGAGCTCAGCGGGGAGCAGGGTTGATTCACCACTGTGGGCTGTGGAGCTGAAACTGACGGAGGAGCTGCTTGTCCAGTCGCGTGGAGAGAGGACACCTGAATGGACGTGAACAAGAACCCATTAAGAGAGAAACATCCTCTCAAACATGCTTCCAATTCAAGAGAATCCAAGGCTGTTCATTGTTGGTGAAACTGCACTTGATCCCAATAAAGACAATAATAATAAATTGTCCTTTGTTAACCTACTACAGCCTGATATCTGTAGTGCCTGGTGCTGGCAGGGTCCGGCTTCACGAGGGTCTGCATGTCCTCGTCTCGGCTGTTTGCCAAACGTACACACAACTCCATGTTCCCCACCTTATTAAAACAAAAAACACACAGTCAGGCTTATAATTAACTTTTAACAAGCTATAAAACAGAAACATCTAAAATCTTAAATGATAAATGCAAATGCCGCACACTGAAAACCTAATAACTCTTCCTACCTGGTGTATTGTGTTGAGCTGGGCAATGCTGAGTGAAGGTTTCACAGGCAGACAGCGCACTGGCATCCTCCAGTGGCCACTGCAGAGCTGTTGAGACAATAACACAGTACAACATTAGGACTATACTGAACGTGTGCTCGGTTGTAAGACGTCAACCGGACGTGGTTAAAATGTTCTCATGAGTGAAAACAGCACATGACTGTTCATCATAGGTCCAAGAGGTTTAAAACTGTCACAAATCATCTCACACCACTTGATTTAGTTTCCATCTGCATCGTGTTGTTGGTTCTTCAGCAAGGTTACACAATCTACTGGACAGATTTCCATGAAACTTGGTCTGTGTGTGTGTGTGTGTGTCGGGGATCCGGAAAGAAGTGGTGAGATTTTACATCAACATCTTAATATTTTCTTAGCTCCATCATCTAAGTTCAGGCCTCACTCAGTATCACCTCCTTTTACACAAACACACACACATAACATACGTATCCAAAAAGACACAACAGTCCATTTAAATTGACTTGTTTTTGTGTATCTTGTTTACAAACAAACCAACGGACGGCGGTGAAAAAAACAAGCTCCCAGGTGGAGATAGGTTTTAATATTCATATCATTCTCCTCCACTTCTTCCAGTGGTAAATCAGCATGTCACTGACGGAGCACACAAACCTGGTTGTGTTGATCGAAGAGTTCCAGTCGTGTCCAGCCAGAGGGCGACTGTCTGAACACCTCCTGGTTGTGAGCATCCAGATCTCTGGCTGCCTGCACCTCCACCACCAGGCAGAGGGACGCTGACGGCTGGATCCTGCAGAGGGGAAATGCATACGTCTGTCACCTGGACTCAGGAGGATGCTGCACCAGATCTGTCTTTATACTCTTTTGTGACAGCATCAGGGCTCTTTGTCAGTTTTATGTTTTTTAACAGTTGCCCCAATGGAAAGTGTGTTTCTCTCTGATGGAAGCAGAGTTTTTCTTCCATATCCTTTCTGCTCTGCTCTCTGAAGATGAGAATCCACACAGCTCCTACCTGGGAACGGGCTGTTTCACTGATAGAAGAGCGTAGTTTCCAGGGGCGAGGCCGTGGGTGTACGCTGAAGAGAATCCCGGCAGACACTGGACAGGGGGCAGTGGAGTCGGGGGTCCCACCTCCACACCCTCAGAGCAGAGAGCGGCCACCAGGCGCAGCGCTTTCTGAGAGGCATCGACTCCCAGTGCCAGGTCAAAGAAAACCACAAAACCAGCTCTGAAAAAACAGAGGAAGTCGTTTAAATAAAGTTTTCTCAGACATGTTGGATATACAGTGTGTATATGTATAAGTAAACTGACGCAGGGTCGTAGGGGGCTGGACCCAGAGAATCCAGTGGCTCCATCACGTGTCTCCCTGACGTAGAGGAGAAGGATCTCGTCTGGAGCTGATGGACAGATGGAGGTTTTTATTTAACTGTGACAAGCAATCACTCAATCAAGTAGTTTGTGAAAGTTTGACTAAAGGTCTGTACCAGAGAAAACGGTGCTTGGGTGTGGGTCTTGGTTTGGACTGGAAACAGAGGTGGAGGTGGTCTGCAGGACCAGGGAGCTTCTCCACCTCTCTCCACCTGCGCTTGTAAACTCTGCTGGAGCTTCTCCCTCTGAATCAACCAGTGCTCAGTCCTCACTGCTGCTGCAAAACATACAACAGTAAATTCACTCAAACCAGACTGCACAGAATCATAAATATCAGTCTCTTAATCACACCTAGGTCAAGGTCCAGCTCTGAAATATCAATGAAAATGTTGGAAAACGCCTGAATTCGATTTTTGTGGATTCAAGTTAAAATCCTCAACAACTACTGGATGGATTATCTTTGTGTTTGGTGTAGAAATTCATGCTTCCTTTAAAGTATCCCATGGTAATATTGTGCTTAAGTAACTTTATGAATATTTCAACCATTAAAAAATTGAATAAGCTCCGTAGAAACATGTTTATCAGAGAGACTTGAACCTTCGTGGTCATGTTTTCTCTCTCTGTCCATCTGCATCCTGAGGATCTCCTCCTCCAGCATCTGGTTCTCCTGCTCCAGAGCCAGCAGCTCCCAGCTCGGACCCGGCAGACGAGGCCTCACCTCTGGATTCAAGGAGAACAGTGATGTGGCTCAGAGGCAATTTACCCTCTGTCTTAAATCTGCAGCATTTATAAGAATCATACGTGTTGAGAGTCATCGATCTCTTCAGTCTTACTCCTGCTCCTCTCCTCGGCCGACGCTGCTGCTGCTGCTCCGTGATTCTCCTCCAGACTTGAAGCTTCTGCCTGCAGGTCAGTTATCTGCGCCACGACGGCTGGATCTGACCCACCTGACTGCATGTAAGTCTGTCGCAGGGCTCTGAAGCAGAGACAAGGTTCACCCTCAGGTAACCAGGGAGCTGAACCAATTCTTATTCACATGTAAACAGCTTTATTTCATTGAAACACAACCAGAGGAAGAAGACACTGGAACAGGGTGAACATCGACTTTGTTGCTTTGTTTTTCCTTCCAGCTGTGATCTTTTTCAAATAAATTCCTCAGGATGAATGCAGGTGTGTACTTTATCTGGGCAGAGAGCGGCCCATCCACAGAGGTAATCAGCTTGTAGTTGTTAGGATGCATCTTTGGATTCCCGGCTGGATCTGGCTGATCAGCAGGTCGCACACTAAGAAGCAGAAGAAGACACAAAACACAGAGGATCATTTAAAACTGAATCATATCGAGACGTCTCTGCAAAGTCTTCCATCCAGAACCCACCCGACAGCACAAGGATAATTTTGATTCCACCACAAACCTTGCGTTGAGGAACTACCCGGGCATAATGAAATGATGCTGTGAGTCATAGAGCAGCAAGGAAAGAAAAACAAAAATCATATTTCAGGGAATACTGGTCTGAAAGCGCTGCAGGAGCAGACAACTCACCATGACAACACATTCATTAAACATGTTTTCACCTCTGTCTGTTTGTGTGTATTTTAGCGAGATTCAGGTGGAAGATCTATTTTATCTTTTTTAATTTTATTTAAAATATGAGAGATTTCTGATTGATTTGTCATATAATAATTCATTGATCCTGGTGAGAGAAGTCAGGCTTGTTCAGGGGAGTTTTGAGTGTTTCAAATTTGGTGAAGCTTGGGTTTATTTAAGGGGATCTCCAGGAGATGTACTCTGATATTAACCATAGTAATTTCTTGCCTAGAATTAACCTAAATTCCTTATCTTAAACTAACCTTTAAATATGTCTTCACCTTAACATTGAATGATCTATGTTGTGAAGACTTGATTGTTCTCCCATAATGTGACTGTGCAAACAGATTTCAGGTCTCCACAACATGTAGGACATGGAACATACACACACACACACACACACACACACACACACACCACACACACACACACACACACAGACACACACACACACACACACACACACACACACACACTTACTGTAATGCATGGAGATGTCGAGCGAGGTCTTGCAGTGTCTCCTCCTTCCTCTCCTCTTGCTCCCTCAGCTCCATCAGCAGATTCTCCAGCTGACTCGAGTGGCTCTGCTCACTCAGGACCGAGACCCGATGGGCCAGCTCTGACACACACAACCAGGAACACACACAAAAACACACACACACACACATACACACACACAATCTCAGTGCAATCCCTGACATTTGCATCATCTGACATTTTGCGATCAGGAGCTCTCAGCAGGACATCTCGCACCGAGGCAGAATCAGATTTGTGTCCTTCACATGGTCCACCACTCGTCCCTCACCGTCTCTCTGCTGCTCCAGCTGCCGGTGGTGAGCCTGGATCAGGGACACTTGGTTCTCGTGGAGCGTCGCCATCTCCCTCATCTCCTTCAGCCCCTCAGTGTGACCCAGATGACTCGGGCTCGGCTGAGGGCCGTGTTTAATAAATTAATAGATTTATATCACAGCGTCGCTTCTTAAACATGTCACACGATGGGGCAGAAAAAGATTGATTTCTCCTTTCACCCTGAGCGCCGTTAAAATGTCCTCGTTTTCTTGGACGTCTACCTGAGTGACCTGTGACTCATTCTTACACTGGCTCTATTATTAAAGATCTTTTACATTATAGAGGACATGGGGGCACTTATACGTCCCTGACTTATACCTTGAAAAGTGCACATCACACATCATGTAAGCTGAAAAGTACAGTGCAAGGGGAAGAAGGGAAAAGGATGTGGAGGGAGAAAGACAAAACCCAGTGAGGCCAGTATCCACCTCAGAGCTTCCTGACCAGTTTGGGAGATTTTCCTCAATGGACATCCTCAGCCTGTGAAACTCAGGAATAGAAGAGAGAAATCATGTATTTTTATATTAATGTAAAACTAAAAGAAATAGAAATACTTTCACTTGTGCCCTGCTCTTCCTGGTCTTCACTGACACGATCATATCCAAACATGAATTATTAATCAAAGACCTCTAGATGCCCACAGTGTTTGGAGAAACGACGTCACAAACGCTCTATATTATAAATACATAAACACCAAATGTTGCCCTGACACCTGGATCCCTGTGGGAACGTGAATCAGCTTGATGTTTGCAATGCAACACAGACAAATGGACTGCGTCTGAAAATACCTCTTGCATAATAAAAAGGTTTGATGGATGGAAATGCTCTGAGTTCTTCATGGTGCAGAAGTGGTCGGTGCAGCGGGTTCGGTTTTACCTCTTCAGTTAGATTCTGCAGAGCACCACCGTCCGTCTGAGCGACCGCCCGTCTGTCTTCTGGTCCTGGGATTCTTCTCTGAACCCTCGTCTGCAGATGCAAAAGTTGTGTTTCGACCAAATAGAAACTGGAGCTTAGGGTCACATGAAGTTTTTTCAAGGAACTAAAAGATTCCGGTGCATCGTTTTTCATGAGGAGATGTAGAAAGTGGATTTGTTCTCATTCTGAATCACAATCATTTAATTCTCTCGTAACTTTATCCTACTAAAACCAGTTTCTCTCACCACTATGTAAGAAGATCTCCCACAACAACGGTACCTATATTCATGGTGAGTTTACAACTTCATGTTTTAAAACCTCTCACAAATAAAGGGTTGTATGCATCTATTGTAAGACTCCTAAGATTCCTTTGTATTTCTAGCTCTGTGCAGATATTTGATCTCTTCTCCTCTGATCAGCTGCTTGTCTGGTTTCTTACCCGGTCGAGATCAGGAGCTCTGGTCTGTTTAGCATCGACAGCTCCACCTCCGATGCAGAACATGGCTGTGTGTTTCTCCAGCATCCTGGTGGAGCGGAACACCATGTGACAGGCTCGGCACATCAACGTCTTCTCCATCCGATGACCTCTGGTTCCCTCCAGGTAGGACTGATCACCTCCTGATCCCCATGAACTGAAATACAGTAGGAATCACTCACTTCAAAGTGTTTCACAAAAGCAAGATTAACTTCTTTAATCTCCTTGTCCTGAACTTCAACAGGTTTGTTTGGACAACGCAGTTGTTGTGCTTTGGGTTTGTTGGCAGCTGTCACCATGGAGTGACCTCACTGTCGGGGTGTGGCTTTCACCCCTGACAACTTTATTAACAATACCAATGCATCTAGGAAACAGCTTGAATACACGTAAACAAATAATCCCTCCACAACAACCTTGAATTGTGTGAACTGTGCGGTTTGTGTTTTTCTTTACTACACTTCCTGTTTTATTCATCTAGATGTTGTTATATTAAATAGACTGTATAAATCAATATGGAACAAAATGTCTTGTTTACAGACTGAATTCATCTGTTTGTGATGAGTTTTGTTGTAAATTGTTATTAAATCATTATGTTCCAGTCACAGACAGTTCTCGTTTTCTAAGTGGGTTAATGGAGGATTTAATCATGTCTGAGTGAGTTTAAGTAGAACAAAGGAACAAAATGTGCCATTAAATTCATAAAAAGTGTTTTTACATTGGTTTTCGTATATAATGCATGATGTCAAATAGTAATAATATGGACAGGAAGTCATGTAGTGCCAGGGTGGTGATACCATCAGTTCCCTGTTTTCCATTTACAGAGACTCCAGTCAGTATTGGTCAATCAACCAATCAATCAATCAATCTAATCTTATTTGTTTAGCCCTTATTCTGAGATGTTAATTAGCCTCATAGTGCAACTTCCTCTGTCCTTAACCTTCAACCAGAGGAAGTGCAGAAATCTCAGGGAGAGTCAGTATTTGTCATAAATGTCATATCTCAACCTAAACACTTGAAAACTTGACTTCTCAAGTGGGCGTTGATCTTATCAGGCGGCTGCGGCTCAGGGAGGTCGAGTGGACGGTCACAAACCAGAGGGTCAGAAGTTCGATGTCCTCCAGTCGGCTTTGTCCTTTCACAACACATTGAACTGTTAATGGCCCCTGGACTCTCCCACTGGTGTGTGAATGTGTGATGGAAAAGTGCTGGGTAAAGAAGCTCTGTACGACTGTGTGTGTGTGTGTGTGTGTGTGTGTGAGTGGGTGAATGCAACTTGTTAAGTACTTTGAGTGGTTATAAAGAAGAGAAAAGTGCAAGATAAATGCAGTCCCTTTGCCCTGTTGATTCCTGAGTGAGTTCTCAAAGCAGAGTATTGAACTAGAATGACAGTGCAGATCTCAAACCTCCACGAAGGCCCAACAGACACAAGCTGCAGCAAGTTACACTGACTCATAGATGTCAGTCTCCTTGTTTTTTATCAAGATCCATGAATTGTTACCTGGGAAATTTGTGAAAATGTCCTAAAACTTCAATCTTGCAACCTTGAAGATCGTTACAAAAATTCCACCGCAAAAATGCAATGAGTTCTTTGTCGGTTCATTCCCCATCAGTCCACCAAGTTCTGGGGAAAATCCATTTTGTAGTTTTCACGTAATCTTGCTCACAAACTAACTTACAAAAGGACCACGGAGATAACTTGACCTCTTTGACCTCCTGTAACTTGAGTTTTTTTATTTTTGAATTCTAGTTTTGCTTACGACAGCCTGGACAGAATCCGGCATTTATAATTTTAGCTGTTTTCCCATTTACTATAACCCAGTTGATGCCGTTGCCACTGTTTTGTGCAATTAATTGCTTAAAACTGTTTACAAACAAACAAACAGTTATGGCAGCGGCAACATAACCTCCCTGTTGGAGCTGATAGTCTGTGGGTCTGTTCAGGAGCTGGATGTGAGGTGTCATATGGTCGCTACTAATATGAAGAGGTGTTTGAAACCATATCTACACTTTACTTCACTCTACATTATTTAGTGGCTTATTTTTATGTCTAAGGAGGTAGATGCTGGGTTTTATGATGTTTCAGGTATTTAAGCTCTGTTGGTTTTTACTGTACGACCTCATGTTGAGGCTGGTGATGTTAAACATGTTGGTCATGTGAACTTGTCCTTTAACTCTCTATGCTGCGCAAACAGAAACAGTCCAGTCTGCTCTGAAACAACCTCCATAACAATGAGACAGAGAAACGCTGCTGCTGCTGAGGACTGAAATATGCAACATCCATCCACACCTCTGATGGAGGGAGACAGGGAGAGAGAGAGGGAGGGAGGGAGAGAGAGAGGGAGGGAGGGAGGAGGGAGGGAGGGAGGGAGGGAGGGAGGGAGGGAGAGAGGGAGAGAGAGAGGGAGAGGGAGAGGGAGATGGAGAGGGAGAGGGAGAGGGAGAGGGAGAGGGAGAGGGAGAGGGAGAGGGAGAGGGAGAGGGAGAGGGAGAGGGAGAGGGAGAGAGGGAGGGAGGGAGGGACGGGAGGGAATGATAGACACTGAGAGAAGGGGGAGAGAGAGATAGAGTAGGAGGAAAGGGAGGGAGAAGGAAGGAGACAGTGATAGGAAGAAAGAAAGAGGGAGGGAGGCAGAGAGTGAGAGAGAAAGGGAGAGTGGGGCAGACAGAGAGAAACGGGGGAGAGAGAGAGGGAGTAGGAGAGAGAGGAAGATGGTGAGACAGAGAGAGAGAGAGAGATAGTTGAGAACTTGAACTCTCTCTTTCTCTCCCCCACATCCCTCCCCTCTCGCTCTGCAACACACACTCACACATGCCCGTTTGTTGCTAAGCAACTGTAAAATAAAGCAGCAGGCTCTGAAGTCAGAGAGAGAGCGAGAGAGAGAGAGAGAGAGAGAGAGAGAGAGAGAGAGAGAGAGCGAAGGAGAACAAGTGCTGCAATCCGGTGCTGTTTGTTTGGTTCTGTCCATCATCCCACCACAGCTCTCTCTCTCTCCTCTCTGCTCCCATCTGTGGATCTGGGAGGAACTTGTGACTTCTGGTTCCTCTGTCGGTTCCGACCAATCAGCGGCGGCGAGGGGGGACAGGCCCAGCGGTTCCCTTGGTTACCTGGATTGATTGACGTGCAGCCTCCTGCAGCGGAGAGAGGGTGCACGGCGGCGGCGGTGGTGGTGATCACTGACGCTCCAGCTTCACCCGGAGGAGACTGTGGAGAAACCTGGATACGAGAGGAGAGGAGACACCGGAGCAAGAGGGATGCTGGTGATTTAGAAGTCCTTCGCTCTCCTCCTCCTCCTCCTCCTCCTCCTCCTCCTCCTCCTCCTCCTCCTCCTGAAGATGAAAACTGGAGCGCTGGAGGAAGCCGGCTGAAGGGAGAGAGAGAGAGAGAGGAAAGGAAGGATTCCTTAAGAAGAAGAAGAGAGGGGATTTGCTGGTAAGAGACTTTTCTGTGTGTGTCCTGGCTTCAGTCACTTGTCCGTGGATAGATTGTGTATCTGGGCTGTGTCCTGTGTGTGAGTGGGTGAGACGGGGGGGGGACACGGATCCTCTGCATGCTGCGTGGCTGTGGGAGCTGCTGCTACTGTATGAAACTTACATTCCACTGGAGCCTGTTTTACAGTATGCAAAAGGGTTTAGCTGAGTCAAGAGCGGCCGGATCCATATACATCCATCTCCTCTGTATGTAGGAGGCAGAGGGATTGAGAGTCATCTCAGGGCTACAGTTACAGCTGAGGCCAGGATATCTAGGCTTGTCTACTGTATCTGCATAGGAGGAGGAGTATTAATTACATAACGCTCCATCTCTACTCTGGAATCAGGGCTGTGCAGCATCCCACTGTCCCACTGGTCCAGAAAAACCAGTGTAACCTACAAAGACGTTTGTGGTTTCCAGTGGGATGGTCTCAACTCACGGGGGGAGAAACTCATCCGTTTGCATTGATCCTGATCTCTGCCGCACTTCACCTCGTGTCGTGTGAATTAACAAGTGGCCAAAGACAACTTCTGGTCCCTTGTGTCTTGTTGCATTTTGGGAAGCGTCATTAAAAAGAGATGATGCGACACAGGTCCTGCATTAAGGTCCGGGAGGCGCTAAGAGCTCGGCGTGCGTGCCAGGGCTCGGTGCCACCCAGGATTCCCTCAAAACCTCCATTAGTCACCTGAGGTCAGACGACAGCCGGGCTCCTCGGGCCCTCAGGACTCTGGTCCTGCTCCGTGGGGGGTCTTCCCCCCCCCCGTAAAGAGTCCTCATAGCCCCACCACCCGCAGACACACTTTTAAACTGTGGGAAAACTTTCTGCTTTTTCTTCCATTCTAGACTCTTCTTGGTTTTTGTGGGAATCAGCTGGACGATAAAGCAAAGTTAGCAGATTTGATCTTATTTGTTGAAATCTACTTCACGTCCCGATAACCACCAATAAACAAAGTGGTCCGAAAATTCATACGTTAGCCTGCTCTTGCTAGCTCTTCCAGGATTACCAAACTCTAAATATTAGCTTTAAATCAGAAGGATAGGAGAACAAAATGTCCTATTTGAGTTTGGCTCATGGCCTTAGATCTTGTTGTCAGATATATAAAGTTACAGATAAAACCATATAGATTTATAAAGGAAGCGTCTTTTCATGCTTTAGTAAATCTATACATTTTACAAGATAAAGTTATTTTCTGCCATGTCATGCAATGGAAGGATGTAGAACACATTATTGGTGCAGATGTGGATCAGGGAGCAGATCCAGGATTTATGTTTTCCAGCTTCTCTAACATCGTGATAAATGGTGTTTTTCAACATTTGCATTGATTTCTCAGAGAATAATTCATGGATCTTGATGATAATAATGTTAAGTGCTCTACTGAGTGTTATTCTAGTTTTAAGGATGCATTATAGAGGTCGTCCACATCTGGAACTGACTCCTACAAGGATTATTTTACTCTGCCGATCATAACATCCACGTCCTCGAGATAATTTGACATTATCTGACTCATAAAAACTCAGATTCATCTTGTTTATTGGAGGAAAAACCCACTTACATGGCAGCCGCACAGGTTTTTGAATTCATCAGAGGCTATAACAGGAGGGTTTGTGACTACAGGTCTAATATATAATATCCACACAGTGAATTCAGATCCTCCCTGCAGGTATAAATCAAAATCTGTCACCTAAAGGCTTTGATGGGGCGGCAAAGACACAAAGCTTCAGGAATAGTTTCTGCTTCGTTAGATGGGGGAGCAGTGGCAGGGCGGAGGAGAGGGGGAAAGGTGAGGGGGACCAAACAAGGCCAGGAGCCACATCTGATCCCCATCACAAGAACACGGCCTCCACCCTGAACCACAGGTTCACAGCTTCCTCCAGACACGTTTACTGTAACATCAGCTGCTCTGTGAGGACAGGCTGAGCACGGGTTCTCCTCAGAGGTCAAAGGTTGGACTGAAATCAGTCGGGTTCCAGCAAAGTCTACAGTCTACAGTTTTTAAACACAGTATTTATTAAATGTCTACAGTAGATACTTTCTTTATACAGTCTACAGTATCTATATACAGTCTGCAATATTTATACACAGTCTTTATACAGTAGACAGTCCTCATATACAACTAAACTCAGACTAAGTAGAGATGAAATATTTCCTAAGTACTCTGGTTTCTGAAACGGTGTGTGTTACACTGTATGCCTCTGTGTGTGTGTGTGTGTGTGTGTAAGTGTGTGACACTGTATGCCTTTGTGTGTGTGTGTGTATTTGTGTGTGTCTGTCTGCACAGTTACTGTATGGTTGCATCATTCTCAGTCGGATTATGAAACAGTGAGAAATTAGAGGAAAGAGCGTGAGACAAAGGAGAGAGAGAGAGAGAGAGAGAGGAAAAGGACGAGAGACACAAACCTCGACAGATTTTTGCGACGTATTAACGGCAACACAATACAAGACGTTTAAATTCACGTCTCACAAATCAGGAACAATAAAGGAGTTGTACGTGTGTCGTCGAGAGCGACTCACTCCAATGATGAGCTTTGAATTGTGTCCGTTATTGACCCAGTGTGTGTAGCACGTTAATCTGCGATCAGCTGACAACAGCCCATAATCAATGACTGTGATTGTCCTGCGGCTTCAGACAACTGGTGCGTTCGATGAGTGTGTCTGTGAGAAGTCATCAGTTCATACAAAGGGCTGATCATGAGGATCCATGTGTTTTTTAATGCTTAGGCTTTTCAGAGACAAACGTTTTTCAATGCAATTATAATATTGAATAACAATGAATCTCACATATGCAAAACTAGAGTAGAACTGGTGGAAAGGAATATTTCTCCCAAGGCCCAACCATCCACGTTAATTCAAACAAGCTTTAAAGATGAGGCCACATTATCTGAGCTACACAATAGTGATGGTTAAAATGTTTGTCACCATATTTGTTACCATACAGCGACTTGAAGAAATGCTATGACCCTTTAAAACCACATTAAATCATTAGGTCCAGGTTTCTATCTGGATCCACAACAAAGTGAACACACTCATAGATTTTCCTTTCATCATTAATGATAATTGTTAGTTACAGTCCTATTTCTTCCACACAAAATAAGACACAGTATGATTCTTTCTGGGATTAATATAATACAATTGTACAGCACTTTAAGAATCGTAATCCTCGCACGTTATGCTTATGGTAACACATTCACACGTATACTATACATTTATATGCAGAGTTATAACTTAGGAGAGTTCATGACAACATTTAAATTCACTCGTAAATATCAGTCCTGCTAAAATATGCCCGATTTTATTGTTTCCTGAAATTGGTGAAAATGTAAAAAAAAACATATCTTACAATCCAATCCTGGACTCCGCCCCTTTGCTCAGATTCACTCCAAAAGTTTCACGTATATCCATCGAGTTCTTGTCTTTACTAAGTTGAATAAGAATTACACTATAACTGTATGACTTATGGATTGATGCACAAAAGAATAAATGATTAGAAAAACTAATTAAAGACACATGAAGCAAAAACACAAAGTATAAAACAATACACACAACAATTAGTAAAGTTAGACAAAACCTTGACATGTCTGACTCGTACGCTGATGGTTTGTTACGTAGAGTTGAATACGTTTATTTCCTCATCTTCTGCAGTTTCACATTGTTCCAGGTTCCAGTTAATTCTCCTGAATCCGTCCTTGCTCTCAGCACCGGTTGATTCTTCGTTACACGGAGCGTTCGCCTGTTTTTCATGCGGCTGATTCATGTTGTGATTAATTTACTGAATCGTGCTCCAGGGCGAACATAACAAAAACAGACCCTGTAACAAAGGGCTCTTGTGTTTACTGCATTTCTTTGTTTATGTCAAGTGTCGCAACAAACAAAACACAAGTCCACCCACAAACACATAAAAGAAGAAAATGTTAAATATGCTGTAAAGAGAAATGTTGCTGTTGAACTGCAACGAAGTTCCATTTTTAGATCTTCATATGCCTTCTTTACCTTCAAGACCCATTAATCATTTTTTGGTAGAAATGAAGTGGAAAGAAAAATCGACACCAATATGAAATGGGTTCTTTCTTGACCCATCTCACAAACTTCCACCAAGTTTTGTGTAACTCGGTTCAGCAGTTTGTCTGTAATCCTGCCTTCAAACATACAAAGCAACAACTAAACAAAGGAAGCGATGGAAACACAACTTCCTTGATATACATACAATAAGATAATATTCATTTTAGGATGGAAGGAACAAATGATGAAAATAGATAAAACAATAAAATACTGAGGATGAAGGGAAATAATCAGGATCACACTTAGACGAGTGATGTCATAATAATGAGCAAGAGTTAAGTAAAGAAAAAAAGTCCTCTCCTCTCCTCCTCTCCTCATCCTCTCTCCTCTCTCCTCTCTCCTCTCTCCTCTCTCCTCTCTCCTCTCTCCTCTCTCCTCTCCTCTCCTCCTCTCCTCATCCTCTCTCCTCTCTCCTCTCTCCTCTCTCCTCTCTCCTCTCTCCTCTCTCCTCTCTCCTCTCTCCTCTCTCCTCTCTCCTCTCTCCTCTCTCCTCCCTCCTCTCCTCTTCATCATCTCTCCTCCTCTCTCCTCCTCCCCTCATCCTCTTCTCTCTCCTCCTATGATTAGCTGCAGCGCTGTAGGTTACCATAGCACCCGGGAGAGAAAAAGTCAACCCACACAGAGTCTCCTGCATGCCTACCACTCATTCTCTTCCTCTGTCTCTCTATCTCTACCTCTCTCTTTCTCTCGTTCTCATCTGCCAGTGTGTCTTTCTACTCTCTCTCTCTCTCTCTATCTACCTCATCTCTCTCTCCGTCCCTCCGGTCGATGACAGCCCGATGCCATTATCACTTGCTTTATGATTTACCTCTCATGGTGAATTTTGTACATCTCTGTTCACCTGCATTTTTGTGTGTGTGTGTTTGTGGGGATCTCTCTGTATGTGTGAACGTATATGTGTGTGTGTGTGTTTGTGTTTGTGTGCAGGGTCGTGCACATAGATGCACCGTTATGAATATTCAGAGATGATATATCTACCCAACATGACAACTCAGCTTCTCTGTCCGCCCACACGCACAGAATGCCCATGGACACACACACACACACACACACACACACACAGATCCACAGGGGGGAGTGGGCTCCGGTGGAGGCCTCTCAAACTCCTGCTACCACTGATGTGTGCGGCATCTTCTCTCTTCTCCGTTTGTTTGTTTTCCCTTTGAACTAAAGTGTCGGTAATTACTTCTGTTAGAATACGAACATGTCGCTCGTTTGAAGTGTGTATCATTGCTTGTGAGTTTGCGCTCGTGTGCCTTTTTTAAAGAGAGAGAGAGGACGAGTGAGTCACCAGAGGAGCCTCATCCCAACCATTAGCCAATGAGATGGAGCGTTTTGGGGTTTGTTTACGTGGACAAACAAATAGTTTATTCCAGCAATGAATGTGTTTATGAGAAACACTTCCCTTCCTGCTCCATGAGAAAAAAAGCAAAGCATTTGTGGGCTGTAACTACACATTTACCCACAATGCTTTGCTCTGGGACACATGGCGATGATTTTAGTCCAAACCATCAACAGGGCTTCCAAGATGGCGTATTCTTTTCCTCAGAAACTTCTCGAATGTTGCGTTTTTCGACAGAACTTCAACTTCATCACTTTGACCACACATGGTTTTTGGAGGGGGGGGTGGGGGGGTTCGCACATTAGAAGAAGGACACAAGGTAAAAGCGGAGGACAGCCGTCTGCTCTGGCACCGCAGCCATTGTAGTTTCCAGTGATCTTTTCACAGGACCATCTGCTGTCTGCTCCATTCACTGTTTACTGTCTAAATAATCAATGTGGTCTGATGATCAGCAGGATGCTTCACCATGCTGCTCGCTATTGGACAAACTCAGTAAGTCCTGGGGAACCCCCCGTCCCCCGTCCCCCGTCCCCCGTCCCCGCCGCGGCGTTCCAATTATTTCATAATTGGAACCATTGATAATAGATTGAGACGGCGACGGTGGATTGAACGCTGTTGTATGACAGATGGATATGGATTTAATACACAGATACATCTCCCTGTTCCCTGCTCGGCTCATTAGTTTCCATGGCAGCAGCGTGTTGCTGAGCTGGTTGTCAGGCTGCCCACTCAACCTGGACACATACACACAGACACACAAACACACACAAACTCATTCACTCATAGATTGACTGATACACTGACACATATAAAGTACAGTTGCACTGACTCACACAACATTAATGACATGTTACATATAGATACACACAGAAAACGCACACAGAGCAACACTCCTACAAGTGTTCGGATGCTTTGAAATCTTCCTCATCGTAACTCCCATCTCCTGCTCCGTTAATGAGCAGTGTGTGAGTGAGTGTGTGTGTTTGTTTGTGTGTTTGTGTGTCGTCCGACAACAGGCCTCATGTTGCGTCTCCAGGAGGAGTCACTGATCAGATGCTTGCGGACGCGATGTCCCCGACACAGACACGACCAGGCGCCAACACATGCACACGAGTGTGTATCTGATTCTCACAAGGGTGGAGGAAGAGAAACACACGCACGCACACAACTCGCCGAGCTGTGGTGTGTAAAGGCGATAGCCCACTCAGAGCGCTGCGGAGACAAAGACAGAAACAGAAATACCAAAGTAGGTTAGAGCAGAGCATTCTGGGATGGCAGGATACCCCCTGGGCTTCCGCAAGAGGCTCTCTCTCTTTCTCCCTCTCGCAGCTTCCAGCTCCGACTCTTTTCTTTCTGTCTTTTCACTCTTTTCCCTGCGTGTTTCTCTTCCTGCTCTATTTCCCTCATTCTCTTCACTGAGTCCATCTCTCTCTCTCTCTCTCTCTCTCTCTCTCTCTCTCTCTCTCTCTCTCTCTCTCTCTCTCTCTCTGTCTCTGTCTCTCTCGCTCTCTCTCTCTCTCTCTCTCTCCCCCCCTCTCTCTCTTTATCTCTCTCTCCTGGCCTTTTTTATCCTCTTTATCTATTTAAATATGCTTGATTTCATATTTGTGAGTAAGAGAGAGAAACAAAGTGAGAAAATGAGTTAATCCCTCTCACATAGATGTAGACTTAAATCAGTGTTGCACTTTAATCGGTGCCACATCAGAAGAGTTTCTTAAACTTTACCCACCTACTTATTTATTTACTCTGTCGGTCACGATGCTGCGCTGAGACAACAAGGAGCTGATGTTCTCATCTGTTTGTTTGTTTGCAGGATGACGCATAAGCTTCAGGAGTGGAGGGATGGGGTTTGGGTCGGGGAAGAAATAGAGTGTTTTTCAAAATTGTATTTGTTTTGTCGGAGAGTAACTTGCTGCGTCATAAAGGGGACTTTTACGTTTTAGGAGCTTTTATCAGCTTCACATCCAGTTTTTAGTGTCGTTGCTCTTCCTCACTGAAGAAAAGGGTTTGAAAGTTAATTTATAAATGTGAGTGGTGTCTCACATCCACACAGAACTGATGTGCATCGACTCACAACCATCCTCGCTCACATTCACACCCATCAGGAACTCTCTCATTTCCTAATCTGAATGTGTTTGGACTTTGGGAGGAAGCTGGTGTAGGCCAGAGAAAACCAACACAGGTACTGGGAGAACATGCAAACTCCAAACATGGAGATCTAGGTTAAACTAAATTTGACTATTCAGTGATCCTTCAACAATCTAAAGTCTCCACATGGATCCTCAGAAGCAGCTTTACTCTTTGCAATGTATTGTTTAATGGGCAATATAGTTTTAAACATACATTTCAATCTTTATATTAATTAATGTGAGGTATAAAATAACCAATTTTTTAATCCTTTTTTTTAACATCTATTTTACTCTTTCATTTGCCATCTCCTCTTCGAGTTCACTCAGTCCTTTCCACTCGTCTGCCCACTCACCGACTCCCTCCCACCCTCCCTCCCTCCCTCAAATCACACCCCTTCATTTCTGCATCATATTCATCAAAAACCAATTCTAAAACATAAACACCAATCATGTTCTGCACATTTGGACGTTTCACGAGGAAACTGTGACTTTGGAACACACACAGACCTCATCTGTGTTTGTATCAGATTTCCCTTTTCACTCATGCATGTGAGCACTGAGTATTTTTGCCATGCGTCATTAGGTGAGCAATATCTGGAAACCCCTTTCCGTCGTGCTCTTCCTCCTGTGACCTTAATCTATTTTTATACTATATATTCCCAGAGTCACTCAGGTTTGTTGATTTGTTTTATTTTTATACATTTGTACATCACAAAAGATGCTTTTTGAATACAGGTTGTATGAACCTGTCATTTCCCGCTGACGCACAATCTCAGGAATAAAGAGGAATTGTAACTTTTGTTTTCTCTCTCGTAATCATCCGCTGATTCGTGCATTCATTCAGTTCTGATCCGCTCGGTTAATTCCATTCATCCGCTCCCTTTCTTCTTCTCCTTCCGTCCTTGTTTCACTCAGCATATTGTGGGGAGGAAGATGAAGGAGATGAAAACAGAGTGACAGACAGAGGAAGGAGAGATGGATGGAGCGGGGGGGAGGAAAAGCTCGCCGGCTGGCAGCTCTCTCAGAAAATCGAGTGTGTAGATGAAGAGTCGCTGGCTCGATCCCCAGTGCCTGGCTCGCTGTGCCCACTACAACGCTCTGAGTCACAATGAAACTCCCGAGGGACGTTTCCTTTCCCCCTCGCTGAAGGAGGCTTGATTATTAAAAGACACCATTAATAAACAATACTTTTCTTACTGAACGTAAAGCAACAAATATTGAATGCCTCAGAGTGAAAAACTTTGTCTAGTTTGATTTTTGATAATGATTCTTTGGGAGGTTTTGTTTAAGTTTTTTTTTAAACTTTAAAACCTCACATGCCTGACGATAACGTTTTCCCAGTATCTAAAAAAGAAGCCAAAATAGCCAACATACTAAAATCAACCAATCACGAGTCAGCCTCAGCTGTCAATGATGTTTCTCACCATTTTTGATGGCTTCGTAATAATAGGCAAGTGAACAAATAGCAGTGGGATAAGAACTACATAAAATGACTGTAAAAATCTTTAAGAAAAATGTATTCGACCTCGTTTGGTCCATATATTAACATGGAGGAGGTGGTATTTATGACCTATATTGCAGCCAGCCACCAGAGGGTGATCAAGACAGTTTGGCTTTACTTTTTAGGAGTCATTATGTTGATACATTAATATACACTCACTGGCGATGAGGAGAGGAATGTAAAGGAGTGGGAGAAAGAAGATGAATAGAGAAGATGAAGGGAAATATGGAGACAAGGAGAGAAGGAATCAAAGGATGTATGGCACCAATGTGGGTTTCACCGCCTTGGGCGACACTCTCCATGCATCCCTCCTCACATGGCTTCTGCCCTCCCTCCTCCTCTTCCTCCCTTTCTTCTTCATCACTCTCCCCCTCTCGTCCCTCCCACCCTGAGACAGGATCATGCAGATGATAGGACGTTTTAATTGTTCCCCCCTCGGTGTCTCCCACCTTCACCATCTCGTCACCCCATTAATGGACGAGCACAATGCATGTGGCTTTTTGCACATGTAGGCCTAACAAGTGTGTGTGTGTGTGTGTGTGTCTGTGTGTGTGCGTTTTCCTCTGCGTGAGCGTCCCAGAAAAGCCGGACCTCGGGGAGTTGTGCTCCAGTTTCGCTCCTTTATTAATTCACCCTTCGCTCCCGCTCTGTGTGCCAGGACGGACGGGCTGGAGAGCGAGGACAAACAGATGGAAGTGAAGGAGTTCAAGGGAGAGTCCAGACAGACAGTAAACACTCAGCTCCGCAATTTCTCTTTCGTGGAAATCTTTATCATCTGCCCGTGAGCATTTTGATTATCCCATAATCTCATCGGAGAGAGGAACTGAGGCGAGGACCATTTCCTTCTGTTCACTCACTGTCACGTGATCTGCTTCACTCTTCGGTCCACGAGGAGAGATACAAGAATAATTATTTATTGATCGTGAGGGAAACCGCAGAGATTGTTCAAGATGCCGTCTTTGATTTAATTTCGTGAGCTGGTGAAACTTTCCCCTGTAGAGGCTTCTAGCCCGTCCGGTGTCTCTAGGAATCACAGTTTCATTGTATAGTTTCTTCTCATTGTGATGATGGACATCCTGTTTCACTTTAGTCACCGTTCCAAATTGTTGTGTTCAGCTCAAAAGCTCTAACTACAATTCTAGAGACTTATGTTACGTTTCCTCAGCTGCAGATTGGTGCCACTTACAGGTCCTAAAGCTCTATTCATAACATACAGAGGCCAACAAAATGTACCTCTATAAACCACATATAAATCCACTTGATCCAGATTTACATTTGATACCAAACCCCCAAACATTACAACTTTTCCCACCAAGATTCACACAAATTCACAGAGAATTCAAACCTTTAAAAAACGGACTCACAATGTAGAAGATTGGCTAAACGTTTTGGGTTCCTTCTGTTTCCTTTTTCCCAGAATCTTGCTAAGCAACACACAAAGGCAGTTGAAGGAGGTGAAACTCGCCTCTATACAAACTTGTCAGCACTAAATGGAAGACAGACACAGTTAGCGACTCGATAGCAAACACAATGAAGCATTTATCTCCTAAATCTGTCACAAACGAGGTGGTGGAGACCCAAATCAGAGCTAAAAAAGAGGATATTGGATTTACATGCAATTCTGTGGATAACTAACCGTTTACAAGCAACTTTCTCCTTTTTCACTTATAAAGTGAAAATCAGTGTAATCACAAATAGTTTCCCATGCCCCAAGTGGAGAAAAATTCTCTAAAATTCAAGAATGAATGTATAAATAAATGTTCTTATGTCACACTGTTGTTATTTGGCTGTTTCTCTGTTTTTAAAAGACCCAGGCTCCTGTAGTTGAGGTCATCAATAAGGCGTTCATGTTTTCCCATACAGTGCCGACAGTCACATGTGAGAGATTCCCAGGGATCAGGATTTAATGCTTAATTATCCCGAGTGTCTCCAGCATGAGTTTAAAAGTTTTAGTTGGAAGTTTAAAGCTCACGGACCACAACCTTCTACAGCAGCAACACAATGCAATGACAAATAATGACAAAACCCCCCAGAGAAACCAGGGAAAGGGAGAGATTATACACGATGCAATCCTATACCGGCGAGCTGCTTTATGTCGAAATGCTAAGAATGACTGACAAGCCTGGAATTATGGAGAGGAGCGGCTATACGGTTCCCTTCAGCTTAAGCAGTGAATATGCTGCCTCTATATAATAGTGTATATTTATATACACTATTACGTCTGTGTACCCGTGCTGGTATCTAGGCTAACACTTCCTCTAATCATAATCAGAAATTCGACACAGGCCTTTGTCTCCAAAACGAGCCTCACAATGACTCACCAAGCGTTGCCACGGTGACGAGCATCCCCACCACATTATTGGATGTCATTTAGATGAGTTGGACAAACTAACACATGCGGGCGGCTGCCACTGTTTGTCCCATTGTTGGTTCTTGCTTGGCGAGCGGGTCGTCCTCTAACAAGGAGGTCGGCGGTTTGATCCCAGTCCCCCACTGTAGTCTTTAAGAGATGATGACATGTACAAGTTTGTGTGTGTGTGTGGTGTGTGTGTGTGTGTGTGTGTGTGTGTGTGGTGTAAAAATAATAGTCACCATAAACTTTTGATATTGGAAAATGGCAACAAATAGCAGAAAACACTGTTGTGAGTGTTCAGTTATTCAAACTGGAGGTGGTCGTCCATAAATGGGTGGAGTTGACATCGACTGTATTTATTATAGTTATTATAGTTTCAGATTTTGATTTGCAGGGATCACTGTCAGAGATACAGCTCTGTGCACCAGGCTGAGCACTGATGAAAGGAGTCACACGATGCAGGAGCAGGAAGTCGTCAGTATTTATAACCCGCTGTTTCACTCTTTACTGAAAACTGCTGTCGTGGAGACATAACTGTCACTTTGTTGTCACACTGATGTGACAAATCATCAACACGGCATCGTTACACTGTTTTATGCACGTTTAGCTCAATTGTGTTAGAAGAAATAAGTGACAAGTAGATTTTATTGTAGCTGACAAAAGAAAAGGGTTTGGTATCAGCACAAAGGTTTTATTTATGTCTGTAGATAAGTTACTTAGTGTCGTTATCAGTATGAAGAGTCCGCTGGTGATAAGAGTGAAGAGAAATAATGAAAATCAAAGCATTTATCCCATGAAAACAAAACTAAAATCGACCTGTATTCAAATAAAAAAATATTATTTTTATAGAATTGATATTATTATGAATAATTACTGTAGTTGTGTTGAACTCATTAAGGATAATTCCAGTGGCTGCAAAATGTTGTAAATTCCACATTTCTTTCCACTGATATTACAGAAATATTAGATTTAAAGTTTTCTTGAAATTTTGCTGCCGGTCACTGAGTCAAACACAAAACTGTAAAAATATCAAAAGGAAAACAAATATCCGAAAATTAAGAGGTGGCGGCAAGAGGCTGATGAATCTTTGTGTGTCTGTCTTCAACTCGGAATTACACAAAGATTCAAGAGCTTAAGACAAAATGGGCCGGCGCAGCGTCCTTCCTATTGTTCACCACCTCTCACCTGAATGTTCTGGACAGTCTACTCCTGCGTTCTTTATATGTGAGACAACCTCCTGAAAATATCTAAAGATTTCTGGACATTTATCAAAGTTTATGTTGGAAAATGTCTCCTAAACCGTCCACTGACTAAGAAACCTGTTCTTCTGTCTGCTCACACAGGAACTCCACGTGACCACAAAATAAAACGGTTCCAACAAGACGACTGCTGCTGACGATCAACAAACCGGGCAGGAACATGTTCAGCAGAGCGCTGTGTTACCCATAAGGCCTTGCAAAGGGCCCAGTGGGCAGGGGGGTTCCAAGGAGAGATGAACCTGACCAACCACAGGCCGTGCCCCGGGGATATAAGCTCCACCCATCACTGATCTCCAGGGCGACTGACCGCAGGACCACCGCCTCCTACACCGGCATCCGAATCCTCATTGGCCCAAAGCACAGGTAGGAAACGATGGATGGAGGAGAGAGGAGGAGGAGAGGGAGGATGGAGGAGGAGAGGGGAGGATGGAGGAGGAGAGATGAGGAGGAGATGAGAGGATGGAGCAGGAGAGATGAGGAGGAGAGGGAGGATGGAGGATGGAGGATGGAGGAGGAGAAATGGGGAGGAGAGGGAGGATGGAGGAGGAGGGGGGAGGATGGAGGAGGAGAGATGAGGAGGAGAGGGAGGATGGAGGAGGAGAGAGGAGGAGGAGGAGATGAGAGGATGGAGCAGGAGAGATGAGGAGGAGAGGGAGGATGGAGGATGGAGGAGGAGAAATGGAGGAGGAGAGGCAGTATGGAGGAGGAGAGGGGAGGAGGACAGGGAGGATGGAGGAGGAAGTGTGTGAGTTAGGGTTGAAGATGATAATGTCAACAACGGCAGTTTGACATTAATATTAGATGCAGAGGGAAGAGGATGAAATAGGAGAAGGTTCCACTCATGAAAAGTGAAAAAACAGTTGTCTGCAGAATAAAATGTCAAGTCCAGTTTTGAAAAAGGTCAAAGGTGAAGTCTCTTTTGAGGCTCGTTTGCAGTCACACTGCATGTAGATGCAAAGCTCTGCAGAGAGGTGGATATTGACATTCAGCTCAATGGAGGTTCAACCCTGTCTCCTAACAACGATAACGTTTGTTGTTTAAAATGACATCCACACGTTTCTCATCAACTTTAATCTTCCTCCAGGGGTTTTGAGGTTGTTCTCTCAGGTTAGTTTTGGTGTCTTCTAGATAGGAGGAAGATTTTAACTGATTCAATTCAAACTTTTTACACTTTCTACTCAAACTCATTCTTCTAAATTTCTTTAAAAGTATATTTCTTTGGTCTTTTCCGTGCAATGAAACATTTAACGCCTTTTGTGATCGCATTTTTCCTTTTGCATCTTGTTTTCTTATTCTTAATTATTCTTATCTATTCGACAGTTAATATCTTTTTTTCCTCCCCGTATATTATTTTCAGATTCTCGGTTTCCTACGCTCATAGATGTATTCTCTCCCAGTTGGTTGTTGACACATCTCATACGTTTCTAATCAACCTATTGTTGTCGTTTATTCTCTCGTTTGTTTTGTTGTCCAGACACATGCAGGGATTTTATTAATCCAGCCCTTGGCTTTATTATTAGTCCGTGAATGTGTTTCTCTTGTAAGCGAGGCGATTTACTGCAGTGTGATATTGTGGCTATGTTTGCATATCACCAATTTGTATTTCCACCTCTCTTATATTAGTAAATAAATTAATGGAATGAATATACAGAGTTCAAGGGTCTTTACACATCAGAAACAACACAAGTAAATGACAGGAAATGGGAGATTCTTCTAAAGTGAATTCACCTACAACATTTTCACATCAAATGCGATCATGCAAATTAAAGTTCCTAAAAGAATTCTCTGCTGAAAACTCGCGGTCAGCATCACGCGATAATGATCTGCTGCTGATTCTGCTGAAGTGAAGCAGAAGAAAGGGGGAATGTGTGGTGCTAGCCGAGGAGCAGGCCAGGACGTGGGGTTTGTTGGTGCAGGAGACACAGCTGCACCATGACCGCTGCCTGACCCACTTCAGTGTCCGTGAGACAGCGTGAGGAGCTGCTGGTGTGAGGCTGAGGCTGCACTCGAGAAGACAGAGGAGCTCTTTCAGGAAGCCGATGGACCCGGAACACTGTTGTGCCCGAGGTTAAAAAAATATGTGTGGACCGCTGCTTAGAGAAATACATCCCACAATGCTCAGTTCACTGGTGTGCAGAGCGATGAGGCAGCGGCAGCAACTTTAGAGTCAGTGACTTTGTAGTTTCTGGTTTTTGTCTGGAAATCACAATCCTTCCTCGCTCATTCACTTCGAATGGAAACTCTGCAATTCATTCAATATAGGCAGCAAATTCACACTTACTATAATTATCATAATTTTGCATAATCACTGAGAGATGTGGACTTGAAATAATCATTTTTATAGATCTATAAAATGTGGAGGATTGTCCTGTGGGATTGTCTCAGACTGTACTTGATAAAATTGGCTAATATAATGGAATTTTGACGTTCAGACAATAAATATAGTGAAAACTAAAGCTATTCTGTGAACAGAAAAAAAGTGTGAAAATATTATCTAAGGTTTAAAGGAAATGAGATGAGTTTTTGTGTACATGGAAAAGTTAAAGGTTTATTAACTGGATTTTGCTTGGAGAAACAGAGATATGTCTAAACTAAATGAACTGGAATACATTTTCAACTTCGAATTCAACATCGCTGGACATGTACAGTGTGCTTTCATTGGTGTGTGTGTGTGTTAGTGTGTGTGCACCCTCTCTGAAGTTATGGGTATGATGTAAGTTGTGGTTGAGTTGAGTTATGGTTAAGATTAGGGATAAGGTTTTGGACAATAAATGGAAGTCAATGCAAAGTCCTATCAAGCATAGCGGCACAAACATTTGTGTGTTTATTTGTGTATTTTTGTGTGGTTGTGTAATAAGTGTAACAGCCTCATTGTATTCCCTCTCTCTTCACGTCTCTCTCTCTCGCGCTCTCTCTGTCTATCTGCTGTTGCCATGGAGACCGGTCCTACTCGTCCCCGTCTCCTCGTTCGCTGAGTCAGGGAAAAAGGAGGGAGCAGTGTGAGTGGGGGTGTGGGGGGGTGGGGGGGGGGTCCTATCTGAATCACTAGGTGGCATCTCAGACCCGTCTACCAAGCTGCAGTGTGCCGTGGAGTCACACACTCAGTGAATCCTCTCCGGCCACGTCAGCTCCCACGTGGCCTCGGTCGAGGAAATTAGAAGAGATGGAAGATAGAAAAGAAATCTTTAAAACCTCCAAGAAACATAAACTCTTGGGAGAAATGTACATTTCATACTGTAAAAGTTGAACGAGGTCACAAACAGTTGTTTCTTCACATCATACATTATTCTCTTTATTACCTTTTTCTTTCAACCTCATTATTTACAATTTAGATTCTCTGTCTGACGCCTCATGTAATGTCAAAGAACATCCAATTAAAGGAGTTGTTTTTTTGTTAGAGAGTCAGATGTCATTTGGATGTCACAGCTGGGTTGCCAGGTTTGCCAACATCATGCCCAAACAGAGGCTGAGGCACAGAGCTGTGTTCACCGTGTCTCCTCCCACGCTCTCTCTCTCTTTCTCTCTCTCTCTCTCTCTCTCTCTCTCTCTCTCTTCTCTCTCTCTCTCTCTTCTCTCTCTCTCTCTCTCTCTCTCTCTCTCTCTCTCTCTCTCTCTCTCTCTCTCTCTCTCTGGAGACGATGTTCACGAGCATCGAGATTAAACCTTTTTTTTAATCAGGAAATCGTGACACTGCATTCAACCAAATTGATATTTGCACAGGGAGATGCAGCACAAATGGAAGGTGAGAGGAGTCGCTAGGCTTAATGTTTCCAATCTGGCTGTAACTGTGTCCCCTGCCTCTGTGTCTTCATGTTCCACCACCACCTCCTGGATCCAGCTCTGTATTTACACATGGAGATTAGAGTGGTTACTGGATACATTAGAAATCAGAGGGAGGCTCTGTGTGTGCATGACCGTGTGTTGTCAGCTAGCAGGGAGATGACGAGTTCTGAGCTGGAGTATTTCACTTTATTAGGCACTGTTATTTTGGGGAGCAGTTGAAATAGTTCTGCACCTTTTTTACTTTTAAATATTCAAGGAAAGAGTATTTAAAATTTTTTAAAAGAAAAGAATATCAGTCCCGGCAACGTTGAGTTGCCCCTGTGGGACAAAACAATCGAATGATACCTCATCTGAGTCCTTGCTACTGCTTCATCTAAAACTGTCTCTCACGTGATTTCAATTGTTTGCATCAAATGCAGCAGAACGTAAAGTTTGTACAGACCCTGGGCAGAGGAGAGTAATTAAAGGTGCCAATGTAAACTTAGCTCACTGATATCAATGTGTTCCAAGCAGCCGGGCGGAATCAACTGTATCTGCAGGCTATGATATAATTGGCCACAGTGCTGGTTTTTGTTTATGTTGCCACCAAAAAAGTGAAACACACAAGGGTACAACCGCCACGTCTCATGGGAAAGATGCTGTTCCCAGCCCCCCCACAGACCGGGGGGGGGACTAACCGAACATGGCTGAGCTTTAATTAACACAATACAAAGGGAGGAATGTACTCTGGGTGGCTGAGATTCTCCTGCACACTTCTTTTTAAAACACTAATATGAAACTTGCTATTTTGAGATTAGCGAAGCAGTGCACGGGAGTATGATTGCAAAGTTAGTATTTTTGGAGAGGAGTCTTTAAATAGTTCCTCTGTGAGCGGCGTTCGCTGTAACAACTCTTTTTGTGATTGCATTCAGTCGCTCACGGAGGAGCACGGCGGAGCGGCAGTGAACAGTTGAGCAAATCCATAGTAGTTGGTAGTAATTGCAAATGAATCCCGCGGGACTGAAGCTTCCGCCCGAGCAGAACCGAACGCAGTAAATGGCTTTTGTGTGCGCGGCTCCTGTGTGATTCACTCCTGGGGCCACATTACAGGGACATCCCAATGAGAAACATCCCATTTTAATCCACTTAACAAAGCAATTTGGGGTTTTTAATTCCGAGACAGAGACGTCTGGTGTCAATCAAGCTGTCATGGAAGAATTTTTTGCAAATCCCCCGAAAATCTGAGGCAGACATGTGAGAGAACTTGGGGCGTGAGTCATGATTCACACACTGGTTGTAGACGGACGGTTCTACATCACATTATCTTTATTATCTGTATATGAAATGATCTCAATTTGAGATTCTGGTCCTATCACACTGCTCTACTCCACACACAGACCTGCACAAGGGCCATTCTGAAATGTTCCCCCGTCTTGCTTGATGTGTAGGAGAGTAAATAACGCTGCTGTAACCATAACGTTGTTTTCTTCATTGACCCGGAGAGACATTTGCTTGAGTCGGAGAGAAATGAGCCGAGCACAGAGGAGGAAACGTGGTTAAGCAGCTGTTTGGACACTTTGGTTTGTAAATGAGACGATGAATGAACAGATTCTCTCTCTGAGCGGGTTCCGCACATTTCCCTGCTCGGTCAGATGTTTTAGAATCACCAGTCAGAAAACTGGGATGTGTGAATATTAACCGTGAACACTACATGATGACAGGGTGGGCCCAAGTTGGGTGGAAGTGAGATGTGTAGAATGAAAGACTTGATGAGTCCTACACATGTGGTTATAATTTGATTAAGGACGCGGAAGAGGAGTCTCCATTGTTGCCGTTCTCCAAAGATAATGTGATTATGTGCTTAGTCGAAGCATAATCACTCATATTCTTATTTTCTGAGTCACAGCGACAACAGAAACCACATTTTCACATATCTCTCTTTGCTCTAAGCTTATACCATCAAGGACGCTTCTTTTTATATCACCTGCATGTGATGAATGATTGAATTCCAGGAGGCAGTGAGCAGAAGCCAAACAAGAGACGGTCAGTTCACCTTGACAAATGCACTTCTGCACACTATCAATAAGTTGCATTATCAAATATGTGAGCTGTGGTTTGCAGAGACTCGCTCGCCTCAGATTGTCCCTGAACGGACAATTGAAGTGTTTCTTTTGAATTGAATACATACTAAGATGGTCAGGATTGTAGAGAGAAGTGTATCGATCTGTTTCTTCTCTATTCATCTTCATCTCTGCATCGTCCTTCGCTCGCTCTCCTCAGGTATCGCTCTCTTCCTCGGCAATGGCAGGGGCGGTCTCCATAGCAACAGGGAGCCTACAGTCAATTGAGGAGGCAGAGAAAGAGAGAGGGAGAGAGAGGGATAGAAACAGAAAGAGGGGAAGGAAGAGGGAGGGTAAAACTTTAAGGTTGAGAGCGCCTCGTACGTCTCAGCCTCGCAGCATCTGTCCTTTCTCTCTACATCTGTTTTTTTCTCTGCTATCTTTTCCACATAGATTGGTTTTTCTCAGAGCTTCTCCAGGATCTTGCATCTGTTCCTTCCACCCGTCCTTCCGGCTTGATCTCTAATCCTTCATCCATCCCTCTGGGTCCTGGAGTTAAGGGCCAATTATACCTTCTGGGTCTGAGAAACACACAACTACACTTTAACATGTGTGTGTGCGCGCGTGTGTGTGTGTTATATACAACTCTTAATTCTTAATAATCCTAAACAGAAGAACCATGTTGTCACACTTTACTGCACTCCAGTTGCCTAGCAACACCCATTCATAAAACGCCATATACGGCCCTTATGCAGTATGGCGGCCGATCGACTGTCATGTTCAGAAAGAGGCAGAGTGAGAGGACGGTAAAGGGAGAAACCGGGAAGTGTAGTGGAAGAAAACAGTTTCTGGTTGCTTGGCAGGTTACATCTTAAAATAGCAGCAATGCAAAGTCGTCACTTTGGCTGATGAACATGAACTTATGATTTGTGTCCCTCTGACACATCGTCGGTCCTGTCAGCCTCCAGCCTCACGCCTGCTGCACACGAGAGGAGTTTCAAATCGCGGGAGAACATAATGACAGATGGACCTGATCCACAGTCGTTTAAATCGTGAGAACGCACAAGTTGAGACGCAGGAACACACACGTCTCACAGACGATTTCTGATTTGAGATTCTAGAGACTTGGGAACCGACAAAAACTTGCTTCATCAGATGGAACTTCAGACTTAAACAAAACATTGAGTGCCCGTTTAGAGGCTCTTCTTTGGCTGATGTTTTCCACTGAAAAGAATATAATGAAGGAAAGAAACAAGTACCACTCCTACTGTTGCCCCAGTTCCACAAGTGTGTCCACCTATTATCGTGGGATTCTGCTCACTCACCCAATCACTGTTCATACTACACAAGTGTTCCTGAGTTTGAGAAGTAAAACGGACCTGAATTTGGCCCGATCCTCCTTTGAGGTGGGGCCTGTCAGGTCCTACAGGAGCCGGAGCTGCTCCCCCGTCCCACTCTGTTCCCAGCACACAGCATCACTGCCGTGCCCAGTTTGAGGTTTATGTGTTGTCTAAACACCGGCTCCTACCCAACAGGTAATCCAGCGTATTTCCCTCCTCAGGCCGGCCTCTCAGCCCGCAGCCGGCCAGCCAATTAGTCGTCCCAGCGGGAGGAGCCCACTCCAACTCCACGCCTGATAACTCACGGATCTGAAGGCTCACAACGCAGACGGCAGAGTACAGCTTCATAACCCACAGAAAAAAAAACTACTGAAACACGGTGATTCATGAAACTGTGTTTCCATAGCAACGGTGGACATTTGGTACTGGCAGCAAGACGACTGTGGGACAACGCTGCCCACTGTTCTGCTCGGCTCTCCTCTACTCCGATCAATTGTTGTTTAATTGCAGCTTCACACTTGCTGAGGACAATAATCACTGTCACATTATTCAATATCCTGTATGAAGCCATTTGAAATGTGACTAGATGTTTTTTTTTAAATCAGGCGTTTTACACCTGCAGCAGGATGTGAAACTACAGATCTGCTGCTTCAAAGTTTGTTGCTAAATTTAGGGACTTTAGTTTTAGATGTGATTCCTCAAAGGACACAGTGGAGAACAGCAGTGATGTGTCGGCTTCTGAAGATGCTCACTGCATAATGTTAAAACTGATGCTCGCCTGAGGCATATGAACAATTTAAAGGAGTATTGTGGTTCTCACACTCACCAACGGCTCCTAAAACAAAACGAATTTACTCATGTTAACTTCTCAGCCCGTGGATTTTGTCCTAATTTTGGTTGTTTCCTCACAGAAATGTTCCTTATTAATATTCTTCAGTGTAGTTTACTTTACGCAAATGGGAAAAATAGGAGAGTAAAAAATACATCTTTGATTTTGTTGGATTCCTCAGAGTCTTTGCTGTCGTATGATTTCATATCCAAACTCTCTGTGGCATCTGTTAGTTTCAGGTTTGAATAACAAGTCATTGGAGCTGAAGTGTTGCAGTAAATTGAGTTGGAGACAAAGAGCGAATTCAGTTACACACTTGATGATGTGCCGCGTGCAAGGAAATTAGAATATCTTCTTTTTCTTTAGGTGCTGTTCACTTAGAGATGATCGGGCTGGAGGAAGCCATTGCTGTGTGTGTGTGTGTGTGTGTGTGTGTGTGTGTGTTTGTGTGTGGCCCTGCCCCTCACTTCTGTGATTGGAGTTGAGTTAGTGTCTCTGTGAATCACATTACGATCTCATATCACTTATTCATGGGTCATTCATGAATTATAGAACTGGTTCATGCACCATCTTCCTGTTCATGTGTGTGCATCTCTGGATGAAACCTTACACACGTTGATATTTAATATTCAATCCTGCACATTTACTCAACCCTAGCTTGTGCTGTGGGTTGTGTTGCGTTGCTCTTGTGTGCTTTGGTTTGTTATATCATAACAGTGTTGGATACAAAGATCAAGCTCAGTTTATTGTTTGATTTTGAATAATTTTGAACAGCAAAACACAACAAATATACAAAAGGAAACAGTAGCAAAGATGTGACATGTAGATGTAGATGTCAAGTACATGAGGCTAAACGTAACTAAATATTACCAGCTCGTGGGGAGTGGACAAAAGACATGTTCTATCTATTTAAACTTCTCATTACACGTCTTCACTCGCAGGCAGATTTAATCGTCTACACCAGCTTCGGTTTTGAATATTTCTCCGACGTACCTCTGGTGAAACAACTGGAACTCCGATGGGCTCCATTACTTCTGCTTCACTTCAGAATCCAAAGTGACACTACAACATTTGAGCCTTTTGAACCTTTTCATTTATTTATTCATGTATTTATTCATTTATGTATTTTTCTTTTACATCTCCCAGCAAAATTCTGTTGCCAAGTGACTTTGGCTAAAGATCCTGTGACTGGCTGGAATTGTATTTGTTGCCTGGCAACGTTAACTTCATGAACATCCTCACAGGAAGCAGCTACTGAGGCTTCAGTGATTTAATGACACAACTCTTTTTGTTTTTTTTGTGTTGGCTCTGCACCAGACTGTCAGTTCACCGCATGACATCCTGGTACCTGCAGGGAACCAGCTCATACTCAGATTGTGTCAGTGAGATGCAATAGTGTGTGTCTGTCTGTGTGTGTGTGTGTCTTTTAATGACACCATTCTCTCAACCACCATCCTCCCCTGAGACACACACATTCTTGTCTGTGCTTTCGATGAGCGTCATTGACAGTGACAACACACACACACACACACACACACACACACACAAACACACACACGCACACACACACACACACACACACACACACACAGGCCTGGGTTCCTGTGCATTTACCCAAAGATGCTTTCAGCGATGGACGTTGTGGTTTTAACAAACACGTCTGATGCCACTGTCTCTTCTCCTGAGGAGGTTATTTAATCACCTCTGTCCGTTCGACTGTCAGCAGGATTACACTGAAGCTGCTGAGCAGATTCCCATGAAGCCTGGTGGGAGGATGGGACACTGGCCAAGAACCAACCTCTTTATGTTGTGTTTGGGGATTTTGGTGAAAACAGTCAGGAATATTTGGTTGTGCGATGTGTTGCAGCTTGATTGAATGTAATGGGTCTGTTGGGCCTCGGTGAAGGTCTGAGTTCTTCTGAGTGTCACATTTGCAGAACTGGGATTCGCCCTATTGAGATATTATGATCATCATTATATATTTTGGGCTTAATCTCACAGAACAGGTTTGAGGTGTTGATGTAGGAGATACAATCTGATCCTCAGAATCTATAAATATTTTGTAATGTGACGTACGTTTCATAGCAGATCCAAGTTTCGGCTTTCTAAATCATAACTGCCCAAAATAGGACCTGTGGGCAAAATCAAATAAATCTGAGCTGCCTGAAAACAGACCTGTGGGCAAAAAGCTGGCTCATGAAATGAGTTTGGCTCACAAAGTGTGACACAGGGTGTGAAATGGACCACTCCCCGTTTATTGATTAAATTTGACAACTTCTCATGTGAGTTTCTTGGGAAAAGGCCCAAATGAAATATGAGTCGCCAGTTTCTCTATTTTAAGAACAAACATTGTGATTATTTCTGAGAAAATAGTAATAACTTCCGAAATAACAGTTGATTTACAAGAGAATCAGATTTTATACTTTATTTTTACATTAGTGGAATTCATAGGATCTGGGGTCATCTTGTTTATTTTGCCCAAACTGAGCAGTAGTGAGAATTCATCCATCCCACCATGGATTTACACAAAGGTTACTGGAAGGATGTGGATCAAGAGAGAACCCTTTAAAGTGGGTAGTGGATCCAGATCACTTTCTTTAACATTGAGGTATTTTTTCATCATTTTCCAAGGGAATAACAATCTGGTATATTTAGGGAACTTATATCTATGAGTGTTTTGGTGCATTGATTGAATGTAAGGGGACTGTTGGCCCTTGGCAGAGGTGTGATCTCCTCTGAGTGCCATAGTCGGTTATGCTTGTTCGTTTGTTGGTTTATTTATTAACCAGGTTACTCAAAAGCGGCATAACCCATTTTTCAACAATCCTTTGTGGAGGGATGCGCCGTGGGCCTGGGAAGTGGCCGTAAAATTTCAGGTTTGGAATGCAGGATCCAGAAATCTGTTTACTTTTATGCCTTCAAGTCATAAACGTGTAAAATCCGGCAAATTACCCCGAGCAGCAGAAAGAGAGAGAAAACAGCAGCAGTAATCGGTCGTAAACAGTAAACCTCTTCTCATATTGATTTTAAATCACTTGTAAAGCTCGGCCTCTGGTGGCTCACTGCTTTTATAATAACAACGTAACGCACCTCTGTTATCAAACCAAGGCCGAGTGCAAGGGTGCACAGCTTTATGAAGAAAACACAATGAAATTAATTTTAATTTATGAAAAGTGCTCAAGGGTTCTTTAGCATTTTACACAATAGAACTCGCAAACACAAGATACAACAGACACACAACATTTGCACAAAAGCTTTGATGAAGGTTCCACTTCTTTCCATTGATGCTGTCATCGTTTCTGAAAGTCGTCCACTTCATTGTAGTTTTTAAGAAGTTTTCTATAAAGCCCAAGGCTGCTGCTTCTGTTTCCAGGCAACAAATACAATCCCAGATGTTCTTCAAGACTTATTTTTCGGTTTTATTTCTTTATTTCTTTTCAGGAAGTTTCATTTCTGGAAGTGAAAAGGGAAGGTTGAAGTTGAAAGTTGTTGTTCTTCTGCAGACCTGATGAGCTGCAGGGTTAAAGGAGCCAGCTGGAGAGAGAGGGGTTGATTTGATGAGTGACAGGCTGACTGTTTGGCCAGCTTCCTGTTTCCTCACAGACTGTTGTTAAACTCGGTCAATCTCTGAGAATCCCAGTGCTCCCACCGCCGGGGATTAACTGGAGCTTTGTTTTGGCACTGCCAACTGGCGCAGATGGCAGAAAGATATTATGTCATTTTGTTAGAGTTGAGGGAAGTGGAGCTGAACGCTGTCTGATTTGTTTCTTCATCGTAGATCAGTTCAAGGGGAACACCTTCAGGTTTTCAGAGGAGTTCAAGGGGAATAGGTCGTTTCTGAGGACACACTAGCCATCTCTGAAAATGTGTTGTAGGATGGTGTTGCTTTGGGAATTTGTTAATAAAAAACATCGCTCATATCAGGCATTTATTGTCTCTTTGAATTTGAATTTCCCTTTTGGAATGCTTCTATCTCTTTACTGTAGCCTCCAAAGAAGGCAGACAATTGGGAAGAACAGTGGGAACAAATCGAAAGATTCAGATTTTTCTACAGCTTGAATTCAATAACCGTCTTTATTGGATTATTTAGTTGTGTCTTAGTTTTGACCTTTGTTTGAGTAGATCTGCTGAGAACAAATGCTCCTCAGCAGGAACATATGGCTCCACACTCAGTAGCATGTCCACCTGAGACCTTCTCAGTGTAACCACAGTGTGATGTGTTGTCTACGGAGCAGCTTCAGTAAAGCAGTTGTGTCCGTTAAGCGTTTTCCTCGAGGGCTCCTCGGCAGTGGTCATAAAGGAGCAGTGACCACTGTCCACATCCTCACTCACATTTATCCTGATGTTCCTGCTTCTTGAATCTAAACCCAGTGTCCCCAGGAAACTGAATCCATCGTAGATTGTTCTGCTTCCGAGGATTTTAGGCCCCGAAGCAGGAAGCTGTGCGGCCTCTAGGCACCGGGTGGTTAATTGGTGATTAGCACATCGGAGGTTGTTTCCCTCTTTATCAACCACTTTTATCGTAGAAGAATAATTTTTTTGCCAGGGCGGCCCAAATTTACTGTTCTCCTTTTCAGAGGAAAAAGCTCTAAAACCAGCCCTGCACCTTTTACTCAACACGAACAGCCGACAGACAGAGACTTTAACTGGTGAATATACACACGTTGTAAAAATCAATGTTGGTCCAGATTTTGCCCACTCTGCCGCACAGAACGATGGCACCTGGGTAGTTCGCTCCTATTTGGCAGATCTAGGCCACATGTCAGCCATAGAAATACAGCATTACAAGAGCCAAAGCTGGCCCGGCTTTGTTTTGTGCTATTTGGGCCATTCCACATTTACCACAACGGCTACTTATGGTTCAGATTCAAATGGCACCTTACCTAGAGCGCTGGAGGTTTTGTGGTTTTGAGTCACGTTTGCTGATGTACAAGTGGGTCACTTTGGGCTTATCTCCATTTTTCTCGGGCCACAAGAGGCCACAAGTGACACATTATCACCTGACGTGGGCCACATCTGTATTCTGTCTGGGTAGCTGAGCATTTAGCTGCTTTAGAGTCAGACATGTCTCTCAGGAGCCGGTGGAGACCAACAACAGAGCTAAAAGACAGTGACTGTTGGACCTAACATTAACTTACATGTTGGCAACATTGGATTTGACCTCTGAGCTGAGGACATTAACCTTTAAAAGAAGTCGTTAATTTAACGTGAAGTTCGGCTCGTGATCAATTCCCAACCTTTTCACACTTAGTTGCCAAAACTGATCAAACCCGGGGGCCTTTCCTTCCAGCTGATTTATTGCCTCAACCGACTGATATTAAAGGAAACAAAGAGGATCTAATTGGCCTCACACTGCCTGTGGGGGAGCTGTCACTTGGCGGGCGACCGGCTAAGAGCACTCATTTGCCTCAGTCCAAGCTCGGAGCTCCGAGTGCGGCTGCTCACGTTGAATTTATAATGTTATCACTGAATTAGACCCTTAATGTTCTCTATTTGAGGGGTTTCTACCAGCTCCTCCCACAAACCACTTCAAGTTCTGATTGAATAATGACACCAGCAACCTCTTCCCACTTTCTTCCTCTCGACAGACGCAGGATACCAGCATCCAGAAGTGAGTTATCTTCAGTGGAATCCATTCCTCCCTCATCCTGAGCAGTATTCCCTGCCACACAACCCTGAATCATAAAATGTCCATCTTAATGCTTTAATCAGCTGACCACCTGGGACCTGGGGCCAATGCGAGGCGGGGGATCCAGGGGCAAAGCAACATACCACTGTATGAATAAAAGAATGAATGTTCTCCTCACAGCAGGGAAGAACGGAGGCAGTGTAGCTCTATGTGTTTGTGTGTTTGTGTATGTGTGTTTGTGTGTTTGTGTGATATGACTCATGTTCTGGGGCCTTTGAAGCTGTTTACACACTGACATTATGGGGACTCAATTTTAAGAGGAAGTCTTGAATGCTGATGTTTTATGGTGAGGATATGGTAAGAAGTAGTAGTAAGTGTGTGTTAGTGTGTGTGTGTGTGTGTGTGTGTACTTGTCCAGATTTCCTCTTTCCATCTTCATCCATCTCCCTCTCTCTCTCTTACACACACACACACACACACTTTCTCTCCCTCTCTCTCTCTCTCTCTCTCTCTCTCTCTCTCTCTCTCTCTCTCTCACACACACACACACACACACACCCACACACACACAAACACTTTCTATCTCTGTCCCTCTCTCTCTCTCTCTCACCCCTTTCGCTCTCTATCTCTCCCTCTCTCTCTCTCTCTCTCTCTCTCTCACACACTCTCACCGCTTTCTCTCTCTATCTCTCCCTCTCTCTCTCTCTCTCTCTCCCTCTCTCTCACTCACAAACACACTCTCTCTCTCTCTCTCTCTCTGGATGGATGGGAGGAGACGCTCCTTTGCTGAACGTGATTTTCCTGCAGCCTGGTTTTACGGTAACGGTGAAGCTGAAGCTGAAGAAGAAGAAGAAGAAGAAGAAGAAGAAGGTCACCGCTCTTCTCCGTCGGTCACGGATCCTCCGGTGTCCATGATTTCATGATTCCATGATTTCATGATTTCGTGCACGCTGACCTCGCCTCACTCCCGCTGCAGCATCCTTGGCTTTATATGTCTGATTTCCTCGCGCACGGAGGCGGAGCGGCGCGTCTTGTAACGAAACCCACGGCGGAGACCTGGCGGAAAGTCGTGCACGCGCGTGTGTGCGTAACGGAGGCTCCGTGGATTTAAACCCCTCTCCGAATGATCCCGACACGACTCCCGCTGCTGCCGCGGTAGATGCGCTCGCATCCTTCCGGCTGCTGGGTGAGGATGCTGCGGCTGGTCGCGCGGGTACCTGTCCTGCTCTCACACCGGCCCGGTGCCTCCCGGTAGAGCGTGCGTGTCCGGTGCTGCGGCTGCCTCCACAGGGGGGGCACCACAGAGATTTAAATCCTCCTGGTGGCGACCAGCAGCCTGAGAGATGGATAACTACTCCGCTTTGCAACGTAAGGACCTGCTGCAGTGTCTGTCTGTGTTCATGACGGGCCTCCCTCCATCAATACTCATTACTGTGGAACTCATGGGGACCCTGTGTGACCTCATTGCACAAAATCCTTCTTTCATATCTAAAATGTCTTTTAATTCAGTTGTCACGTGCATTTAAATGCTTCTAAATTACATTCAGATGCTGGTACAGGACTTGTTTTCCCCATTTGTCCCATGACCACGGTTTTATCAAACCAGTATGGTGTCATGTCATCACTGTTTGCATCTATACTGGGCAGCAGCAGCTTCTGTGTGTCTTATATCATCCTTCAACCTCATGCACGAGCTCTTTCATGCTCTGTGATGAGCTCATGAAACAGCCGTGACTGCAGGAAACGAGAGGAGGGGGGGCTCCTGTGTGTTTGTGTGTGGGTGAGTGTGTGTGTGTGTGTGTGTGTATGATATATGATGCAGTGTCATACAACCCCTTGACATGTAGCCCCCAGCACTTGTGCCATGATAGCTTCATGCCTCCATACAAGACACTATATCACACGCACACACCTGTTAAATCCAGCAGCCTGCAGGCAGTGTAGTTATTAGCCTATCTCTCCCATTATGTAGCCATATCAGTCTGTCACGCTTGTTACTGGCTCGGAACCACCGAAAGCCTCGTTAACCATCCGGCTAAATGCTTTATTGCAGCCGTTACAGGCTCCATCTGGTGTTTCTTTTCTGTTTTATTCTTCTGGATCATAATTTTCCCCCCGGTTATGTGCCTGTAATTGCATGTCCAGTCCCCCTCGCTGAGTGTGCCGGGTTTCAGGCTGTGTCTCTCTCCTGACTCGCAGGGCGCCATAAAGCACAACGCATAAAAGGGTTTCTTCTAATCAAAGGGAATATTTAATTACAATCTTCAATGCAACGTATTTCAAAGCCTCTCAGTGCGTGGTGCTGCTAAGATGGGCTCTATTAATACATGTTCCCTTTCAGCCGTGCTCTGCAGTCCTCACATATAGCCTTATTTTCTATAATTTTGCTAACTGGCCATTGTGTGACTTCAGTGTTGGTCTTTGTTGGGTCTCAGAAGTCGTTGCTTATACACAATACGTGTAACTGTTGAAGGATCGGTCGCATTTTGAAGATGTGTCCTCGACCATCTTGTCTGTTGTCGTCTTACAGACATGGCACAATCACCTTTTGGAGATTGTAGTGTCTTTAGAGACGGAGCTTTCCACCACCTTTAGAAAAAGTGTTGAATAACCTGGTAGAGACAGTGGCAGTGGTGAGATACCTGTATAACCAGGTACATTTGATCAAGTACTTTCTGAGCCACTTGTGTTTTACTTCAGTATTTATATTATATTATATGATCATTTGTTTACTGTGGTTCCAGTAGTTATTTTGCAGCTTAGCCATTTTTTGTTGTAGAAATGTAGTTTTACAATTTCACTCATTCAAAATAATAGTCCAGCTGATTAAAATACTATGACTACACAGTTTATGGGGATTAAACTGCTTCAATCCCTAAAATCAGCTCCACATGGACCAACTACAACATCTCACACATTAGTGTCTCAGTATTATTAATGTTATATATATACAGAATGTTTCCTATAGTATGAATTTTGTCATCTGGCGAATATGTCAACCTTTGATTTTTAGGTACGTTTTGCTTATAATATAACTAATAAGCTGCTTTTACGTTGGAGGAGGATTTTAACTTGTAATTGAGTGCTTTGGGATACGTCTCTTTAGGAAGCAGTTCTAGCTGTTAGGAGTTTGATTTGTCCATTAATTGGTTGGTTGGTTAGAAGAAAATTAATCTGCAAGTTTTCTGATTATCTATTTATTGTATTTAGACAAAAACGCTCTAATTTCAGCTTCTTAAATGTGGTAATTTGCTGATTTCATGGCCTTTTCATGAATCAAACAGTAGATGAGTGATTTTTGGGCTTTAGGGGAATATTTACTATAATTTGTCAGTATATTTGTGACATTTTATTTACACTTAAATAATCAGCAGATGAACTGAAGATGGAACAAACTGGGATCTGCAGTTTTAATGGAGGAATTCACAGTTACTCATTGCTGAACTGTTGGTGATTCATTTGTCTGGAGGTTCCCTTTTAGCAGAGACGCAGGCAAACGGGTTTACACCTAAATATTGTTCCACAGAGTCTTTAAGCAAACAGTCCTGTCATGGTCTGTTTTTCTTTTTCCCCTCATATTTCTCCCTTTCCCTCGCACCACAGACGCTCTGAGTAATGTGAGCACCGTACTGTCAGTCTAAATTAAGCAGCCGCAGTGTTGCGTGGAATGTAAGAGGCTTCAGATCCAATACACGATAAATGCATTAACATTGCTCCTCTTCAAAGAACAAGCTCGCATAGATGAGGAAGGTTGGCTCAGGCTCCACTACAGCTCTGACAGGACACCGCTGCTGATGCTGCTGCTGCTGCTGTTGATGCTGCTGGTTGCCTAGTGACTGTATCCATGGAACTGGCTCCCATCGTCATGGTGACGGGCCAAGGGAAAGAGACCCACTGAGGGGCAGAGATACCAGTACATCTGCAGTGTGTGTGTGTTACGAGGAGGCAAATGAATTGAGATGTTATCGAGGATGATGATGATGTTTGCAGCTGCTGTGACTCTCGTTTTATGGCTTTATGGGAAAAAGTGATGGAAACTGAAACATCTGTTCGAGCCCTGGGATATTTTTGAGGATGAGTTTTCACAGCTCTCAGAGTTTAAATGATTCAAGTTAATAATCAGCACGTAAATTGGTTATGGATTTTATGGTTTTGGGGGACTTTTTGTCATATTTTCGAAGTAAAGTGCAGATATTTAAGCATAAAATACACATATTGTAAATGTTGACACAACAGATCAAGGTAAGGAGCGTTTGCATGAAGATCAGAGAGAAGAGGAGGGAGGAGGGAGGATCAGACAGAAACGTTATCCTCTCGGTCACGGCACGTTCTTTGCTTTAGGTTCACACTGGCTTCATGATCCTCTCAGCGGATACATTTATCTCCTCCATTTTGTTTATTCAACTGCTTTAATGTGATTTAAATTCTTTTTTTCTTCTTCTTCTTCTTCTTCGCTGCGAGTACAAATTCACACCGGGAGCGTCCGTCGTGTCCCTCCTCCGGTCTCAGTGACAGTGTTGCCATGGTTGCATCATGCACATTGTTCTCTCGAGGGTGACATAATTATTTTGGCCGGGATCTCAAAGTGTGGACCTGTGCAGTGTAACAGGAACACGAGATACGGTTCAGAGATATTGATCTTTATTGAGATTTCCCGGGGCCAGTTTTTCACCTTTGAGGTTCATTGAAAAGGAAATCATATTTTCTATTCAGTAGAGTGAGTCACAGTTTGATACTCGGGTGCTGGCAGGAACATGACATCCTGCAGGGACAGATTATTATAGACAGGCAAAAAGGAAGATGGAAATAAATGACATCATTACTTTCATATTAGAGCAAATATTTATTTATCATCCAAAAACCTCAAATGTTTCAACCCTACATATCTGTAAATGGAATAGATGGCTAGATGGATGGAGAGATAGAGGGATGGAGGGATGGAGGGATAAAGGGATAGATGGATAGATGGATGGAGAGATAGATGCTACTTGATTGATCCCAACCTGAGAAATTCCTGAATATATTATGGGATATTGAATTGTTTGGATTGAATTAGACATTTTCTGCCCTCACGTTGGGCTTTTGAATCTGCCTCTGATCACTGTTTTCTAATATTTGAATGGCCAAACGTTAAATATATCAATCAAGGTAATAATTAGACTGATACAATATTTTGAAATTACACCCTTAGTTACGGATTTTTGATAGGTTCTCATAAATGTTGGTTTTGTTTGAACTAATCTCAGATAATTCCAGCAACCCGAAAACAAGCGACAGATAGAATTTGAGTCTTTTAAGAAGCCTAGTCCGTCTCCTTTTGTCTTTGTGACTGTCTTTGTGGAAACACACTTCCTTTGTGCTCAGGAACTGACAACATCAAACCCTGAAGTGCAGAACGCCCGTCTCAGCAGTGTGAAGTGAGTCCGCCGGCCTCAGGATCCACAGCTGTGGCTCCGGCTGAATCTTTCTTGTGTCTCGGAGCTTCTGTTATATTTGTCTACGTCTATAAATATAAATAAATTCATTAAATTCATGCATTGTGACAGCGGTAGGAGCACGGATGAGGATGATGAGGATGAAGAGGATGATCTGTCACTGACAAGGACAGAGGAAGGGTTTGAGGCTGATGAGCCAAGTTTGGACTAATGCAGCTTTTCAGGCTTCATACTGTATGTTCACCTCACTGCTGCTTCACGTAGGAAACACGAGGAGCAGCTGGGAGTGTGCAGCTCCGTCCTTCTACTTCTATTGGAACTTGTGATAATGAACAGATTAACACTTTAGAGAAAGAACCACAGGGGCCGGTGCAGTTGTTGGAGAACCTGGCAGGACTGTAGCAAGGTGCTTCACACTACACAGTGGACTCAGTGTGTTTAGTTGAGTCTTTCACACTTGTCCACTGTGTCACATGGTGTGACCCTGAGTTTCTGCTGAATCGGCTTGCTTGGTGTGTGTCTGTGTGTGTGTGTGTGTACTTGTTTTTGTTGCCTCATCAGGACCTTTTCCAGCATAAGTATTGATCGTGTCAGGACCAGCGTACCTCATGGGGACCCTTGCCCAGTCCTCATTAGGTAAAAGTTGATATCTGAGCTCCTGGTGAAGGTTGAGAGTAAGAAGGTAGTGAAGCTATGGTGAGGCCTGGACTGCTCATGGTTAAGTTTAGGGGTTTAAAGTTGGGTTATGGACGATCCAAAATGAATAGAAGTCAACGCAAAGGACTAAACTGGTGTGTGTTTATGTGTACGTGCAGTTATTACAACATTTATACATTTTTACAGTTTTCAGGGAATAATTCATGGTTCTTGATGGAAGGAAAAATCCGCAATATATACATATGAAAGTGAATCTATAAGTTTGTGCAATCTTTTGGAACTTGATTGAATTTAAGACGATATCTGTCTGTGCAAGTTTTCTCTGTCTGCTCCATTCTCCTCCTACAGTCCAGAACCAGTCAGGTTATTTGGAAAATTATCCAATGGGGTTGAACATGAGGGTTAATGGTTATTTGTCTCTGAATGTCACCTCTGCAATTCACTGGTGACCTGACCAGTGTCCCCCTCCTCTTGCCCAATGTGAGCTGGGATTGGCTCCAGTGCCCCAGAAACCCACGACATTTTTTGTTAATGGATGAACAAATACCATATTGTTGGCTTTTCCGGTCCACACTGTCCCAGTCATTCCTCAGGAGGGGATGTCAAGTATGAGAGTCTCCCAGGAAATAGCTGGATGAGGAGGAGGAGGCGGGTCTGTCTGCATCCCGTGCTGGTTGGTCCACGTGTTGCCGTGGGCGACCCAGTCTCCTCTTAATGGGACAAAAAGCCCGGGCATCCTCTGGCCGGAGCCCTTCATCACGCTTGAGTACATCGAGATGTGTAAATGCGAACGAGGGGGAGACAAAGAGACGCCCTCCGGTCTCTGTTACAGTCTTTAAAAAATCCCTTCATCCCTTTCAGTCTCACAACATTTAACATGGAGGCAATTCAAACCTATTGAGTCTCATAATAATGTGTAGAAGAGCCACAACACGGCAGCGCAACAATAACCACAACCTACATTCATGAAAGGGACGCAGATGGGATGGAGGAAAAGGGGAACATGTGACCAGAGTCAGTGAACGTCTTCGGTTTCCTCCTCTGACTCAAGTCAACAGAGGAATCCTCAGAGGGCGGAGCAGAGGAGGGAAAGGAAACAATGAACGATCGGGGCGTGAGAAGTTGAGAGCAGCAGACTAATCTCTCTCTAAGTCGACAGCATCTGGTCCCCATCCTGCTCGGTCTGTCTCCGCTCAGCCGTCAAGAAGCAACGAGGAGCACGTGTCAAAGTATAAAGACAACCTCATCAGTTTGACAATGTGAAAAGTGATGAACCCAGCTGTAGTTCAACGCTTTGTGAAGTTCCATCACCACTGAGGAGCAGCAGACTTCACAAAGCTTCACAGAGCATTGAGCTACAGGCGGGTTCATCACCCTTTCTAGGTATTTGCAGCACGTTTCTGTATTTGCAGCTCATGTGTCGTCAAGTTGTTTTATCAATTTGCACTTTTGTTTCATGATTCATGATCTGCAGTTTGATGATCTCTCTCTGCCACTGTCCCTTCCTCTGTCTCGAGTCACCGGATCTATATAGCTCACTCCGGTGTTTGCATTTCACGTAAGAAAGAACGCAGCTGGAGATTCTCCGGTCAGATGCGTTCACAACAACACAGACGTCTGTATAGCAGGCAGGAGGCGGGGCATCAGGTCTAAAGTCCACTGCAGAGGTCACGTGGTTTTGTTTACAGCACATCACACCGGCGTCAACAAGAGCTGTTGAATCTAGGTGTCGTCTACGTGTATGACATGACTCTTTTATTTGTGTTCTTTTTGTTTTACTCTGTTTAGCACATATTGTATGTTCATCAACACGCTACTTCTCCACACTCCATCCTGCTGTACTTCCACACAAGGTTCATTCCGACAATATCAAGAGCTTCTGACATTCACATTCACAAACAGCCCCTCTGGATAATTTCAGGAGATCATCCGGAGTTCATTGCTCGTCTAAGAGCATCTTATGTTTAGGTTCTCCAGCTTTTATAGGCCCCCTTTCTTTTGACCCTGTCCCAGCTCACTTCACTCTCCTTTGAATTCCACTTTAAAAGAGTCATCACTTCAGTCGTGGTCTTTGGTCCCAGCTGTGCTTCTCAAAATGTCTTCTGGAAAAAAGATCTGCCCGTAGATCTTCCCTCATGTCAAACATTCACAACCCTGCAAACTGTATATGAAAGCATCTTCTTTTCTCTCAGTGGACAGTGTTAGTGGAATATGTTGAATGGTTTGGTCCATTCATGGTTTCACGTCTGGGGATGAGATGTGCGATGGTGATTTAGTTTGACAGCGTTTTTCTTTACATTGGAGCAGCATCCTCCGGCTCACTGTAGGCACCGATGTGTGGGGAATGTTAATAGACCACTCCAGTGCACGTGATTGAGGAGATTTTGTGTGTGTGTGTGTATGTGTGTGTCTGTTTGTGTGTGTGTGAGCAGTATGCCGTGTCACTCTACACTCTAGTGGTCAACCATGCATGTGTATGAGAGTGTGAGAGGATTGCTGATCATGACTTTCCTCGTGTCAACCATAGAAAATCCTTTTCTTCGATCACTTTCCTAATCTGTGTGTGTGTGTGTGTGTGTGTGTGTGTGTGTGTGTGTGTGTGTGTTACTGTGTCTGTGAGCTGAATCTTAGTAAGGCCAATGTTAAGTATCAGATAATGTTGGCGAAGATCTTTCTGCAGTGTGAAGACTACTCCTTAAACTTATGGTCACTACAGTTTCAAAATCAGATATTTGGGGCAAAAACATAAATTCTATCCAAACCATACCCACATATGTGTCACTCGCCAAGCTTTCATACAAATCACTTGTCCTTGACATTAATAGAAAACACAACACAACAAAGTTCATCGTATATGAACACAGAACTCTGGCGCTCGAGCACTGAGGCCGTTATTGGAAACATGTCACACAAGTGGGCACTGGACCGCTTCGTGAATATACAGAGAACTGTGGTTGTTGTGATGGTCTGTTGGTTTTCAGTTCACCATCAGGTTCAGGTCAGAGGCTGCAGTGTGATATTTGAGTAAGGGTCTTCGGAGCTACACAAAGACAAACACGTCCGTCTCTGTCTCATCTTCTCCGTCCGTTGACTGTGTCTCTCCATGTGTGCAGTGTATGGGTTTATGTAGGCCAGCTCCCACAGGTCCTCCGGGCTCTATAGGTGTCCATAGGACTGCCTGTATGGCAGCTGTAGCACGGCAGCTTGTTCTTAAACATGCAGATGTCAGCAATTCAATGGAGCCTGTTGACGGGTTCATCTAGTGTGCGTTGATATCTTTAGCCACTTCAGAGGTTTTGAACATTATACAATAATTTGGGTTTTATCTACAACCCCCTTCCCTGTCTCCTCTCAAAACTTGTGTAGTGTACAACCAGACTTTTTTTTCAGATTTCTTATCCAACTGATCATTTCACATCACCTCATATTCATATTTGGATCGATCGGACGAGTCCTAACGCTCAAGTTTGGAACCAGTGGTAGAAAAAGTCATGATATTAGCAAAGTTTATGGGATTGTTTGTGTTTTAGCTTGTAAACTACCATTTTATTCATCTATCTAATATTACAGAACAACCAGAGGCAATGCAGTGTTGAATTTGTTGCAAATTTAAACGTGATTCATTCAAAATATGAATACACTTCAACTCAACAGGTGACCTGCTCTGTATAGCAGCAGCAGGGACTCATCAATGTAAGTGACAGTGTGAGTCATGTTCACAATCAGCGACAACAGCTTCTCCAGTTCAGGTTCTCAAGCTTCACTGAACTTTGATCAAGCAGCAGAACAGATCTTTGTACAGAAGCAGTTCTACTTGCTACAGGTCACAGTTTCAGAAAGCAAAGCATAGCCACAGGCTGAGTAGAAAGACTAATCCAAACATTTCACATCTGCACTATTCATACTTTGGAATGAAGATGCTGTAGTTTATTGTTCTCGGTTATTTAAATCAATTGAATACGTCCCTTTACATCCCTGTGACTCTCATCCTAACCTCACAGGACCAAACTAGAATCTCATATAAGTTGCCACGCATCATGCACATTGTTTAAAAGCCCAACCCTCAGAGAAGGAGTCTGGTTTTAGAGAGTTAGGGTGGTGGGTGAGTGGCAACAGCAAGTACAGACTTTGTGCAGCCCCACGGTGGCAATGACGTATTTTTAATCTTTGTATACAACAATGTTTTCAAAGTGTGAAGCCTCAGAGTTAAAGTTAAATATTCCTTCTGCAACAACCACTTGCACCTCATGAGTGAAAGTATGAAAGAGGGCTCTTCTCTAACAATGAGTGATCTGCGGAGCTCTGATTCGTGACGGTGAAGTTTCGATGGTGCCCATGTGTGTGGGAGTGAGGCGTCTCAACCCTTTGACTGATTGGCCCTGATGATGCCGTGTGATGCCCACGTGGCTGCGGCGGTGGCATCGTGTGGAAGCGCTCTGCAGAGCGGCTTTGTGTCGTGACTAGCGGGCCTCCCCGTCGGCGTTTGTCACCGAGCTGCCTCCTCGCTCTGACTGATCGCCTCCTGTCTCCCCGAGTCCAGACAGGGAAGGTGTCTGCTGGTGCTGAGAGAAGCTGAAGGGGACTGGTGCTCATGTGGTGGTGTGAGGATCACAGGGTGAAACGATGATGATGAGGATCAGTAACAAGCTGCATCATCTCTTAAAGTCTTTAGTACCCTGAGCTTTCACTCTGAGGTGAATTAATAGGTTTTACATGCACAGGATGTGAGTTTGCACCTACTTGTTCCTCCAGTGCAGAAGTGTGACCCACACGATTATACTTACTGGATTTGTCTGTTGATTAAACTGAGCTCAACTGCATCAGGTTAATCCAGCACATATAGCTTGCAGCATCAATGGGGTGGCCACAACTGAGAGGTGACAAATGAAAGGTCCTCCCTGAACATTTATCTCCCTTGTGTAGACCCATTGTACTTTGCCTTTAAATTGCAGAAATATCACAAATCATAAACAGTTTAAGTTGTGGAAACTTTTATTTATTGAACTAATAGAGAGAAAACATAGTGTATTTGTAGGTTTGTCCCACTGTGGGGAAATCTGTGGTGTTACAGCAACAAGGGGAAGAGCAAATTTGAAGAATGATTAAAGAAATGACTAAATAATTAAACATGCAATAAAAACATAGGGAAATAAAAAACAAAATAGGGGCAATATAACCACAAGGAAATATAAAAATAGTAATTATAGACAGTGTAACAGAATAGAGATAGAAGCAGTGTTTATGTTTCAGAGGCTGCAGATCAAATGTTACCTGTTTCTGTTTGATGCATAAAGAGAAACCATAGAAAGAAAGGATTTTTTGTGTTTATGTTTTTCAAAGTTTCGTGAAAATGCATTTTATTTTGTTTGCGAACTGTCACAAATTCAAACTTCACCTTAAAAATGTATTAATTTCACAACCATGCATTTCTCAGCACACAGGCAAGTGATAACCTTTGACCTGTAATTATTACATCATGTAGATGCTTGACCTTAATGAACAGAGCAGTGTGAGTTTTAGAAATACAATTAAACAGATGCTACACGTTAGAGTTTCCCCAACTGTGCTCATTTTATCCTTTACACTATTCAGTCTGTGGCGTAGTAACACAACAAAGTGGGTGTTGAAACGACTCCCATTCCCAGTCCATTCTCCTCACCTGGGGGACAGGTTCCCCCGTGTTGTATGAAGCTTGTCAAAATGCTGCTCTTAGCGAGGGCTTTTTAATTAGTGTTTTATGGTAATTTTGAGCAATTGAGTCCCCCAGTTACCATAGCAACTGCTCACTGAGCAAATTTCATGGACTGTTAAGGAAAAGGCTTCGGGGATAAAACTTACTAAAGGGTGTTTATGCAAATTGGGGTTCTGTCGTGCAGGGTGAGGAAAACATTTTGCAACCCTGCAAACGTGGAGGTAGAGGACACAGGTTCGATTCGAAAAAGCCACAGCATTTTATCTATTTTCCCCTTTCGAGTGGGGAGGAAGAAGAATGGACGGGAGGCTGGAGGAGCGACAGAAGCAGCAGCAGGTGATGGATGGAGTGAACGCATGAATAGAGATCCAGACAGTCATGCTCAGCTATCAGCTGGCGGTAAAAAAGAGAGATTGACTCCCGGCCAGAGAGAAAGAGAAGGAGGGAAGGGGATGACAGAGAGATAGAGAGGTTGTTCCAGATAGCAGCAGGTCGCACAGTGGGCACACACACAGATTTCCAGGTGAAGGTGAAACGTTCTCTCGCATTCGGGGCTCCGTGTGATTCTGTATTCATCACGTCGGGATGTGGGAGAACTGGATGGTTTGTCACATGTGGGGAGGAAATAACACATCTCAGGAAGGAATATCACAAGTTAACCAAATCCAAATCCATTCAGTAGGTTTTGTAGAATCCTGCTGGAAACAAACCAACCAACAATCGGACAGAGGCAGGAACAGCCCCCTGAGCTGAGGTGATGGTGCTTCATCTGTTGGATGTGTACAATAAACCGATAACACGATAAAAGGTTATTCCACTTCTCTTCAAGAGGCCCAAAAAAGGAAAGTAACTGTGAGTTTAGAGCAGTTTAACCGAAGAGGGATGTTCCCTTTATCCTCTTGATGGTTTCTTTACATTTTAAAAGACAAAGGCCACAGGATCCCACTGTGCTGCTGGGCGTGAACTGGTGCATCCTGGGTTGCAGCTTCAGGACAGAGAGTTCACATTTAGCCAAAGTGTTGAATCAAATTAACCCAAAACTTTTAATAACATGTGTTGACCTGTTCTTAGTTTGATCTATGAATAGTTCTACGTTTCTGGGTCAACGGTGTGAAGCTGAAACACATGACGCTGTAATAGTAGGTGTGTGTATGTGGGTGTATGTGTGTGTGTGTGTTGGTGTGTATGCCTGTGTGTTTGCCTGTGTGTTTATTTTTGTGTTATTTAGCTATTTATTTAAGGTCACCTTGACATGCTGGTATCCCAGCAGCTCGTCCATCGCACAGAGCCAGAAGGAGCGGAAACCAGACCCACACACACACACACACACACACACACACACATACACCCACACACACACACCTACTATTACATGTCTCTCTATAGTTGTGAGGACACTCATTGACATAATGCATTCCCTAGCACCTAAACCTGACCATCACAGCTAAAGGCCTTGAACCCGACCTGAAGTCACAGTGTGCACACAAAGAAGAACCAAAACCTTACTTTGTCTCCTTTCATAATCACACCAGAGGACAGAGTCTGTCGTTCTCAGAAACAAGTTTATCTTTCACGGTATCAACCTCTTGTCGATTTAAGATGGCTTCCCTCTCTGTCTCTTGGTACGGGTTGGCATGGAGGAGGAAGGAGAGAAAAAGTTAAGAGACAGACGGAGAGAAGAGCGTAGAGAACGAGTGAGAGAAAGAGAGAGAAGGAGAGAGAAGGAGAGAGAAAGGGAGATGCAGAACTGGGCCAATGAGCACAACCCTGGAAGAACAGAGAGGAGAAATGAAAAGAAAGAAGACTGGCCTGGAAACAGAGGAGAGAGAGAGCGAGAGAGAGAGAGAGAGAGAGAGAGAGAGAGAGAGAGAGAGAGAGAGAGAGAGAGAGAGAGAGAGAGAGAGAGAGAGAGAGAGAGAGAGATATGACAGAAGGAGAGGAGAGAGGCTCATATACAATCATCTCCCTGTGAGCTTCACAGATTCTGAGGAACAGTTTGGACGAGTGACGCCTTCAGACGAGAAACCAAACAAGTCGATCTGGGGACGTTTGTTGAAACAGTCGAATCTCTGTTCCTCTAAAACATGATAATAAACAATCTGACCTTTCATCTCTAAAGGGTCATGTCAGTGTATTATAACTTATATACCTAACTTGGTAACTTATATAGAATTTTCTACAGTTACTCCACCTCCCTCCCATGGTCCAGCAGAGACATGCAGAGTGAGATTTGGTTACTTGGAGACTCTACATAAATCCATAGGTGTGAATGAGACCCCTGTGACCCTCAGAGGATCAGTCGATAGAGGTTGGACACATTGATTATTTTTGGATTAGGCTCGTTGGAAAATTCTTGCAGTATAATATCCACTTGTGCTGCAACATTAGAGAAAATGATGCAGCCCAGTGATTAAGTTTCTCACCACAACCAAACTTAGAAAACTGACCTGACACTCAGTCTAAACTCAAAGATATTTCATTTACAGGGATTTGATTTATCAGTAAAATCAGGAAATACTTAAATATGAGCTGCTGAAACACTCTGATTAGCTGAATTCTGAAAATACATTAGGGATTTTAAAATTGACCTTTTTTTTATTGACTTATGCATAAAGCAATGAAATCCCTGCTCTCGTCTGCTGTTTCTGTCTCACAGCCTCTCTCTCTGTCGGGGCGCCTGGTTTCTCTCTTTCGTGTACTATTTATAAAACGCATCATTAGTCTGTCGCACTTTCTCAAACTGTTATTTGTTGGTGTCACTGAATGCAGCTCGGTCTCAAACTTTTCCTGTCTCTGTTTGGTCTTACTACAGTTTGACCCGTTTGCTGCATTTGTGTGTTTGTTCGTTCATAAGCGTAATTGATTGCCTGAATTTGGGGTGCAGGTGAATTGCCGGCTGCTGTTGTTGTGTTGTGTTATTTTTAGTGTCAGTGATGCAAGGCTCGTTGAGTTTTACAGACGTGCCACCTGGAGCCTCGGTGGCAGCAAATTGGCCCGAGCGAGAGTGTGAAACCGCCCAGATCATGATTCAGTGTGTTGTCGCTCGTTCGGTCGATTTGTCGGTCAGTGGCCCTGTTGTTACGATGACCTTGGTTGTGTTTTTCCGTGACAGTGATATCTCTTAATTGTGTGAGTAATGTCCTCCGAAGCAAAAGGTGGAAGGGAGCGTGCCATTGTTATACAACTGTGAAACCTTTTAGAGAAGATGTTGAATGGGGGACGGGTCGGGAATACAAAGTCTGTGACACCAAGAGTCTCTTCAGGTTGAAACCATGAGGATGACGGATGAGAAGACGCTCGTGCATCGTGTCTTGCTGATTGTTCATTATGTAAATTCACACCATGTTGCTCTACCCTTCCTGGAAAGAGGGATCCTTCCTCTGCTTCTCCTCTTCCTCAGGGACCCTGGAAGTGCGTCAGGCTGCTGAAAGAAACTTCTTATAACGGCTTCACATTAAAGCTGGGGTTGGTAATCCTAGAAGAGCTTGCGCGTGCATTCTACCTATACATCACCCCTCCCCCTCATCAAAGCTGCAACCACCCAGACGTGCACCGACTGACAACTGCGACAAGCCGACTTGTCCGTTACTCACGTGCGCAGTGCGTGCACGGGGCAGGCGGGTCGTTTAGTGAGAGACAGGTCGTTTAATTTGCTCTAATTGAAATGATCGGTCGTATTAATTAGAGTCCTGCGAGGGCCACGGACCAGTCTGATTATTGATGGTTATCGAGACGTCAAGAGGATTTCATTAAACAAGATGAATAGATTTACCTCGAGTTGCCTTTACATGCAGAGCAGCAACATTTAGGATTTAGCCAGTTGAATGGCTGACATCATTTCACACAACAACAGAAAGCCAACTTGTAGCTACAAAGAGAATACACTGAATCTTCTAAAAGTTTTTTTTAATGCCGGCGTGCTTGCTTACAACAATAAACTTGTTTTACATCGTAGTTACACCCCTTGCCAGTAGGGGTGCTGCAGCCCCATTTTGAGCGCTGTTGAGTAGAAGGAAAGAAGGTTTCGATTTTAGCCTTATAAATGAAAGTGACTTGAGCTGAAGAATTCTTCGAACCTTTTATTTTATTGTTTTATAGCTATAATCTGTTTCGAGACTCTAGATTTTCCCGTGAAACTGATGCTAAGTTGACTTTGTTCACTTTATCTTCTGGAGAAACTATTTAGACATCGCCCCCTAAAGCTGATTTAGTTAAATCACATGTCGTCTCTCTTCCTTACTACCTTACTACAAAGGTTAAAAAAAATAGTGTTCCCCTAAATTATTCATGTCTTCTTCCAACGACTAATAAATTAACTAACACATTTTTTTGTTATGAGCCTCCAGGCACATTTCCATTCTCCCCCCCCCCATCCCTCTTTCACTTCACTGATTCACTTACAGGAGATAAGAGGGGACAGCTTCACTTCAGTGGATCTTCACCTCTAACCAACACATCACAGGAATCCTGTTGCCTCACTTCAGGAGGTTGACTAATTGAGAATCTGAAGTTTTTCCCAGAACAGCTAAAAAGCGTTTTTAAGAAATGGACGTTAATTTATTTTCTGTTTAATTAACTAATTGTTGCAGCAGGTCCAAAGACGTGCGGGTGAGGTAAACCGTTACGTCCTTATTCCTTGTTAATGAGACGTGTGGCTGGAGGGCATCCCAGAATGCTTTTGGCTGTGAGGCTGCAAAACACCCTGAATGTCAAACTGAACATCCGTTATCCAATTCAATTATTCCCCCGAAGACACTTGTACTTACAACCATTTTTCTCCGATTAATCTGGTGGATGCAGAATCACTCCTGACAAAAACATCAAAGGTTTTTATATATATAAATCAGGTTTTCATCACAACTACATGTCGCTCTAGCTCTGGTTTCTCAGACCAGAACCAACTTTATCAGCCACATCTACTTTGAGTTACTTCCAAGTATCAGCACACATCCTTTTGTGATAGAAAAAGTGCTTTTCACCTCCAAAGTTGAAAGTTCGGAGTCTTTTGAACTTTAAGAACAGGAGGCCCGGGGCGCCCACCTTTGATTAGAGGCTGTTAACTCTCTTGTGTATATTAAATATCAGGATGTAGAGACAACCTGAATAACTGACTGTACAGAACCAGTGACCTGAAAAGATCCACAGCAGTTTGAAGCAGTGGGCGATGTTCAACCCAGAAAATGTTCTAGATTTTGGATATAAATGTGATTCATATATTTAATTAAAATACGATCATATAATTTAGTTTATAGTTAAAAAACAAACAATTTAAATAAGTCTGTGTGTGACACTTTGTTCAGTTAATGTGTAGAACTTGTGTCAGGGTGCAGCAGATTCTCAGGGGTCCTACATGCACTGAGGGCCAAGCTTCACGTTCACACACTGGGACCGGCCACCAGAGCAAATGACAGAGGCGCTGGGGAGTGTCACTTCAGGACGCCATCACTTTATATCTGGAAACTATAGCTGTCAGCTGCTGTAGATTAAAACCTTGTGTATCTAAAAGTGTGGAAGGAGCCTGGATTCATTTTTTAGAGGATGTTTGTTCCCGGCCCGGAAGAAAAGACGTATTAATCTAATTGTGTGTCTTCATGCATGTGCTGGTGCAGGTAACTGCTGTGAGTGGTTTGTTAATGAATGTAACAAAAGAGAGAACAAGCTGTTCCACACTGATGGTTGGATAACCGCCTCCAACTACACACACACACACACACACACACACACACACACACACACACGAAACACACACGCACACACACACACACACACACACACACACACACACACCCTCACTTTCCCCAAGTAACCGTAAACTAAACAGATCCCTCTCTTATTGGTATTACTGTGTGTGGGCCCTCAGCATGTGTGTGTCTCTGTTCACGTGTGCTTGAGCCTGTCAGTGTGTGTCTGTTTGAGTTAGAACGGGTGCAGAAGCCCGGGGTGCAGTAGTGTGTGTCTGTGTGTGTGGAGAAGTTGCTCTTCAGCTCCTGTTCAGGTGCAGGAGAGAGGAGCCTGATGTGTTAGAGTCTATGTAGAGCGTCGCCAAATGTGGAGCGATCGCCCACTGAGTGCAGCGTGTTCTGTTTTATGACAGAGAGGGAGACTGAGTAAAAATACACCCGGCTCCTGGGAGACGGTCTCTATGGCAGCGGTTACTATGGTGACGGCAAGGCTACACATGAAGCGATGGCAGTCGTGGGACCTCTGGGGAATTCACCCTCTAGAGCTGCACACACACACACACACACTCACACACTCACACACACACACACACACACACAGGACATTACACTGACTTATATTAACTTCCCGGAGATTCACTCTTAACATGATCATAACTATAACCCGTATAACATCGACCCTAAAATCAAACAACTTACACTTTGGGAATTAGTCACACAAACTGTGGTTACACTGTGGTATTACTACTTTTTCCACCTCTGGTAATTTACTGCACATTACAAGTACACGTTTTAAGGAGCCTCGGTCGATTTGCTGATATTTAATCACTACAGTTATTAGTCATTTGCAGCTTATTCTTTTATACCAGACAAAAATCTAATTCATTATCCAATAAAAAGAGGCTTCAATATTATTTAATCTCTTACAAAGTGTAAAATATTTTTGTAAGAGAAATGCTACAAATTGGAAATTAACTCAACACATGTACTGATTTCATAGAACAAAAAATTGACCCGTTATATGAAAAATTATAATTGCACTACAAACTAAGGTCTTACATCAGGCTACTGATATTATATTAACTTATATTAAAACATAATACTATCAAAAAACTCAACCTACGTGTAGATGTGTTCACACATAAACGCTTCAGTTGCAATTATCCTTTGGTATGTGTCACTACAAGGACCAATTAACACAACAATTACTGTGACTGCTGTTACTTGTGCATATGGACGTGGGCAGCTCAGTGTGTGTCAGCGTGTGTGTGTCTCTGGTAATGTGTGTGTGTGTCTGGTAGTGTGTGTGTGTTAAAGTAGTAACTCTTGCAGCATTTTTCCTCACCACTCTCATTTGAGCTTCTTTCATGTTGAACTCATTTGGCTAAATGATTTAAACGAGGGTGCACACGTCGCGGCGCCTCTGCAGAGTCAGTCTGCTCCGTCATGTTGTTTCCATAGCAGCAGCAGCGAGAGCCAACACAGCCAACCACGCTCACTTCCTCCTTCCACCCGATTGGAGCCGACCTGCTCTGACGGACCTGTTTCTTTTATCCCTTGTTTGGCTTCGGCTCCACAGGAGACTGGGCAGCAGCGGCTGAACTTCAGAAATGGGAAATAAAAGCAAATATTGTCACAGTTACTTTGATTCATGCAGAAAACACAATTTACTGAGCTGGAGATGATGAATTTAAAGCCTGAATTCTGGTATTTGATATCCAAGCAGCCATCTTGCAGCTCTACTTTTTCCTTTGTCTCCTCTTTACATGTTGTGATATTAAACCCATCAATTTGACCACTCTACATCCTCGTCTGTACCCTCTCCTCTGTGTCTGTGGTGTGAAGATGACTGACCAAGCTCAGCTCTGATTGTTGCCCCCACGTACACAACCTCCCGCTTGCTCCCAATATTTGTCTCCGTCCCTGCAGCCGTCCCTGCTCGCTTCGTTCTGACGGGTGACATCAGCTCTCTCTGCTCGCTGGACAAAAAAAAACCCTAAAAAAAAACACTGTTATTTTTAGTCTCCTCTGTCCGTGCATATTTGAGCCGCTACATCAACAGACCGTGTGAGGGCACAAGCAAACAGCTGCGGCTGGGACTAGCTAATAACAGCAGATTAGTATTTATTATTTAGCAGAGCGTGTGCTGTTATTTATGCTATTGATTTCGCCGGATCATTAACCTCCAGAGTTGGCTTTTTAAGTGCTTTTATATTGGATCCATTCGGATGTCTTGAAATATGTTGTTTCATTATCGACACAGTTGGTTCACCGCAAAATAAAAAGGGTTTAAAGCTCATGTGTGACATAGAAATTAAGTGTTATCATGTATTCTGCAGCCACACAACACTGGGTTGTCCCAGGTGCTGCTGGTTTGTTATACTGGCTCATCTGGCTCTTGGCAGTGATGATAAACTGTTTATGAGTTGACGACATAACCATGAAACTGTTTTTTCACACCTTGGGTCGTCGGGTAACTTTGGAGCCGAGCTGATGCAGGGCGGCTTCTTACTCAGCAAATGAGAATATGACTAATACCACGTCTGATGTGTGACTGTCATTTGTGACAGCGCCCTCTGCTGGTTGGATGAACTCACCAGAACAAGATATTTAATTTGATAAAACAAAATAACAGATACCAGAGATCTAATGCAACCTATCTACGCCCTAAAGCAAATTTAAATATAAGCTCTGGTGTCATAGTGCACATTTTCCATTTCTTTGCTTTAGCATCTTAGGAAAAGATGTTGTGACCTGTAAAACTCTGATTCGTTGTGTTTTGCTTCAGGCCTGGAAACTGTTTGCATGAACTGCTGATGCTGAGGATCCAAGTGCAGCACAGCAGCTACAATTCCTAATGTGCAGATGAGCAGTGATTGAATACTACTGTTTATTGTCTCACAATATTAGTTTTTTAGTTCACCCTGCTGGCGTAAGAGAAAAGAAAAACCCAGGAGTTGCTTTATGAATCTTTTTTTTTATTCTGGTCTGAACTGGGTAATCCTCTCTGTGTTAAAACCGGCCCGGTTCCCCAGAGCTGAACAAACCCTGTGTTACCTGTTCACCACGAAGGGGGTTAGCCAGGAACCACCGGTCCCAGGTGAGAGCCCCGTGAAAACCACCGGGTTCACGCACACTGTCCACAAACAGTAAATCCCAGCTCGCCTCATTACACCCGCTTTGAGCGAGTCTGTGGATAAGGATGTATTGATTTTAATGGTCCAACCCATTTAGATAAACAGTCCCGGAGGATCTGCAGTCTTTTTTTATTTTAAATCTGATTTCACTGGGCTTCGCAACGAACTGGAGCAGATAACACAGTGTCCCCCTCAATTGCTCAAGATCAGTCCGTCTATCGCCCGGATTCATCTGGTGTCACTGTGCAGCTGGAGTGTGTGTGTGTGTGTGTGTCTTTGTGTTTGTGTGTAGACAGATAAAGCTGCTAGTCTTATCTCTGAGCCTTCTGGTGTCCTTCTATCTGCACCTCCTCATTTTCATAGCCTCTCCCTCCCTTCCTTCACCTCCTTTTGTCCCCTCACCCCACTTCTCCTCCCCCACACCACATCTGGATTCAGCTGGTCCACATCAAACTGAGACGTGAGGTGGGGATGGAGGACAGGTTCCTCTCAGGCATTAGAACAGTTTTTAATTGTCACTAGATAAACTGTAGTATGTGTTTGGACTTGATGAAACTGAATGATAAATCCTCACTCAAGGATTTTAATACCCATGGTTAGCCTACTTATGCCATTCAGCTGCTAGCTCTTTAAATGGAGCTGTGTAATGGAGTGATGTTGTCGCAGAATTACAAAGGATTCGGTCTAATTATATGGCTCAGGCTTGTTGTTTGTAGAGAGAGAGAGAGAGAGTGTGTGTGTGTTTGTGTGTGTGTGTGTGTGAGCTGGGTAACTACTGGTTGGTGCTGTATTACCCATCTTCCCTGCTTTGCACCTGCCTGCCAGCGAAAACCAGAAATTCAGACATTTTGATATAGTATCGTTCCCAGTGAGTTCTCTTCATAATTTGAAGATCAGCGTTTCTCAATGAAAGTAGTTTTTCCCTTCATCCTCTCACTTCTTCTTTACCTGTGAAACCTGTGGTTGTGGAGGTCAAGAGTTCAACGCAGCTCCAGCAGTGAAGGAGACATCCCAGAGCTGATGAGCAGATCAGAGTCGGCCTCATCTGTTTCATCTATTCTCTGTGTTACTCATCAGAAGCAGTGGAAATCTCATTTAACAGTAATGAGTGCAGCTCACATGGCCTTTATCAAAAATGCATTTCCAGACCTGTAAGAGAAAATACCATGAATGTTTCATATCTGATCTCTGAAGCAGAAACGCAATGTTTATTATCTTTATTAACTGTCAGGGATCAAATCAGCAGTGTAGGTGTCGACGAGTTACACGCCCTCTGAAATCCTCTCTCTCCCCCTCGTGCCTCCACAGTGCAGTGTCTGGAAATGACCACGAAGCGGAAGCTGATTGGCCGGCTGGTGCCGTGCCGTTGTTTCCGTGGCGAGGAGGAAGTGATCTCGGTGCTGGACTACTCTCACTGCAGCCTGCAGCAGGTCCCCAAAGAAATCTTCAGCTTCGAGAGAACTCTGGAGGAGCTCTACCTGGACGCCAACCAGATCGAGGAACTACCCAAGGTAAGGCTCCACTGCACGATAACGCTTTTAACCTTTGACCTTTAAAGGTTCCAGTGTGTAAGATTTAGGTGGAAGGGATCTATTGGCAGAATGAGGTTTCATATAAATTGTATGAATTGTGTTGTTTTTTTATTCTAGAATGGGCCGTTTATATTTAAATACTTTATATTTACATTAGCCTCTCTACGGAGGCCGCCATGTTTTTTTACAGTAGCCCAGATTGGACAAATTAAACAGCTTTTGAGTTTTTATGAAGACTGAAGGTTTCCACAGGTACTCCTTCATGTTCTCCCCCTCCTCCTCCCCCCCGATTCAGGCTTTAGTGACAGTAAACATGGAGTGAGAGAGCAGGTCGATTTCAGGCCATGACAGGGTCTTATGTCTCGTCTTAAACAATCCAACACTTTCAGTAAACATCCGTGTGAGCAGTAAAGAGACAAAATGCCCTCCTAATATTTCGAGGAGAACTCCAGGCTCTGTTTATGGGAGGCGTGTGTGTTTTATTAAAATTCTGTTCATGTTTAAATGGCCGAGATGTTGAACTGGATTTTCTAAAAATAGCCCTGCATGAATGAAGTCTAATAGGGCGACATAAGTGGCAGCCCCAACTCGCATTCAGCCGACAAAATATGAAAATGTGCTCTGGCTTGAGTGGTTGTGTTGTGTGTTGTGTAGTTGTGTGTGTGCGTGTGTGTGTGTGCTTGGGTGTGCGTGTGTGTGTGTGTGTGTGTGTGAGAGAGTGAAAGGTTGGATAAGAGCCACTGAGGCTGCCAGAGTGACTGGCCTTTATGTAAGAGGGCTGGAGAGCTCCTTAAGGGTGTGAGTTGGTGTATGCAAAATGATGGGATGTGTGTGTGTGTATGTTTGTGTCCGTGTGAGTGAAAGTGATAGTGTGTGTGTGTGTGTGTGTGTGTGTTTGTGTGTGTAGTGGCCTGACTCGAGGGCACAGAGCTCCGCTGCCCATGTTGATAGCCACTTATCTTTTGAGCCGCGGACCAGAAACATCAGCCGATCCTCGTTTCAATTAAAAACATCTCTAAGATCAAAAACCTGCTCGAGTTCCATGACTCAGAAAAAGTCTGAAGATTCACCTGTTCCAGATCAGATATTACTATGATCAGGTTTACCTTTATAACTGTTTATATCGCTTTATTTGTATTTCTATTTAAATTCATAGTTTTTTTTATGAATCAGATTAGTGCTCGTTTTCTTACCATCTTTACTCTACGAGCTTTAATATTAATTTGATAGAAATACACTTTTTACATTCACCTAGTATGATATTGTATTTTAATAATTTCATTGTTTCACATCAATTTCTGCTTGAGCTTAAAAACTGTTAAATAAATAGACACAATTAAACTACATATACAAAAGAGTCTCTTGACCATGAAGCACGGGAGGTAAACAGTGAGTCTATGAAAGACATTTGAAATGATGAGTTCTAATTCAAATCAATAGTTGCTTGCTTGCTGCTCTTCTGGAATATTGATGCAGGGTTTATAACAGCAGCTGAGAGCTCTGGAAAAGGAAGTGGAACTCGAGTTCGGTTTTCTTTTTCCAAATGGTTTATTCCAGACGAACTGTAATGAGATTTTTAATAATGTGCCACTGCTGAGTTAATAGCTTTTGTGTGTGTTATAACATTTGTAGCCTCTAATATTGTGATTTCTCTCCTCTTGTATGTGTTGTAGCATTTGCAGTATTTTTTCAATTCAGAGCACACGTCTGATCGTTTTGGACTCTCATATGTGTTTTGTCCTCGGGGGGCCACCGTACATTATAAACAGGCAGCTATTGTGACACGTGCTTTTCCACAACATTGAGCCGCCTCCAGCTCACTCTCTCTCTTTTACTCTCTCAACCTTTCGGTAACATTGTTGTGTAAGGACTGTGTGATTTCTGCCAACAGGCCGTAATACTCCTTTTGTCTTCCCTCTGTGTTCCCGCAGCAACTGTTTAACTGCCAGGCCTTGAAGAAGCTGAGCATGCCCGATAACGACCTGTCCAACCTGCCCACCACCATCGCCAGCCTGGTCAACCTCAAGGAGCTGGACATCAGTAAAAATGGTATAAAGTGACGAGTGGAGGCAGATGATCCATCGAGACTCAGAACAAACCTGAGGAACAGAAACAAGCAAACTCAGCAGCTGATTTCAATGATAGAGCTACAAGAGAAGATCATAATCTCCATGTGCTGTTTGCATAAAATCTAAATTACAGTTTGTGCAGCACCTTAAAACGCTGAATGAGCACCAACCTAAAAAAATCACAATAATATGACAACCACACTAAAATATGATCAAGCCAGGATGCTTCCACTTTCTTAAGTTCCCAGTCTTCTCAAGAGCTAGCTTGACTGAATGGGAAAGAAAATCTAACTTTATTACATTTAAAGATTATACTATTAATTATCTTCACCACAGATTTTTTTTCCCCAATAATTAACTCAACAAAAAACTCCTCTTGCAACTTCCATGATTGTTTTATGTGACCAAAAGTAACCAAAATATACCTCAATAATATTGATGAGCAGAAAATTTGCTGGAATCCATGAATATTTTAGCTGGAAAAAGGTTCCAAACTATTTTTTTAAATACTTAAATTCATATCTTCATTTTATTCTTCTATCAATCGTTTAATCAGATGATTCTTTTAGCTCTAAATACACAATCACGTCTAGTCTCCACATTTAATTTCTCTCTTGTCTCTAACAGGTATCCAGGAGTTTCCAGACAATATCAAATGCTGTAAGGGTCTTTCTGTGGTGGAGGCCAGTGTCAACCCAATCACCAAGTAAGACTCTGAACTCACACACACACAAGCAGTGACACACATGCAGAGACACACAGCTCAGATTCCACAAGATGAACCTCTGCTGGATCACTGTGCAAATATCAAGCTTTTATCTGGAGGACGAAATGCTCATTTGCAGGATTTGATGTGTATATATATATATATATATATATATATACACATATATACACATACATATATATATATATATATATATATATATTTATATATATTTATATTTATTTATACTGCACAGTGACTTTAGTTACCATAACAGATGGCTTATCACTATTTGAAGTTTCCTCAACTTAACATTATCAGTGAACTGCATAACTTATAAACTTGAAACTTCGGACTAGTTCAACATTTTTCAAGAAGATTTTCTTACTCGACTTTCGTAAACAAAGTTAGAACAACGATTTTGAAGTTGGGCTTTTTAAAGAAGAAATAACGAGAGTAACAAGAAAGTGCTGCTGTTTGCTCAGCACCACAAGGAGACTCCACCACCTAGTGCTGCAGACAGCTGCTTTTAGTGTGTGTGTGTGTGTGTGTGTGTGTGTGTGTGTGTGTGTGTGTGTGTGTGTGTGTGTGTGTGTGTGTGTGTGTGTGTGTGTGTGTGTGTGTGAGCGTGTAAGAGATGAGTCATCTGCTGGCTAACGGCAGCTTGGAGTTTCTGCAGGGCTTTTTAAGGAAACATTGTCCATGTTTTATTCCACTGAGGCGCTTCAAGGACACTCACTTTATCTTCTGTATCTTATCCTTCCTTCCTTCCTTCCTTCCTTCCTTCCTTCCTTCCTTCCTTCCTTCCTTCCTTCCTTCCTTCCTTCCTCCCTTCCTTCCTTCCTTACTTCCTTCCTTCTCTCTCAGACTCCCTGATGGTTTCACGCAGCTCCTGAATCTGACCCAGCTCTTCTTGAACGATGCCTTCCTGGAGTATCTGCCGGCGAACTTTGGCAGGTAAACGGATGATTTTCCTCATTTCATTCAATGCATCTCATACATTATCGACAGTAAAGTTCAGTTTGAAGTTTTCTGTCCTGTGTTTTTCAGACTCTCCAAACTACGGATCCTGGAGCTGAGAGAGAACCACCTGAAAACCATGCCAAAGTGAGACAAAGATACCATGTGTGTGTGTGTGTGGGTGTTTGTGCACATGGAATGTGTCAGAAACAAAGACAGTGAATTATAATCTCCGTGCTCCACTAATCACAACACACACTTACACACACACACACAGATGCTCCGTGATATAACCGGGTGCATCCTCCCCTTCCCGGGCAGCCAGATTGAAACATAAATATCCCAGGCAGGTGTTGTTGAATACTGATGAATCCACTGAGAGCAGGAAGACGCTTCAAATGTTTCCTGTTACTCTCTGACACTGAATTGGCCACTTGAACACAAACGTGTCTGAAAACTAAAGATAGACTTTAATGTTTTAGTTCCAAGACTGACACAGATATCAATTACAAGTGATAGATAAGTGTAAATATTATAAATACTAGTTACATTACTTGAAAATATGTGGGATGTCAAACATTTCCTAATAAACAAGTAGGCGTGAAAATGACGTCAATCTTAATTTGATCTAAACTAAAATGAAGCTATAATTAAGATTATTGAAGTTGCAGTGGAATCATATCATTGCTTTAACAGCAGGACTGTCTCCTCTCCTCTCCTTTCCATTCCTCTCTGTCTCCTCTTTTTCTTCCTCTTCCTCTTTCTCTTTCTCTTTCTCTTTCTCTTTCTCTTTCTCTTTCTCTTTCTCTTTCTCTTTCTCTTCCTCTTCCTCTTCCTCCCCCTCTCCCTCTTCCTCTTCCTCTCCCCAGGTCTATCCACAGACTGACACAGTTGGAAAGGTTGGATCTGGGTAGCAACGAATTCTCTGAAGTGGTGAGTCCTTTTTTTGTCCATTACCCCGAGTCAGTGTGTTCTATAGGAAACCACATATCATACTTAAATATAATCCTCTGCTCCCACAGGAAGTTCAGTGTCTCAGTCATCACGTGTATTTGACATTTACAGAGTGACACACAGAAATTGGTCTGTTCTGTCTTTAAGATTTAAGAATTAACAAACATGTAGTTCAAGGTTAAAGATAAAGACTCTGAACCTAAAGTGCAAGAAGAAGAAGAAGTGAAACGCTTTACAGTTGTGTTTTTAAATGTGAACCTGGTCGGTTGAAGCCTCCATGTTTTTCCTCTGTTCTCATGTTAGCCAGAGGTGTTGGAGCAAATCCACAACTTGAGGGAGCTGTGGATGGACAACAACTCTCTACAGTCTATACCAGGGGTGAGCGCCCCCGCCGCTTTAACTGTGATAAAACACAGCACTGCAAATAATTGAACGCCCCTTCCTCTATCCTCTGAGACTGTCCATCAATTAATCGCCCCTCTCTCTCTCTCTCTCTCTCTCTCTCTCTCTCTCTCTCTCTCTCTCTCTCTCTCTCTCTCTCATCTCTCTCTCTCTCTCTCTACTCTCTCTCTCTCTCCTCCCTGCAGTCGTTAGGGAAGCTCCGGCAGTTGCGATACCTGGACTTAGCTAAGAATCGAATTGAGACGTTGGACACGGACGTTTCAGGCTGCGAGTGCTTAGAGGACCTGCTGCTGTCCTCCAACATGCTGCAGCAGCTCCCTGACTCTATAGGTGAGTAAACACACACACTCACACACGCACACAAACACACACAAACACACGCATACACACATAACTTTTCAAAACCAGAGTAACAAGGTGCTTCACAAAAAATATAAGAGCAAAGACAGCAAATCACAGAAAAGAGAGATCGTACTCAGCAACACAACAAAATAAAACATAAAAGAACAATATCAAAACAAAAAAGCATTAAATAAAACTATAAAATTAGTTTTCAAACGCTTTTTTAACTGAGGCCCTGATTACTCTGCATAATGTTGAGGGTGAATTCGTTCTACAGCTAAAACCATAGAGGCATCCACTTTATTCAAAGCCATGAAGATGTAAATCTGTCAAAACAGGTCACATACATACATGCCCAACATATTTATAGAACAGCTGTGCTCTGTAGATTTCAGTAAAGAAATACTCAAACAGGAATATATATTGGCGTATTTGTTCTGGGCTATTTTCAGGCTCTGATTAACGTGCACTTGATTTGCTGGGAGGGAATAATTATGGCAGCAGGATGGAGTGTGTGGGACTGACTGGAAATAAACTATAGTGTTCATGGTAATGAGGGAGCGTGTCAGCCTGTGTGGCTCGGTGATGGGGTTCTAACAGTTTTCTGTGCAACACTGGACGTGTGTGCATGGTGCAGATGAAGAAGCTTTATCATTTAGCAGGTGATGAAATTCATTGTTAGCTTTGTTTATTCAGGTAAGATACGTTTATTTCATAATGCACATTTGAAAAGAAGTGCTTTGCATAAAGGGATGACAGAGTGTAGCTGCAACACACAAGGCAAAAATTAAACATATAATATAATAATATGAAATAACATGAAAGTGAGACAACGCAATGTGAGAATAGGACTAACTCAATTCAACTTGTAAAGTTAATTTAAAATGTGAAGAGCATAACTTTGCGTGTCTGTGTTTGTGCGCTTGTGTGCGCTTGTGTGTATGTGTGTGTTTTTATAGGAATGTTGAAGAAGCTGACAACACTGAAGGTGGATGACAACCAGCTGAACTCACTGCCTAACACCATCGGGAGGTAAGAAACCTGCACACACACAAACTCATGCAGATGAAAACAATGAAAATTCGAACAATAAAACATAATAATTATTGTATAATAATAAATCCTCAATAACACCTTGTTGTTTTATTGTGAAAGCACCTGCGACAGTATAGTTTGTCAACAGGCGATTGTTTACGTTTGGTCGGCTGTTGTTGTTTTTCTTGTTTGTTGTTATGCTGGCTGATGATTGGGGGGGGGGTTCTGTGTGTTGTGTTGCTGCGTTGCCGTGGCGTTAGTGCGAAGCCCAAGCACGGGTGAGTAACATTAGCCTCCTGGATCCCGGGGTACGTTCAGAGACAAGTAGATGTTCGACCCGCGTTGCAGATACAAACACACAAGCTTGCTGACCACAGGGGGTCAAAGTGGGAAACGTCTCGTATTCATGAGAGTTACATGCAAACATAAACTTTATTTCAGTTTCATGTTTTTCTTCCTGTTTGCCTCACAAACTTCACAACATCAAAAACTTGACGAAAAAATCCACATCTTTAACTGTGAGATGGAAAATGATTGCATGTTAAAAAAAAGATGAAAGCAATTTTAATTGTGTTATTTCAAATTAAAATCCATCACAGTCCAGATCAATCACAAACATTTTCTGTTCTTTTCATTCATCTTTTGTATGTTTGAAATATAGCGATTTCTTATCCACATCAAACTGCAGACTGGAAACAAGAGCAACTTGTGTGTGTTTAACTTCAGGGTTGATAGATTTGGGAAGAAGAAAGAAGCAGAAATATTAAATTAAATCAGTTTGGGTAAGAAAACTCAGATTTTGTCCCTTATTGCTGTTTAAAACCCTCCATTAAAAAACCAAGAAGGAATTAATCTGTGATGGATTGATTTAAAATACTTCACAGATGTTGGTTTAACACCCTTTGCAATGCATTTGTATCTGAACGCCGCGAAAACATTTTGTCTTCCTGAACAAGTCCCAGGTTTCAGGCTCAATAAGTAGAAACAGTAGATCCATGACTTTCCCTCTGATAACACCACACAGGATTCTTTTCTTAGTGTTTGAGTCTTAACAATGATGAATGTGATCCCTGTTTTCCACTTGTAGAGAAATTCTTAAATATATGTTGTTTTTCCATGTAAGATAAAAGCTGTATCGACATTAAGTATGTGTTTTAAAGCAAAATCTCCATTGATAATACAGTGTATCCTCCATATAGCTGCATAAGTTCAAAATGACACTGTATAACGATGTTTATTCACACAGAGCTGAATCAAGAGTTAAGTTATGATGCAGTTTCCTTCACAGTCGTCCCTGATCTTAATGAAATGGGTCACATATTGCAGATGTAGATTATTGAGCTCTTATGGAGAGAGGTTCTCCCTCGGCCTGTATCGGCTGCATCAGTTTGTCATCGATGAACTTGAAGCTGTTTCTGCAGCAGCGGACTTTAGCCTGCGATAGCTCCTCCCTGTTGTCTCTGAGTTTATTCTAATGTACGTGTGAGTTATGTCTCATTTAGATGTTTTACTGTCACTCTTACTCTCATCCACTGCCCAGGCTCATTTATGCTGCTTTAACATACGAAGAGAGATACGTCTGATTCACTGTCCACTTCACGCATCCTTTCAATTGGTTATTAGGCAACACACCAACTAGAGGGCATCGTGATCATCTACAGCAACATCCTGTAGTTTCCTCAAAAAGTTGCACCAGTGTTGATAATCCTTCCTCGTGTCTTCTGGTCTTGCTGGTTGAACCTTTGGTTTCACTGTCCGACACCTTTTCTGTTGGTTCGGCCCCATTTGATCATCCATGTCCATGAGATCCCATGATGCCTTCTGCACGGATATTATATACGTGCAGAAGGCTCCGTCCATTTCTGTGTTCGTATCTGACGTTGAGCATAAATGAGCCTTTAGAGAAAAGCGCAGAGAAGCGTTGTTCTGTGTCTTGTTCTTTTGTGCGGGGGGGGGGACCACACAAACCAGTTAGTCCTCATCGCTTGTTGAGTCCTTTCTCTTGAAAAAGTGGAAAACATGTTCTGAAAACACAGTCAGTAAACCATAAACCCTCATTGAGGTGATTTACACCAGTCTGTTTGTGGGGTTAGGTGGTTTTCATCGCCTCCTTGGGATGCGACCGAGCAGCTGCAGGCTCATTACTGCCCCCTTGAGACCAGACGCCCACTGGCAACCTAATGGCTGCTGAGAACATTAGCTGCACTGGCTCCTTTCCCCACATTGGCCACAAGAGACAACAAAGAGCCCTTTAACACACTGGACAAACAAACAGCAACATAACGATGAGATTTATGATTTATAACAACTGTTTTAAAAAACGTTTTCAATTTTATCAATTGAAACAACATTGAGGATGAGGACTAACTGCTTTGTAAATCTGGGTAACCCCCCCACCCCCCCGCCTCTGCCAGAGCCACATCCCAGCACTTTTCTCTGGGAGCTTCAGGGACCGACTGCCACTCAGTGGATGAGACGCTGTCAGCCATCAGCAAGAAGAGGTTTAAGTTTCATAGTGAGTTAGTTTGCTTCGTAGAAAGGAGATGTTTGGGACATTATGGAGCTTGTTGGCGGATAAAGCAGCGAAATTAATTAACGAGTTGTGTTGAAGAGTCATACATTATTGTGGGAGATGCAGTTGTCATTTACATTTTTTGAGTAGGAATAAAATATGATGCTAAAAGCCCTTAAAAATAGTTTTCTCTCGTTTCCTCTCTAGTTTCCTCCTGTTTACTCCCATGTTTTCCTCTCGCTTCCGGTCATTTCCTGTCCTCTCTTCTCTCCTCTTCCCTCTCTTCTTGCTTCCTCTCCTCTCCTCTTGCTTCCTTACCTCTCCTCTCTTCTTGCTTCTTCTCCTCTCGTTTCCTCTCTCCTCTACCCTTGTCTTGCTTCAGCTCCTCTCATCTGGTTTCCTCTCCTCTCCTCTCTTCCTTTCTTCCTCTCTCCTCTCCTCTGTCACGCCGTATGGTGGCCCAGATGGTCCGGTCCACTGGGAGCACTAATAGCAGACTAATGCAATGTTAACAGTGACAGTACATTAATGTTAAAGTGTGGTCTCATTAGCATTAGCCCGCTGTTAGCCTGCTGCTATAGGCCGTGACGGTTGTGGGGGCTGGGTCCTGGGGGCCGATGGGAGGGGAGCGAGGGTGAATCTGGGTGAAGTGAAGGAATAAGATCCATGTTGAAGAATTTCAGACACACAACGGTAGAGGATGAGGTTAACAACTGGTGATTGAATTAATGGAACTAACACCTGGCTTGATTGATCGGTCGTCTCTTCGTTAATTGACTGGTTCTTCTCTGATCTTCTCCTTCTCTCTCCACACTAACTCCAAGTTGTCGTCTAGTAGAAAGTCAGATTTCCCTTCTCATCTTAACATGTTAAAGAATAAGGCTGGTGTCATTCTGCTTTTTATTATTATTTAGGGAACAAATCCCGTGAAAAGACTGAAACCAACGATGTGTGTATCTGTAGCTCTCAGCTCCAAGTTCATTCATCCGGACTGAAGGTCTAAATCTGCAAGAGGTCAAAAATACAGTTTCATTTGGAAAAAATACCAAATTCACATTTAGAAAAACACAAATAAATCCTCAGTGTTGCAGACTAAAGATGAAATGAATTATCTGCAGCCGGATGACATACATGGGACTGAAAATGAACCTGTGCTCAGTAGCATGAAGCCCATAGCAGCTTAAATCAGGATTTACCACCTGATATCAGATGCACTCATTCTTGGTTTCAGTCCTTTATTGTTGACAGTAAGAAGAATCAGGAGTAGCACCACCCTTATTCTCTAAAGCCCATACCTGATAAGTGATCTCATGCCACAGCAGAGGTTTGTATTTGGGGCCTGAGTGATGATTTCCTGTGTGTGATTGCCCGTGTGTCTCTTCCTCTCTGCTCCTCTCTCTCTGTTCCTCAGTCTGTCTCTGTTGGAGGAGTTGGACTGTAGTTGTAATGAGCTGGAGTCGTTGCCTCCCACCATCGGGTACCTGCACAACCTGAGGACCTTCGCTGCCGACGAGAACTTCCTCTCAGAGCTGCCCCGGGAGGTAAAGACGTCTCCTTATACTGGATTGATATCATTTGTATTACTTTTATGACAGCAGATCTGATTCAGTCCCAGAGACACGACAGTAACGGTTGTGATGTGACGTGCACACGTTTCAGATCGGTAACTGTAAGAACGTGACGGTGATGTCACTGAGGTCCAACAAGCTGGAGTTCCTACCTGACGAGATCGGACAGATGAACAAACTACGAGTTCTTAATCTGAGTGACAACAGGTACACACACACAGACACACACACAGACACACACAGAGGTGAGCACACACTGACTCAGTAGTGACAACAGTTGCACACACACACACACGCACAGGCAACACTTTCTCAATGGCCGTTTCGGATCTGTTGCAGCCCTCACAGTTACCATGGGAATGGGTGAGAGTGTTGCTATGGTTACAGGTTCTGCAGGCTGTACATTGCGTGGGCAGAAGAAACATCTCTCTTTTCTTTCTCTCTCTCTCTCTCCCTCTCTCTCAGGTTAAAGAATCTACCGTTTACCTTCACGAAGCTGAAGGACCTGGCAGCTCTGTGGCTTTCTGACAATCAGGTATCCTCCCACACACTCGCCCCCCCCACCCCGAGTCTGTAGCTGCTCACCATCAGGCTGCTAGAACAAACACACAACTCTATCAACATATTGATCACATCAGCAGGTCGCATTGCCTTGGTATATTCCCTGTTGCTTCTTCATGCTGCTAATTCAAACACATCCCGCTTGGATTTCATACGAAAACCCTCTCAGTAATCGAAGTGGTTCTTCACCTGATTATTAATTTACAATATTTAGAGCTTGTCACATTTATTCAGTCAAATGACTCCAGGAATCAAACCTGTGACTCAAGCACTTAGTGTGAATGTTAAGTGTGATGTGTTAAATATTACATTTGGTATTGAATTGAATTGAATCAATGTCTGATAATAACATACTATTTCTGATCTTTCTATGGTTGAACCGATCTGGTGCAACATGGATACTGCTGTCAGATATTAATAGTGTGTGTGTGTGTGTGTGTGTGTGTGTGTGTGTGTGTGTGTGTGTGTGTGTTTGCAGTCCAAGGCTCTGATTCCTCTGCAGACAGAAGCTCACCCAGAAACCAAACAGAAGGTTTTGACCAACTACATGTTTCCTCAGCAACCACGACATGATGAGGGTACAAACTGTGTTTGTGTGTGTGTGTGTGTGTGTGTGTGTGTGTGTGTGTGTGTGTGCGTGTGTGTCATATACTTCTTTTGTGGTCAGTTGTTTGGGTTGTGTTATGTAATGTTAGTTTTAATACATCTAACAATATCACCATATAAGCATGTTTGAAATTATGGGATGTAATGATGTTTTGTGCGTGTGTTGTGTATATGTGAACTGTATGCAGCAATATTTACGTGTGTGTGTCTTTCAATCTAAAGACCTACTGTATTCCAGCAATTCTAACCCCTATGTGTTGTGTGTGCGTTCATGTGTGTGTGTGTATGTGTGTGTGTGTGTGTACAGATTACCAGTCAGACAGTGACAGCTTCAATCCCACCCTGTGGGAGGAGCAGAGGCAGCAGAGGATGACCGTGGCTTTCGACTTCGAGGACAAGAAGGAAGAGGAGGACAACTCTGGGAAGGTCAAGGTCAGCTCTCTCTCTCTCTCTCTCTCTCTCTCTCTCTCTCTCCCTCGTTCTCTCTCTCTCCCTCCCTCTCTCTCTCTCAAAACAAACAACTGTCCTGAATATGCTAAATATCAGATTTCAAAGATGTAAGCTTATTGGTGTTTGAGTAGCCCTTTGCTATACAAAGATAAATATATAAGAGTCTAATAAATGATTGTTTTACAGTTTCGTTGAGGCAGGCTCTTTTATCTGCACATGCATGTCACACTTGACGCAAGTCCATCTGTTTAGGTGGAGATCAACCTGAAGCGCTACCCAACACCTTACCCTGAGGACCTGAAGAACATGGTCAAGTCAGTGCAAAGCCTTGTGGGGAAAAACGTACACGCCGGACACGGGCACCAGCACCAGCACCAGCATCAGCACCAGCACCAGCACCCGCACCAGCACCCCCACCAGCACCAGCTGAGCACAGGCACTGCCACCTCTGCAGGAACCAACATGGAACACACGCACCTCAGCAAAGAACCGTACGAGCCACCATGGCCGCTACCACCTAAAGAGGTAGGACACACAAAGACACAGAGAAATCTGATTTAACCAAAGATAGTAACTTTTTTCTGCTCTTTAAGATGCTAAAAGTTATGAGACATATTTCCGATGGAAAAAACGATGCATGAATCTAAATTGACTTTGCGTACTTGTGTCAGGTGACGGACAGAGAGATGCAGGACTTCTCTCAGGCTCAGCTCATGGATCAGGGATCAATGCATAACTCCGGCATCGACATTCCCAAGAGGAAAGACAAAGAGGATCTGACAGAGAGCTCAGAGGTTAGCAGACACACACACACACACACACACACACACAAACATACACACACAAACAAGTAACAATGAAGGGCTGCATCAGTGAAATGTACTGAATAGATTATCACAATTATTTCAATGATGCCGTGCACACAGCAATAGTTAGTATGATTTCTAAAAAAGTACGTGAAATGGTCAATCCCTTAACAGAGTGAATAAATGGCCCAGAGTAGATCATACACCTCCACCCAAGTTTGAACAATTCTACACATGATTGTCTGGTTATTAAAGTAGAAATATAAAGAAAAAAGGAAGTTATTCCCTGAAAAACTATTCCTGAATCTGACCCTTTAATCGGCACCAGAATGTATTCGTTTCTTCTTAGGCCCTATCCCACCCACCAAGTTTGGTTGAAATCAGTTTAGTGTTTTTTGTGTAATCCTGCTGATACAAGAAACAAGAAAACAAACCAGCAAACGAACACAGACAAAACAACCGTCCCTGGTGGACGGCTTAAATATTCCTACAAGTTAAACTGGGTGATTCCTGCTGTCTGTCTCTCGACTCTGTGTGTGTCTGTGTTATTCCACTTCTCTCTCATGTGAACCTGGACGTCTCTCCGTCTGTCCACAGGACTCGATGGGCGGCTCCCCCAACGACATCCGCATCTCTGACATGAGGCCCACGCTGGTGGAGCCGCCCATGTACAAACCAAAGGTGGTGCTGCTGGGCAAAGACAAGAAAGGTACTGAACTGTGAATGCACCGCTGCATGGAGACACACACAGACACACACACACACACCACACACACACGTGCAGACACAAGACTTACAACACACACAGTCATTTCATTATGTAAAGCACTGAGGGGCATGTTGTAATAGGGTCCATTAATTAGTCACGTTGTTCATCTTCTACATTAAGAGCAAAATTCAACTTGACAGATGATATTTAAACACTAAATCATTTAGGTGCACGTTATCCATGACAAACAAGAGTTATTTAAATAAAGATAATGTGTTTGATTCATTCAATGCAAAGAAATGGATTCATCCAACGATGGCGATCAAAGTGTGTGTTACAACCCATCGAGATTTGATGAAGACGATCTGAGGAAATTCAAATCCAAGGGGGATAAAACACAGAAAGGCCTTTTGGTCGGACATGAAATTTGCCCTTCAGCACTTGAGACAAGTATCAGAGACAAGAGGATGTGACATTTCCACTGAACAGACCTGTTTCTCTCTCTCTCTCTCTCTCTCTCTCCAGAATCCACCGATGAGGAGATGGACAAGCTCCACTGTCTGAACCACAGTGGCTCCTCGGCCACCTACTCGGACTACTCCCCCTCACAGGGCTCCTCGGGCTCCTCCAACCCTCCCGCCAACGCACATTCGCACCAACACTCTCACGCACACGCACACCCTCACCCGCACCCTCACCAACATCCCCACGCACATCCGCACCCACAAGCCCACCCACACCCCCACCCACATCCGCACAATCAAACTCACCCTCCCGTCCTGCCGGCCCCCAGCAAGGACCAGGCCCCCCAGACACACTGGACCAACAGGTAAACACACAAACACACACACACACACACACAGCCTCATGTCCATTTTCATCACTGTCCCCCTCTGACTATCTGTCATCTCCTCCTCTTTTTTTTTCATCTCACCCTCCCTCCTCCATCTATCATCCATTTCATCCAGTCGCTCCATCCATCCTCTGCGCTGGTATTTCTCTGTCTCCATCATCTCTGCGCTCTCTCAGTCAAGGTCAGAGCGACTCATTAGGATGCTGCTCATATCGGTCGAGGTCTCCCTTTCAGCTCTCCTCAACCTCCACCTCCTCCTCCTCCTCTTCCCCCTCTTCCTCCTCATCATCATCATCAAAGCCGTCCATTGCAGATTATAGTAATTGCACCCTGATGATTCAGGTGTTTGTTTCTTTTTTTGTTTCCTTCAAACAATACAGTTTTCATTCGCCAGTCTCCATCCATTACCCTGCTTATCCTCACAGAGTCATATGGGGGCTGGAGCCAATCCCAGCTGACATTAAACGAGAGGCAGGGTACACCCTGTCGCAGGGCTATCCTATAAAAACAAACAACCAACCATATTCTCACCTACGGAAAATGTTGAGATTCGAGTTAAAACGATAACCTGCTTCTTGCTGTGAGGCGATAGTGGTCATCACTCTACCACCATGCCGCCCCTCTATAAATCATTTTAAAACAAATTTCTTTCCTCACTCTCCTGATGCCTCAACTCATCTTAAGAAGCACCTTTAGGTTTAAAAGCTTGATTTTGTTGTTTGACATTAAATATTTATCTTGTCCTGTGGTGATGAACAGATCTGTAAACTTGTCACTTTGTCTGTACACTCTGGAAATGTGGATTTTTGCAAAGAGCAGCTAACAGCGAGGGATGTTGAACGCATTAATATTTTCTGTGCTCAAAAAACACTCATTACTTCAAACATGGTTCTCGGGCTAATTGATGTTTCCGAGAGAGGAAGAGAAAGTTATTCCGCTCCCATTACTCATCGGCTCAGATAACATTTACCACACTTAATAATGTCGTGCGGGACTTCATTAAAATTCACTCTGTGTTTATTATTTTCCAGCTTAATTAGCGCTTAATATCTTCTTGTCCTTGCAGACTGGCGCAATCGTTCCCCAAGCCCATCGATTCCAAGCCCCTGCTATCTCAGAGAGAAACCCCTCCATCGGGAACCCTGCAGCAGCGTGGGGACCGACGCCCACTCAGCGAGCCTTTCGACTGGGCGGAGGCTCCTCACTACGACAACACGGGGTTCGATGCTGAGGAGTCTCCTCTGGACCCTTCGTCCGGTACAAGTCAGGGAAACCCTTCGCTCGGCTCCCAGCCCCGCAGCCAGTCCACACATGGGCGCCGCCCGCTCCTCAGGCAAGAGCGAATTGTGGGAGTTCCTCTGGAGCTGGACACCCAGACGCTACCCTACCACAGCAACCAACGTCCCCCCCCCAGACAATGACCCACAATCCGCACATTCCCAGAATCCTTGGCAGAATTGGACCCGAACTCCGAGCCCGCTGGAGGACAGGACCGCCTTTCCATCCAAGCTGGACCTGACGCCCTCCTCCAGCCCAAACCCAGACCGTAAGGATAGGTATGTTTCCATGTGAGAGACCTCATGACTTCAGGGTCCGCAGATTATCAGGTTTTCAATCATTATTGCAACATTTGAACCAGTTTTCAATGGATGGATGTTCCGTTTTCTCAGAGATATGTGATAACTCAGTGAAAAGGTTTTATCTGAGTCGTTAATCCTCCTTTTTGCTCCAAGGCTGGACCAAGGAGGAGGGGGTTTGCCTGGCAGCTGGACGTACCACGACAATCAAGGCGAGCAGAACAGGAAGGATCAGCTCAGCGTCAGCGGGGGCAACAAGGTGACGGTGGTGATGAGCAAAAGCTCGGACCGCCTGTCCCCCATGATGAAAGAGACGAGGTCCAAGTTCAAGAAGTCCCAAAGCATTGATGAGATTGATATTGGCTCCTATAAGGTCTACAGGTAGGGTTGATTCCATGATTACCTTTCTTCGAAATAAGATCATCAGATATTTTGTCAGGTGAAAGTTGCACCTGCTGAAGGGGATTTCTCTTCCTTTACTTTCTGCAGTATTCCCATGGACACCTACAGTTCATCCATCGAGCAGCAGACCAGTTTGGACCGTCCGGATCTACCCGGGTCTATGGAGCAGACCAACATGGCCCGATCACAATCGGCCCCCATGTTAGATGATGAGCTGGGCTTCTCCGGACAAAACCAAAAACCTGCCATCCCACATAAGGCCTACCACTTTGACCAGAACTACAATCCCCAGGTTAGCAACAGTAGACTTCAGAACGTGATAATAAACTTCACACTAGAGTTTACACTACTAGCTTGTAGCCCAAGTGCATGGTAACTTTGCTAACAGTCCTCTTCTGGATTAACATCAGTTGTTTTGAATCCTGACAACTTTGCATTCACTGGAAAACCTTTCTCGCCAACCAGGTGACCATGGACCGTCGGGTCCCCCCTCCCTTCCCCAACACACCGGACTACTCCAACCACGCATCCAAGGCCTTGGAGTACCTAAACCAGCCAGGGAAGACGTTACCGAAGGAGCTGGTGAGCCCTCGGTATCGTGCGTATCCGCCTCTGGAGATGTTTTCTTTCCCCCAGTCGCCAATCAGCCAAGACGGACCACCAAGCCAGCAGCAGCAGCCAATCCCAACACAGCGCTCCAGGCCAGGGTTTCTGAGGAGAGCGGATTCGCTGGTGAGCTCCACAGAGCTCGCCTTGTTCCGCAGAGTCCATGAAGCCCAGCAGGAGGCGCTGCAGGAGGCTCAGTACAGACAGCAGGTAGGAGCTAGTGTGCGCTGCCAAACCAGTGTGTATGTGTGTGTGTTACTCCGACTATTAACAATGAGTAATTACATAGAGATATTTGTTATTATAACTGACTGTTACCTATCTGTCAACCTCAGGCAGCCATGACTATTTTTCGATTTCAAACACATAACCTCTTTCCCAGTGAAAGGCTCAAATTGTTGTTCTGGTTCTTTGTTCAGAGTTTTGCACCATCATAGATGTCTGTTCTCTCCTCTCCTTAGGCCGACCCCCCTCTGTACAGTCGGGCTCTTGCCTACTCCAGCCCCATGGAGCACTCGGCTCTCACCAACATGGTCGACAGCCAGGGCCAGATGATGCACAACAAGAGAAACGGTCGCTATGATGACGACTATCCCACCTACCAGGAGCAGAAGAAGCCCATGATCGGTTACCCGACCAAGAGCCTGACTCAGCGACGCCCCCTGTCTGCCAGGAGCTATAGCACTGAGACCTACGGAGCATCTCAGGTAGACTGATCGTATATTTGTGTATCACAGGCTCTTGTAAATGTTAGCAGTGATCTTACAATGAAGGAAAGGCTTGGGTGACTGGACTGTGGTACAAAGAATTTAACTTTGACAAACAAACACAGGGGTTTGTGTTCTAACAACAGAAAATGTTGGTTTCACTTAACCACTATTTCTTCCTAGTCACATAAAATAAATAATTTTGTTTAAGTAATTGTATATGGGGGTATAATTGTCTTAGAGGTACAATACGAGGAACTGGTTCTACATAATGCATTTCCACTAGTTACCCGGGCCCAGGTCTTGGTAGGAGCCGGCTAAGCTGTGTAGCACAGGTGTTCTTGGCTTCAGTCGTATCCCAGATCTCGAGGCAATCCCAACTACATAAATAATCTCTTTGAGATGCGATGAATTTGCCCCAAGTTAAACTTTCCCAAAATAGTCGCAGTGAGTTGATTAGATGAGCAAAGCACTTCATCTGGAACCTTTCAGCATGAAGGAGCAGAGCGCAGGAGGGAAGCTAAGAGCTGCGAGACGAACACTGAACACTTCTGACTGCGCTCTTATTCTAGCGGTCTCTGTGCTTGTCTTCCCGGTATCATCACGTTCCATTTATCCCTCACAACGCCTCAGGATGCTCAAACTTTCCAAAATGTCATGTTACTGAATGTAACAGCGGCTGCAGTGCTAGACGTTTGGCTCAGGGATGATAAAGGCAGTATAGTCCGTCAGAACAACTGATGACCTGCATATTACCTACATTTTATTACCTTATTAAGTTGTTACGACAATCTGCCATTGGTTGGGACACTGTGAGTGACACGCAAATACACCAGATATAAAAATGTTACCCTCAGGCCCGTCCAGTGTCAGCTCGTCCCACCATGGCCGCCCTGCTGGAGAAGATGCCCCCTGACTACACCCTGGCAACCTGCCCTGAGAAAGCACTAGACGACACCATCAAAATTAGACCTGGGGTGCAACTGAAACCCGAAGACATCACCTCCAAGATGCCTGCAGACTGGAGGCAGCAGCTACTCAGGCACATAGAGGCCAAGCGATTGGACAGGGTACGTCAGTGCACCGTACACTGAAAAGGGAGATGCACACACACACGCACACAAACACACACTTACATACAGCTTTCGGAAGCCCTTCCTGTCTGTATCTGTGTAAGTCTGTGTTGTAAGGTTGATCAGACATGTGTCCGGCTGCATGTGTGTGGCTCTGTCAGCCTGAACTGCTGCACTCTCACTACTGTGGATATGTGCTGAAAAATACACAAGTCACGAAACACAATGCAACAACATGCATTGTGACAATAATTTGGTCTTGTGCAGTGAATTTGAGATTCATATAAAAGATGAGGATTTTGCAGGGCAGCGTATGCATCAAGATTATAGGAAAAATTGAAGATTTTGGGAAATTACTTAAATACTTGTTTGCGACATCATTCTAATTTTGGATATTAAACTACAGGCGGCTGGACAACACCATCAGCTAGCCCCTTTTACATCTCACTAATTGTTGCACACTCTTTCCTTGTCAGTATTTGCATAATTAAAAATGAAACAGAGATATAACCTGTATGTCTGCAGGTCTGTAAAAGTCTTCAAACTCAACTTCCTCAAAAAAGGCCTCGAGAGAGACATCAAATAGTCTTATATTTTATTTACAAAGGTCTTTGTTCAAAAACATGGAGATAAATCATTTACGAACAAATTTGACCCCAAAAAGAAGAGCTGCTGCTGATGCTGTAACAAGCTGATGCTGTAACAAATGCACTATGCTCTCTCCTCCATATTGTAAAAATGTATCTGCTGAATATTGCAGATAAATGTATTTTTTTAACTGATCTACAATTTGGCATAACTCTTGAATTTGTTCCATTATAAGGCAAAAAGTGACTTTAGAATACCATAATAGCCATTTTAATTATCAGTTTCCAATGAAGTATTGGGCTTATTGTGTATTTAAATCCCCACACACACACACTCTTGTTGGAATGAACTGATCCACCAGTTGTTGCTTGTATGACATGATGTTCTGTGTGTACTGTATCGACCACTAGCTAACATTTCTCTGTGCTTTCAGCAACTCTGCACTCTTGTTGTTGTTGTTGTTGTTTTTATCAATGTTACTCCTGTTTGTTTGTGTGTTTGTTTGTTCGTCTGTGGAGCTTCACAGTGTGTGTTGTCGCCACGCTGCAGCCCGCTGTGTTGGCTCCGCCTCCCCTCCCCTCCCCTCCCCCCCCACCACATTCACCCATGTCATGTGATGTCGTCTTCTCCAATCAGAGTGGTGTCCTAAAGCACAACACGCTCACGCTGGGCATGCTCTGTCAGGGTCACAGCCAGGGGCGCAGCAGCACTTTGAACTTTAACCTTTACAATAACACTAAGCATGAGCCCCCTGCTGGCCGCTGGCTGCCACTGCCGCCTCCTCCGTCTGCTAACGCCGTGAGTATCCCTCTGAGAACAATGAACCCCTGGTACTGTCCTTATTACTGCTCACATAGGTAATTATAGAGACTAACTGCCACTGACACCTCGTCACCCAGCTACAGCTACCACCAACTATTATTTAACTGTCTGCCATTACTGCTAATATGACCCCGGTTATTACAACTACCTTCTCTAACTTCTCAACCTGCACGTATCAGCGAGTCTGATGCAACTTTGGTGTTTAAGTCTGATTAATCTGATTGATAGTGAAGAAGGAAGAATGAATAAATGTTACCAAAACAACTGAAATAGAAGCTAATTCATTCTGAAGTGCCCCCTCTGTATTATCTCGACACTCATGGAGCTGATAGTTATGTCTGCACCATGCAGCTGGCTCACTTTTTATTGTTAACCCTAATGGTTCTTCGTTATTTCTCTACTGTTTGCATTTTTGAACTGGGAAACATTTTACAATTTCTGAAAAAGCACTCATCACATCTTTTAACCACAGGCACCGAATTATAAACGCTCATAAAAGTCGGTCTCCCAAATAAACCTGATGCTTCTTATTATGATCCATGATTTGTTTTCTGAGATCCACCCCCTGATCCAGATCCACCTACACCGCATCCTTTAACCAGGTGTTGGGGCAATAGTGTTTCTCTACGAGCTAACAAACAAACATACAAACCAACCAAACCCTAATGTTGCTTATGTTCACTCAACCAGGCCTGAAACTTTGGCAGCTAAACGTAAATACTTGAATTGAATGACTGAAGTTAAATTTTCACAGAGGGTCACCCCGTCTCTCTGCCTGTGTCTCTCTCTCTCTTTCACAGACCCCCTCTCAGCAAGCCGCCATGCTGGATAACGACCAGGAGGGGGTGTCAGGGAGCAACCAGTGGGCTCCCTACTCACTCGGCAGGAGAGACGTCCCACCCGACAACCTCATGAAGAAGGTGAAGGGCTGGATCTTGGGTTTTGTTGGGAGGGAATGAAGATATTTAAAATGTCAAAGAAAATGCAACTAAACGTGGATGTGGGCGTGTCCCTTCTCCCTTTCCCAGAGTGCCCACTCCCACAACACGTCCCACCAATCACACAACACCATGATCGTTACATCCTCTTCCTCTTCCTCTTCCACCACGCCTCACCGCATGGTCGGGCCGCAGGGTTACGACGGGATGATGAGTAAGGGAAACCAGTACCAACCAGGGATGCCCCTGTCAGTGGTTCCCTCTGGGGGGCCTGTCCAGTACCAAGGCAACATGTCTCAAGGTAAATCTTAAACAATATGTTTTAGTACACATTTTGTAATGTAGAAAATTGAATTTGGAGATGTTTTGGGGATTTGAACCGATGATCGTTAAACATTATCATCCCAAGCATCACAGTTAGCATTCATTAGCTGTTCCCTCGTGTCCTGTCTAATCTGAAAATGTTCTGTACTAATGGTGGAGCTGCAATGATTAGTCGATGGATCCATTAGAAATAAGCAGCAATTAGTTTGAAACTTTTGAAGGTGAAAACGTCAAACACATCCAGTTTATCGCTGTTGAGGATTTGCAGTTTTTCTCAGTCTTTTGTCGAGTAGCCTTGGGCTTCAGGAAACTGTTACACACATTTTTCACAGTTTACTGGTATTTTATAGACAAAATTATCCATTGATTCAAATATAATACAGATTAATGAATGATAATAAGCTGTGGTTTAAGCTGTAACACACTTTTTGTTTCGTTTATTCTCTTAAATTCACGTTTAATGTCGTATGGAGTCAGATTCTACCTCAGTCTCACTCTCTCCCTCCGTCCAGGCCTCCCCTCCCCTGGTGGTCAGCCTTACTCCAGCAGCGGCCATCCCATGGCCCTGTCCCCGTCCGGGAACCAGCCCCAGTACAACCCCCACTCCTCCCACAGCTCCCATCAGTCCTCATTGCCCGCCACCAACCCCCAGTACCATGGCAACCAGGGCATGGTCCACAGCAACCAGGGGATGGTCCACAGCAACCAGGGTATGGTCCACAGCAACCAGGGCATGGTCCACAGCAACCAGGGGATGGTCCACAGCAACCAGGGCATGGTCCATAGCAACCAGGGCATGGTCCATAGCAACCAGGTCATCATGTCCACCCACACCAACCCGCGGCCTCAGAGCGCTCGCTGCCTGTTGCAGACTAAAGGGCAGAAGAGCACGGATGGTTTCCAGGAACAGGTATCTGTCTGTCTCTCTGTCTGTCTCTCTGTCTGTCTGTCTGTCCCTCTGTCTGTCTGTCTGTCCTTCTGTCTGTCTGTCCTTCTGTCTGTCTGTCTGGCTGTCTTTCTGTCCCTCTGTCTGTCTCTCTGTCTGCAAACGCTATCGTGGAGGTCTGTTTGAAAATGGGACTGTGCTCTAATAACGGCTAAATATATATTAAGTAACTAGGTTAGAAAGGACATTAGAATTGAGGATGTGGGTCCATTCAATAACACTGGAAACTGATGGTAAAAAAGCAGAATACTTTGCTAAAGTCTGATGGTCCTCTCTACGGAGGCCGCCATGTTTTTTACAGTGGCCTAAACTGGACAAACTAAACACCTTTTGAGTTTTTATGACAAATGAAGCTTCCACAGTTTCTCTCTCATGTTTGAAAGGGGAGGGTGAGGTGAGGGGTATTCAGCTGCAACATGCAACTTCACCACTAGGTGTCACTAAATCCTACACACCAACCTTTAACTACAAGCATTGATAGCAACATCTGAAAAATCATAATCTGTATCAGTGTCGGTATTGGGCCCCAAAATCCATGTTGGTCCAGTTACCATATTAGATAAAGAGGTTGAGATGATGTCAGATAACGTCTATGAAGTAAAATCGACTAAAATAGACAAAATAAAACACAGTAGCAGCAGCAGTTACTTTTAAAAGGTCTAGAAAAAGACTTGGAGATGTAGTTCTACCTCAGATTTACGGACCACAGAGCAATGTACTGGTTTAGATGGGAACTGGAAGTCACCACATGGATCAACTGGTTATGAGAAGACTTTATTCCAAACAGAAAATCTCTGACAAGGATATGTGTGGCTCCCTTGTGGTTGCCAGAGAACTGACGACCTCCAGTTTAGCTTCCTGAACGTGTCACACATCATATTTTAAATGTTACTCCACTGTTGCACATGTTGTTTATCTTTTCCATGCTTTTGTTTTTATTTGTGTATTTCACTTTGAGTCGTCTTCCTTCTCTTCTCTCCTCTCCTCTTTCTGTCTTTCTTTCCTTCTTCTAGATGTGTGTGAGAATAGAGAAGAACCCTGGTCTCGGTTTCAGTATCTCTGGTGGCATCAGTGGCCAGGGGAACCCCTTCAAGCCCTCCGACATGGTACGACCCGACCCGGCCCGGCCACCCGCCAGCCAATCACATCCTCCCCGCCGGCTTTACCCCAGTGTTGCCATGGAAACTGCTGCTCGTTACCGCAGTGTTTCCCCTCTCGCTGTTGTGTCTGTCAATCCGCGGGGGGGCAGTTGACTTGGTTAACTTTGCTTTGCGATAAACAAAAGTTCAACTGACTCATAGACTCTGATTTCTCGTCCATTTGTAAAATACAACACAACTCAACACTTTTGAAACCTTTGACAGCATCAGATGAAAGGATGGAATCAGTCAAACGTGATATAGAAGCATTCATGCGTCTGCACATGACACACGGGGTAATTTTCTGTGTTTATCATCCTTGCAGCCTCCTCAAGGTCTCGAGGAAAAAAGGAAAACTTAAATAGTTGAATATTTTCCGATAGCTTCTTGCTCACGTGCAGCCTAAACGTCTCAATACAAGCTGGGCCTGACACTTTCTCCTCATCTCTACCTGTCCGTGTGGCGGCTGTCTGTCACTGCAGGCCCGTGTGTAGGGGCTTCACATCCCTCAGGCCTCCTGCACATGGCAGCTCGTCCTAGAAACACGCTGCTGTGCTCTACGGTGTAAAGGAGCGAGGCTGCACACGGGGCTATTTTAGGAAGGCGGCTCAGTTCTGGGACACCGTGGGGTGATTGTTCTTTTTTAGATGCAGTGCAAGACTTTGATCTCGGGGTTTTGGGAAGTATGACAGATTCTCACCGACCTGCTCCGGCTTCAGATGTCGAGAAGCCGAGCAGCTGACGAGACGGCCGGTCTAAGAATAGAACGAAGCCTTCAGGAGTTTGTGTTAACGTCCCGCGTGAGGAACGGTGAATTGATTTAAAGTCGTGGGTGTGAGGTGGTGCTATAGAAAGTGTCAGCTCATCGTTTTAACTTTAATCTGGAGAACAGGAGCGTGGTGACTCAGTTGCTGACTCGAACGGTTCATTAAGTCTTTCCTGTCTCCCGTCGAATCCATAAAGTTCCCACCTGCCGCTGCAGTTTGTCCGTTATTAATGTCACAGCGGCAGACAAGCAGGTTCTCCAGTGGTCCGGCTAAATGTTTTCTTGAATAGTTACGTCACCTTTCTTTGCTGTCTTTACTATAGTGTAAAAAAAAGAACAGTGATGGTGAGTCAGCTGCTGAGCCTCTGGGTTTCTGCAGTGATGTCAGCTAATGTGGATTTTGTACAAACTCAAGTACGATATCAAGGTGGATATTTGACTTTCAAACTCTACAAAGTTACCATGATACTGGAAATCGTCCCGCGTCCTTGCACCAGTTCAGCTTTTGTCTGATCTGTGGTTCTCCCAGTCTGGACGTAGTAGTGAGGTCATCAGAGTGTTCTCTCATGTATTATCAGGAAACTGATTCATCAGCACTTTGAGCTCAAATAGATGCTGATGCCTTCGATTGTGGTTTGATCGTCAGACTCACAAGAACTCATTTCATTTTCACTGAGGCGCTTGTGACTATTTTAATAACAGTGGACATTCATATCCAGGTTGAAGAACACACACATACACACACACACTCACACACACACACACACACACACATACACACACACACACAATTTTCTAATGTTATTTTAAAGTGATAAATGGCAGACACAAGACTCAAAGGTCAAAAATGGATCAAATCAGATTGACTGATACATTTTACACACACACACATCTGTGGTTGTGACCTCGAGAGCCGAACACAGCTGTTGAACAGGACTGTGTCTCCGCCTTGTGGCCGGAGTTGTTGCTTGCACCCATCATCTGATTTATCTCAGGAAAATACTTGTTGCCACATATTAATGACTGATGCCTCTGTACATCAATTGATTTTAAATTAATGTTATATGAAGGATCATGAGTGTCACATAAATGGTAATAAAGCATTTTATTAATTAATGATCAATATGATAAGTTTGTAAAAAAAAATTATAAATAGACAAAAGTTTATTTGATATTTAAGGCCCTGATAGTTTTGGGAATCAATTATAAATGCATATTACAATTGTTATTAATGAATACAACTCTTTTTATTACCATATCTGTTGCACTTGTGGTCCATGGAGCAGAATCATCTGCAAAATGTCTGATTGAAATGGAGAGCCTGTTATGTCATTCATAATTGTCAGGTTTTTCTTTTTTTCGAATGGAAAATGTTGCCGTTTGTTATAGTTTTGCCTCTAAATTATTCTTTTTGAAATGACTTGAACAAACCAGAATTTGTATAAACAAAACGACAATATGTCAGCGTTTAAACTGTAAAAACTGCTTAAATCTGTAACTGTAGCTCACAGCATCTTTGGTATTCTTATTTATTTTATTTTATACAGCAAACTGATTTGGCTTTTATCATTTCGTATTTTCATAATCTAACAAAAACTAAACTGGTTTAATTGAAGTTTAACGAAACAAATGACTCAGAACAGAGTTTCTGTGCCACATTATGTCTTCATGATGTGATTCACTTTAGGACCAGAAGTCAGAGTTTGAAGGAGCAGAACATGGATTGAGAGTTTGAAAATCTGATTTTCTGCTCCTGGATAGTAAACCCGACGCTGTCTTTGCACACTGAGCTGCTGTCGATAACAAACACACTTATCAACTGTCAATGTTTGGAGACAAGTGTGTGTACGTGTTATCACTGAGCTGCAAAAACTTCACCCTCAGTATTGTCCTTTTTTTACTTTTTACTCATAAACTAATATTGTCTGCACTTGTGTAAAAAGATTCTGTGCTTGCGATCAAAATGAGTCAAACAATACTCTGAGGAATTCATCATTTATTTATATAAAGCATATAAATGAATGTTGAAGTTTCTGCAGGACCCTGCCGCTCTGTGTGCAACAGCTTTGACGATCTGTACATGTTTGGTTGTTGTGACTAAAGCTGCTCAGGTTGTAGCTGCTAACAAACTCATGTGTGACGTACAGTGAGCTCCATATGTGAGTGACATGTCTGAAAGGATGATGTCATAGAGTGGCCACTTCTAAATTACAATCACTGAAGTCAATGTTTTATACATAAATTGGATTAATCCGCCACTTTGTTTACTAAATTAATATTCATGGCCCCTTCATCAGAAGTATTTTGCTTGTGTACTTGTATGAGGCTCACTGTATAAAAACGCTTTATGCCTTGAACAATAACTAATTATTCTAACACGTGCACTTCTCTGAAGTGTGTGTTTGTGTGTGTGTGTGTGTTCCTGTTCTCACTCCTACTGTAGTGTGTAGGTGCTGCTGCACTGTCACTGCATCACATCGTTCTTGGCTAAATGGCACATATATATCTGTTTAACTCACTATTGTGTCTTCAACACGTGCACAACACTGTTGACACATGTTGAGTCAATCCGGCTGCATTGTCTCACACTTTCTGTGTGTCCCAAAAAAAAACATCTTTCAGCTCCCGGTGAAAAGATGTTGGTGTTTTTTACAATCTCTGCCTTGGGTTATCGAGGGAAAGACAAAAACAATAAGAATAGGATGGGGGGGTTGAAATATCTTCTGGCCTCCTTGTGATCTACTTCTTTCCCCTTTAGTCAGAACTCATCCAACAGCAATTTCTATTCCCCCTTTACTGTAGTTATCAATTTTTCTCTCTTTCTAACCTCATGTCTTCATAAACCAAGTCCTTGTCTCTACTTAAAGAGCTGATCAAATGTAAACCCAAGTACCTTAAATGGCTTCAAATTTGTAATTATGAATTTTCAGCATTTTTATTAACAACATTTGCATGCCTCTCCAAATTTTTGAGGGCAGAAATGTGATTTTTTATTTTGTGGGGGGTGGGGGGGGCTACTGAGCTGAGAATGAGAAAGGCAAAGATTCTAAACCATCGTGTCCCTGTGTCGTCCTAACGGTGTATCATTTTGACTTATAGGGTATCTTTGTTACTAGGGTACAGCATGACGGGCCCGCCACCTCCGCCCTGCAGCCTGGAGACAAGATACTGCAGGTAACGGCCACAGCACTCGCCATTTAACCGGCCTGTAAAGAAAAAAGCCCCACCCTGCCCTCCATCCATCCCCTGCCCTCCATCCATCCCCTGCCCTCCCTCCATCCCCCTGCCCTCCCAGCCTTTCCCTCCTCTTACAAGCTTGGAGGCAGAGCATAAAGCGTTCTCATACGTAGGCTCTTCAACAGAAGCCCACTGCCACTGATTAGCTGCCTCACTTGGTTTTAACGGTATTTTCCTGCCTGTATATTCTGCCTGCGTGTGCGTACCTGTCATTTTATGGAATCTGGCATGCCCCATCCTCTCTCTATCATTAGTCATTTATCAGTGACCACCAATAAAGAGGACTATTGAGTCGCAGGTTTACGGGTTCATTTTGGCTAAAGGATAAAACGTTTCATGAGATGTCAGGGTAGAACTTAAAGGTTCAGTGTGTAGAATTTAGTGACATCTAGTGGTGAAGAAACGTAAGCATCACAGCACAAACTGCAGCACAACAACTTTATTTTTTACATTTAAAGATGATCATTTGCTGTGTTTTCCCCTAAAGGTATTAATACTAAGTGTAAAAATGACTCTATAGTGCTCTACATAAAAGACCCTATGTAGTAAAATAGCGATAAATGAATGAGTTCATCATTTCGGACACAGCCCATGTTTAGAATTCTTCATATTATAAAAGTTTCAGGCTGAATATTGGAGATAACAGTTTAATTAGGTATTTTTAACTGATCCTACCTAGTCAGAGCAAGAACAGACATTTAGGATGAGGAGTGGGAATAAAAGAGGGACCAGTCTTCATGTTCACATCATGAACCATCAAACTCATCCTAAGCTGCTTTTTTGTAGGTGAAATGTTGCTTTAAAAGTCTGAGATTTATCAGACAACTCCATTTTGTAAATTATAAGTTGCCAAAGACACAAATTATTATCATGTTGATGCTGCTCCGAGGGAACATTCCCTTCCTGGGGTTCGACCACTGAGTAGCTGAGTGATGATTTCTGTCAATCCCCAACAAATCAAGTGCATTTCCATTGTATTGATATCCACTGCAGCTGTGTGTTTGCAAGCAGACCCCTTTCATGTGCCGTCATCTTCTCTCCACAGATTTAGAGTTTAGCTGGATGAACTCATCTAAAAGCCCTTTTTTGTCTTTACCCTTCTCTCTCTACAGCATGACTGTGTAGCTCCTCCTCTTCTCTCTCTTTTCCCCAACAGTGATGTGTTACTGAGATAATGATGGCAGTCAGTGACCCTCCATCCCTCCACAAACCCACTCACACACACAGTACACATGTGTATGGAAATACTGCAGCACATTCACGCACACACGTACACACACACACACACACACACACACACACACACACACACACACATGCTTTTGACTGTGCTGCGTGTTTGCCTTGCAGGCTAACGGACATAGTTTTTTACACATGGAGCATGAGACAGCCGTCTCTCTGCTGAAGAGTTTCCAGCGGACGGTGGACTTGGTGGTCCTGAGAGACAGCAGCATGTGCTAAAAAAAAAGTAGTTTTATAACAAACAAACAAAAAAAACAAACACAACAACGCTTCTTGTCCCTGCTCGTCGAACATCCCACCTGCGTGGACCTGACAAATGAGCCGCCTTTTTTACCTTTTTAAGGGAACACACAGACGTTGATTTGCCTATTGCTGGACCAAAGGCGAATCCTTAGTGCCAAATGTACCGTAGGAAACATATCGGCTCTTCTGGCTACTGACGGTCAGGGACCTGATCGACGGGTGGACGGACCACACCAGGACTCGAACCGTTGGGCTCCCACAGGGCTGCTGCAGTTTGGATTTTGTGGTTGGTTTAGTTCATTAGACAGTCACCTGATTGAATAGAGTATTTTGTTTTTTGGTTTATTCGGTTTGGATTCTGTTTGGCACTGTCTCTTATTTATTTATTTTTTGTTTTCTGTAGCACATGATTCACTTTCCATGAACCTCACTGTTCTTCTTTGTTCTTCCTTTTTTTTTCCCGCTGCTACTTTCATCTTCCTTTGTTTGGTGTTGTTTCTCCTCTGTTCTTTTCTCCTTCTTGTGTTTCGTTCTTTGATTCTCTGTCTCTTCAGTTTTGCTCTGCCAGTGTTTTTCGCCTCCAGAAATGTACAGAAATGGAAAAAACTTAAGACTTCATGCCTTGTGTACATACGTAGAGCTGTAGCTTTCTAGAGCTGCACTCTCTTTGGGGCCTGGACAGACAGCTCTAACACTTTATGATTAATTATACTTATTGTTAATAAACCACACTCTGAATTCTTCTCTGACCAACATACAGAGATAACTTCTCCAAATGGGCGATTTTCTAAAGTAAACCAGTGATTTATTTCAGTTCAGAAAAAAATTACATTTTCCCTTCGTCCATCTACTTGTGTTTGTTTCTTTTTTCAAATTGTTGCTTGCACAGCTTTGCTGAAAAGAGCTAAAGCAATACATTTCTGAGGCTCGGCCCATGGAGCTTTTCAGCAGAGCCCAACTTGTCCTGCAGTGCCATCTATCGAGCAAGTCATGCTAATGTTCACACACACACACACACACTGCCATGCACATGAGCTAGCAGGCGGACACACACACATGTTCATCTGTGTGATCCGTCCCCTATTGCATAGTGAAGCCCTGTCTATGTTCGAGCCTGATTTCAGGAGTGAAATCCTATTTTAAAACCACTCACACACACGTGAACACACTGTAACATTATTCAAGTCCGTGCCATATTATGAGCTCCTGTTTAGCTGTTTGAGTTGTGTGATGGTCACAGCATGCTTTCCCATCATCGGTCTGTCAGCTTCTAGACTTGTATAGCTTCTAGAGTTCCAGTGAGACAGGTATTTTAAAGTTGGTGCCATACAGAGCCTGACTCTGAGCCTCCCTGGTTGAATTTACACAGAAACACACTGAAAACAGTAATTATCTGTATTGCTGAAGTGACCTCTGACCTCTGGAGAAAAGACTGAAGGATCAGGGTGTCAGGCTCGTGATGTACTTGCTGTTTGATCACACGTACACAACTGGCTGCACCGTGAACCTTATTCACCTTCTTGTTGAGGTACTACGCTCATGACTGGAGGATTCCAGTCGAGGGAACACCACAGAACTCACTTGGTAAACATAAACAAGGGTGGCGACATTTGGCCAAAGAAAACTCCAAGATTGCAGATTCATAGGTATTAGTCAGATCCCTAAATCAGACACGTTGGGAAAATGGCAAGGTTACCTATGTTTGTATTGTATCTTGCGTAACCTACAACCTACGAACGAAACGGACACAGGAAGCCATCAAACGTGAAGTTAACAGCAAGTATATTCCGACCCTAAGACGTACGTGTGGGAAAATCTGCAATGAATGAGATTTTCCCTTTTTAGACAATCTGGGTAAAAGATATGATCTGTGTCACAAAGGCTTTTGGCTACACTTGAATTTTCGGTGCAGCTGTTTTAAACTGAGGAAATACAAACTGACAGATTTGCCAATTTTGTTACTGAATGTTTCAAAATTACCTGTGACTCGGGTCAGATTACACTTGAAGCTTGACATTAAGTAGAGCGCTGGGTTTATCCAGACTCCAATCCAGATGTGGACACTCGTTCTGTCTGTGGAAGTTTCTGGCCAGAGTTGGAGTCGTTGAAATGTGATGAGATCCAGCCTCGATTCTCACGTTTGGTCGAGACACGAGAGAAGTAACGACAGACAAAGAGCATTTTTCTGTCTTCATGTAAACGCAGCACATGTTCTAATGTTTCATCCAGAGCAAAGCTACATCCTGACATCCACTGACCTTTGCTCGACATGACGGCGTCATCCTGTGGCCATTTTGTGTCGACCCTCCCGATGAGCATTGGTTCATTCGACGTGAGGAGACACAAAATGGCTCAGACGGGTCCCTAACCCTAGCCCCCAAACAACTATTTAGAGTTTGAAATATCAAAGATATTGTGAAGCGAAAACAGAGTAAAAAAAGGTTTGATAATATAATTATTTTTTACTACATGTTTCAGGTAATTCTTTCTAAATATATTGATATACCTTAGCTTTGCTCAAAAATTGTGATATTTTATAATGACACTTATAACAAAGTTATGGATGGAAGTACGCACAGTATGACTCGGAGACCTACACATGTACTTTCCAAACCTGTATAAAATGTATTTCTACTGTAATTGTGAATTTGTGTTATACAAATATATATTATATATATAAATATATAAATATATGTATATGACTATAAAAACAGTCATTCTTTTTCTATGTGTTTAAACTACATAAGAGCTGGACAAATGCTGAGGACGGTGTCACTGTACATAGCTGTGAATGAAATTTAAAATGACTCATATTGATTGTGAATGTACTCATGCTTTCTGCAGTACCTACACCTACCCAACTTGAATGCTGCTTCTTCTGTTGTGTGACATAAAAAAAGTACTTTGACCTCCGAGGAGAGAGAGAGAGCCGCTGTGGAGCTGTGAGTCGGAAACAAACCTTAGTGGCGATTTTAAAACAGAACTATTTATTTCTTTGTTTATTTGCACATGCAAGTTGAAATCCTTCCAGTTTTAAGTTTGAGTATTAATGCGGAGAAATGTAATTGCTGAAGTATATATAATATATATCATGTGTTTAGAATGCATTTTGCAGACGCTATCTGTACATACTATTTAAGATACAGTTTTTACAAAAAATAATATATGTATAAAATTGAAAAAATGCTGTGCAGCGATTACACCGGAGCCATTTTGGGCTTTGGGACGTACCATTTTTTCAGTATATAAGAAGTGTTTTGAATAATGTACTAAAGTCTCTATTGTACAAATAATAAAAATGTCACTATTGGTAATCTGGGTTCCCTCTAATACTCTGAGCTTTGTCTTTGGATTGATGATGGAGGACAGAGTGTACACCCCCGCCTAGGTGCAAAAATCTCCTCATGAATTCATTAATTAACAGACAAACCAATGCAGATGATAACATAACCTCCTTGGCTGGAAGAAGAGAAAAGAAGAAAGGAAGCGAAGACGAGGAAAGAAAAGTGAAAGTTAGCTTATAAGTGCAAAGGAGGAAATGAGAAATTATACAAAAGAAGAGAAAACGGGATGAGATAAAATTTGAGAAATATACTAAGAGGAAGTAAGGATGGGCTGAGGAGTGGAAACAATAAAAATGAATAAAGATAGATAGATGGAGGGATGGAGGGATGGATGATAGAGAGACTGATTGATGGATTGATTATTCTTCCCAGAAGGGAAATGACAGTGTTCCAGCAGTAATTTACAGTAGATTGATTAGAAAGGGATGAACAAGAAAAAGAAAAAAGAAAAACAATGAAAGAGAGAATGGGATAAGTCGCTATATGCAAGAGGAGAGGTAGAGACAGAGAGAAGTAGAAATGAAAGGAAAGAGGAGAAAGGGAAGAGGTCGAGTGCAGCAGCTCTGTGGGAGATTTCAGTTCTGTGGATTAAACTCCACGGCGCCTCTCTTCATCTCTGCAGATTGGCCTTTTGTCTCCGTCCATTAGTCTAAGAGCCTGACTCTTCTTCATCCCTCTCTATCCCTCCATCCCATCTCCTCTTGACACTTATCCGAGCTGCGGATCACAGAGGGACGGCTGAGGTCGTCACTCACACAGTTTCTTATTAAGGTAGAAGCTTCTATGTCTGGTAAGTATTATGTGTATAAAAACCACTCTTGATTTTACATCCATTATTGATCAGTGATAATCACAAAAGGACATTTGCTGTTAAAATGAACTGGAGGTTGTTCATGGTTGTGTGTAAAGTCTTAAACCAGTTACAATATCCACACAGAAACTGACTTCTGATGATTATTCCATGTTATGACCCTTGCAGTATTACCATTTGAATACTTATAAATCATTTAATATATTATGGAACTAACACTCTGACATCTGTAGAGATTCATTCAATTACTATAATCTACTAGATAAATCTGAGGGGGCGTGAGAGGATTATTTGCAGTAATTATAATAATAGAAAATGATAATAAGAAAAGTTTTCAAAAAAAGTTCTGCTATACAAATCTTACACAAAATACTTATTTTTTTACATTTTACGCTTGTCCTGCAATTGTACAAAATTACATTAAATTCAATTCAATTCAAAGCTGAAGACTTTTAGACCGTATGTATGAGGGAGAGTTAAATGAAAGTATACTTAAGTAAAGTACAAGTACTACAATACAGTACTTTACTGCACTACATTTCTATGACAGCCTTGTTTTGTAGATACAAAATTTACAAACAAAACTCGTGGGAAGTTGATAGTATATCTGACACTGTTAGATTCAACTCAGCAGTGAACAATTGAGTTAAGGTTTATCATCAAGCAGCTCCGACATTAAAAGTCTGGTTACACATTAATTCTTCAGTTTAAATACATAAATAAGCCTTTGATATTCACATATGAACTTTAATGCTGCAGTATGAAACACCTCTGCATTACTGTGTAAGAGCCTGTTTAACTGAATCAATGACAGGTATCATTAACTCCATTTTCCTCCTTCTCTCACTTGTACCATTCCCCACTGTTCTCCTGGCAGCAGCGGCCCCTGCACAACAACTCTGGTTTCTGTGGTGCAGGCCGACAATTAACAATAGAGGGTAATCGTACACACACACACACACACACACACACACACACACACACACACACAGACACACACACACAGACACACATTGACGCAAGTAGAATGATATCCTTTTGTTCCTTTTCCTCTTTACTCCGGCTTTTACACACTGGTTTGAACAAAACGATACTTCTCTCTGCCGACTGACCAACCCACTTACACAACCATGCATACATTTTGTCCCCACGCTGACTCATACATTATGCTGGCATTAGTGTGTGTGTCTGTGTATGTGTGTGTGTGGGGGGGTGTGTTAGAGTGAGTGTCACAGAGTGAGAGTCTTTGTGCGCCCACCAAAGCGATCAATAAGCCCTTGTGACCTGATCAATAACAATACCAGGGACTGGGTCCATGACCTGCATTCAGCTGCTTCCTGCATGGGTATGTGTGTGTGTGGTGAGTGTGTATATGTGTGTGATTGGCATGTGTGTGTGTGTGTGTGTGTGTGTGTGTATGCAGATGAAGAGTCCCTACAATTGATCCACTGTGCACAGACGGAGACATACAGTGTATTGTGTCTGACATGTCGGATTGACGTTTGCGAGGGAGCAAATTGCTTTCGTAACTTTGCCTTTTTAACTCGGTAACTCTGACTGTCACTGGCTCCTCTGCAGAGGATCCACCTGAGCCCTGCATTCACACAAAGGATCCTGACATTTCAAATAAACGTGTCTGTGTCTTATGTTTGTTGTCGTTCCCAAAAGATGGATGAGAGGATCAATAATAATAATAGTTTGCACGGACAAGCCTGGGATGTACTTTGAGTTAGGCAAGTTGTGTTGTGTGTATTTATCCTGTGTTTTAGAAACAGACCTTGAGGTTATTCCAGCATGGTCGGATTGGTGCGCCGTAGAGAAAGGTCGCACTGACAATGGCTCATTTGACTATGTTATATCATTTGACTATGTTATATGTTATACATATATTCATTTTATGTAATTTGATATTCCCCACTCCTTCACTCTGTAAACTGCTGCTTCATTTGACTATGTTATATGTTACGGCGTTATATGTTATATGTTATGTTATATACTATGTTATTTTTTCTATTTTGTAAAGTCGTCTACTGCGTAGATGTTTCCTGCCATGTCACAAGAGTTTCACTGCTCTGATGATGCTGTCATTGGTGCATGTGACAATAAACTTTGATTTGATTTGATTTATAAAAACTACAACCTACCTTCTTGTGCAGGACAAAGCCCAGGTGATGCTCGGTCCTATGTTTGCAGTTGTATTTGCTTTTTTCTTGAAAGATTAAATATATCCTGGATCTACCTCTGTGCCTATAAAGAAAGAAATTGATGCCATCTTCTCAACTAATCTGGAAAAAAGACAAACATTATATCTGTGACTAAATGATAGCGAGGAATAAGAGATTGGCATGTTGGTCAAAGAACATAATAATCCAAATTCTAACTCTTAGACAATTAGACAAACTTAACCTTAACCTTAACCTTCGTAAATAAGTAATGGGCCATTTTCACATGATCTCATGTTAGTTTTCTGAATTAAACAGAAGTGTAGGTATAGTTGTTAAAGTATTTAAGAAGTTCAGTGGCGGCTACTTGCCAGACACAATATTTCATATTTAATCATTATAATGTTGACGTCCCCTGTCTCCTATAAAACTTGTATCTATAGCTGTAGCTTCACATATGCATAAGACTAATGTCATGTTGGTGTATCACATTTCTGAAAATGTTACTTGCCATCACCAAAATACATGAATGTCATCTGCAAAGAAATGCTGCTGAACAACCATTTTATATGTAGTTATTAGTATAGCAATAATAAGCTTTAATGCACTATATCCTATATTAATAATAATTGTTCAACCAGATTTGTGCCGCAGCTACTTGTTTTACCAAAGAGAGACGTTGGGTTTTCGTTTCACTTTGAATAGAAACAGTTGTGAATGCTGTGTGTTCCTCTGGAGGGGACCTGGTCCAGGCTTAGTGGTTCGGTACAAGCCGGGGATATAATGCAGCTTTAATCCACTCAACACAACTCACTGTTTCCCCCTCACAATACCAACAAAACCCACGCAGGGGATGAACTCGCCCGGGCCGCTGCTGGGATTAGACCTGTGACGTCTCAACTGGATCCCTTGTATACATTTCTTTTTTGTTTTGTGTGTGTATACATGCGTGCCTGTACATATCCTGTGGTTGCCACGTGTTTATGGTAGAAAATGTACAATTTGCCAACCACGCTATTATCTTCCAGTATTAACCGCCCAGGAACAAAAAGGAGGAGACGTCACGTGCACGTGTCTGTGAATCTAAATCCACACTCAGCTGTGTTGGATCCAGTGAACACACAGAACTGTGCCTGCCCAACATGACAAAACCTGCTGCAGGCGAGGAGCCTCTCAGACCTGTTTGGAGGAGAGTGCACGGGTGTGTGTTTGTGTGTGACTCTCAGGTCTTTGTATAGTTATGGAGCCAATTTTGGTTCAATGCAGTTATTGTGAGGACACTTTGGCTGTTCCTCATAAATCCAACTTGCTGTTTGAGGGATAAGATTGGTTGTAGGTTAAAATTATGTTTAGGGTCCAGCGAATGGAAACTATCTATCTATCACTCTATCTATCACTCTATCTATCACTCTATCTATCACTCTATCTATCTATCTATCTATCTATCTATCTATCTATCTATCTATCTATCTATCTATCTATCTATCTATCTATCTGTCTGTCTGTCTGTCTGTCTGTCTATCTATCTATCTATCTATCTATCTATCTATCTATCTATCTATCTATCTATCTATCTATCTGTCTGTCTGTCTGTCTGTCTGTCTATCTGTCTGTCTATCTGTCTGTCTATTTGTCTGTCTGTCTGTCTGTCTGTCTGTCTGTCTGTCTGTCTATCTATCTATCTATCTATCTATCTATATATCTATCTGTCCTTCTATACTTATTTCCTTTTAACGGTTTCACTTCTCGGTCCACCCTTTACTGCAGAGTGAATGTGTGTGTGGTGTGTGTGTGTGTGTGTGTGTGTGTGTGTGTGGTGTGTGTGTGTGTGTGTGTGTGTGTGTGTGTGTGTGTGTGTGTGTGTGTGTGTGTGTGTGTGTGTGTGTGTGTGTGTGTGTGTGAGAAAGTATTCCTCCCTCTCAGGTTAGAGAACCGGTCTGGCAGCGTTCGGAGTGAAGTCACCTGCATGAAGAAGGAATGGAGAAGCGGTTTCACTGAAGAGAGACACACACAGATCAGACATCACAACACATCACACACTGCCTGAGCGTGTTACTCTAACACTGGGACTTCCATCAAGTGTATCTCCTGACGGACGTGGAGTCAGTGTGCTGTCACAGTTTGGAGGCAGGCTGTCCCGGGACACACACACACACACATCTGTAATAACACCACACACACACAGAGAGAGAGAGAGCCGGGAGAGAGGAGGACGTCTGTGCGCGTCACGATGCCCGTGCGACAGAAAGGTAAAAGAAAAGAGTGCTTTTTTAAATATAAGTATCATCTTTATTCTTCGTCTTCATCTTTATAAACTGTTTATATTTAGTTGTATTGTTTAAACTTCACCGAACAAACCAGTTTGAACGTCTCGCGCTGATTTGCTCCAGCTCCGCGAGGCGGTTCTCTCCAGCTGATCGAAACACCAAACTTCACCACAAATCTAGCGATTTGATTTTCGATAGTTTATTTGTGCGACATACACAAGTTAAAGATCGGAATTTAAGTGCCGTTATTTATCTTTAAGACCTTGGGGTATATTCGGCTTAAAACCTTTTCACAAAACAGCTCTTTTTGTTAATGTTTTATCTACTTTTACCGATTTGCAGCTGCATGTTCTGCATTGAAATGTATTGAAGCCCAGACTTCTGTACAAAACCCTAAATTTAACGTGAAATTGTTTATTTATTCTACAGTCACAACTTGCATATGATACATTTAAAGCTTTTATCAATTTTTGCGATGTGGGGGTAAATTCGGCTCACACTTTATCCACAGAATAACTATTTTGAGGGTTTTATTTTGTCTAATTTTACCGGTTTGTAGGTGCTGGTCTGCATGGGAATGTATCGAAAGCGAAACTTCTGCAAAAAAGTATAAATTTAACGTTTCACTGGCTTGAGGTGCTACATACAGATCTTTTTGATCAACATAAATAGTTTTTTCCTAATGATTCAGACATTGGGGTAAATTCGTCTCACAAAATATCCACAAATTAGCCGTTTTAAGGTTTTTTAAAGATGCACTTTTACCTGGTTGCAGCTGCTTGTCTTTATTGAAATGAATGGAAGTGTTAGTCATTATAATGAGAAACTTTTAAGAAAATAATGACTCAACAACTCAAAAATATTGAGTTAGTATCTTGAAATAACTTATTATGAGTCAGTATCTCATACTTTGACTTTTCAGCTCATAGTTTTGGCTTATGTTCTCATAATTTTGCGACTATGACATAATTTAATTATGATTATTTCATGATTTTGATCTATCGCTCTTCTTTTCTCCTTTCACTGGCAGGAAAGAGAATTCCATATTAACGTATAGGAAGGATCATTATTTTTATTTGTCACATGCCTAATCCAGATGATGCTGCAGGCGCATGGTTCACCTCCTATATGAACACACGTTCTCCATGATTAATGTGGTTAAAGTGGATAAGTAAATATTATTTAAATCCACACACATTTGACTGCCAGTAGGCTACAACTCTTTCTACACATGGAAGGAGTCAGTCCTTCTCTAATCAGCTGTTCAGTGGACTGCCATGTTGCCTGGAATGCGTTTTGCAACCTTTCTTTTAGACCATAAACCCTGCTGCCCTTATGCCCATGGTAATAAATACATAGTGATAAAGTTTTATGGTAGTTAAGGTGCAGACAAATACAGTAGTAGGGCATGAACTGGGTCAGTGCTCAGGGTTTACCCAAAAATAACTATTATTGTTAAAGTGACATAAAGAGGATTTATAGGGCAACTCGTGCACCTTTCCGTTTTAAATACCATTTCATTTGCAGTTCAACATTTATGCAAAAACCCTGTAGACAGAACGAGAAAAGGAAACACAATCTGGGCTTACAATGAGAAGAGGAACAGTCCGGCGACAGACCTCTGACACCTGTGTCCACACTCACTCGACAGGGGTGTCAGCCCTGGGAGTCTCACAGATTAATAATCCCCAACATCACACATTTAAGACATTTTACAGGTTCTAAACTCATTGATCTGCTGACCCAGAGTACGTTGCCTTTCCTTTTCTGTTCATGGGTTTTGATTGAACTTGTATTTCGGTTGTGTTTAGATGCTCAGCGAGCGCTGGAGCTGCTGCAGCAGTACCGGGTCAAACTGGGGCAGAGGCAGCAGGACCAGAATCAGACCAAAGAGGGGCCCGGGGAGGAAGACCACCAGCTCCAGCAGTCTCTGGACAGAGTCATCAGCGTCTTCCAAAGTCAGCTCTTCAGCGCTCTGCTCGGTAAGAATATGTCAACATCCTCAGACGGTCACTGTTTATCTCTATTGACCATTTCCTTTTAGCAGTGTTGTCTGTTGATCTTCACATACTTGGATTTAACATCCCAAGGAGGTGAATGGATTCTTTAGGTGAAATATTGAATGTCGCCAACAGTGTGGATGGAAGTTGTTATTTAAAAAATCAAGCTTTAGCTATTTTATGTTTCATATGAAATGTTTTTAAAAGACACTTAAGCACCATTATTGTGCATTTTCACATAAGACCACGTTTTACAGTATTCAATCACTGTATACATCAGTGTTTTGTTAAATTAAAGGGAAACTTCAAGAGCACTTGTGTAAGTATAACCAGTAGCTTCCATGGTGTCTGCAGCCGTTCACCAGTAAAGAGAGATCAGAACACACAGTAGGTGTAACACAGCCTCTCACACAGGCTCCTATGTGTGCACATGTGGTTTTTTGTAAATTCCTCCCAACAGTTTACAACCTGTTTTTAACTAGTTAGTTCTGGTTGTGTTGAAGTTTTTCTTATTGTGTCTTTGCAGAAATGTGTAATACAGCAAACTGGTTCTTAGTCACTGGTCCCACCTGCTTTGCACCACGCCCACACCTGTAGCTGTTACACTAACAAGTCTTTGTTGTGTGTGTGCGTGTGCGTGTGCGTGTGCGTGTGTGTGTGTGTGTGTGTGCGTGTATGTGTGTGTGTTTTTCTGCCGAACATGACACTGAGTTCCTGTTTTGAACACAACCTTGACCTTTAACCGAGCGGTATCAAAGTCATATTTTGCAAGAGCTCTTTCTTTATTTTGTAATAATGTTTTCTAACTATTGATCATCGTCTCTGTTTGTGTAGAAGAGAATTGTCTGAACCCACAGGAATTATAGCATGTGATATATTTGAATATTCTCTACGTCCATGGATGTGTTTGTAGAATAGAATTTCCATGTTTGATACCTTTTCTATTTGTGTGTTGTATTGTTAAATTCTCTGTGTAGAATTACCTGTCAGTTCTGTTTATACGGACGAGGATGGGGAACCTCTGTTTCTCAGTTAAATTAACGATAAGAAAAGGTAAACGACAGCAGAATGAACTGTTCCTCTTTTGAAGTGAGGAACCTGGTCACTATTCTGCTGTGGAAGTATCCTTGTGCGCCACTAGAGGCCACTAGTGTATCAGCTGTGTTTGACATGGTTTTTCTGTCACTTCAGAAAGCTAAATCAGATAATAATGTAAAAGAAAGCGATTTGTATAGATCTGACTATTACCCAGTTATTATTTAGTCATAACTTAATTTATGAATCTACTGAACAGTCACTCCTTGTGGTTCTTATGTCTTTTTCTCTACTTCCAGATATCCAGGAGTACTATGAGTTGACCATCCTTGTAGACAGCCAGTGTTCTGTTGATCAGACGGATGGTCCAGGCCTCCCTGCCTCCTCTAGCCTGACAGCACAACTCTCTGGTCAGCCACAGGCCTCCCCTGCTCCCCTGAGCCCCCCAGCTTCCAGTGGACCAACCCAGCCATCACCGTTAACCCCCAAACCTAGGTCAATCAAACATCAACCTGCCCCTCCAGTCCCTGGAACACCGAGACATTCCCCAACATCCCCGGGTACACCTCAGTCACAGCCATCCAAAGTCAAATACCGTGCTCCTCTGCCTCCTGTCCAGTCTGGATCGTCTGTATCCTCGGCAGCAGAGACTTCTCAACCCTCTTCTCCCTCTGCTGCTGGAGTGAACGGAGTAGAAACCCCCACTCGCTCCATAAAAACACCTCCTGCAGTATCACTGAATGTAACAAAGCGTCTTCTCACTCCCACCAATTCCGGTGACTCTTCGGAAACCTCCACCATCTCTGCGAATCCGCAAAACTTTCCTGCCTCTCCTGACCTCAAGCTGTTGACGGTCTCAGCCCTCATCTCCAGCACCATCCAGGGCATTGTGTCTCCAACCACTCCGGACAAACTCACCCCCACCGGCACCACTCCCAGCACCAGCCCAGGTCTGAGCAGGGTCACAGACTCTGCAGTCATCTCTACAGCCCTCACGACCAGCAAGGACCCTGGATTCGGCAAAGTCACTCCCACCACGAGTCCAACCAGACCCAACCTGGGGAAATTTGCCTTCAGCTACCTCAGCCCCACAACTCCTCCTGGGCCTTTGACTAAAGGACCTCATCTGAGGTATGTTGGTGTAACCTTTGCAACATGAGCACACATTTCAGTTTAACACATCTGTTGTTGAAAGTTCACCTTGAGATCTTCTCTGCTCCCTGTTCCCTGCTCCACCAGCCCAGGGTCGGTACAAATCAGCTCCCCAAGCCCCAGTCATGGTCCAGCCGGCCCCAGGCCAAGCCCACTGACAAGCCCTCTGACCCCCATCAAGGTAGGAAATCTCTGGTTGTTTACACCTCCATGCAATGTGCCAACAGTCAATGACAGAGTGAAGTACAGATTGCTTCAGTTGTACGCACAACAAAAAGCTTTTTCTGTCCTGATTGCTGATGTTTGTGCTGTGGAGAGCTTGTTTGTGGAAGAGTTCTTGGTCATTTTCATGCGCTTGACAACTTCATCAGATTTTCCATATTCATATTTTTTATACTGGCTGTCAGGTAGTATATACATTAATGGTGAAACCCTGTGGTGCTGCAGTATCCGCATGACAAAGTGATATATACACGCTGTCCTGATTGGGTTTGAATGACCCAATCATGACATAGGGTCTGAGCTATTGGGCTGGATACATCTTGTCTGTATTCCTAACCATGCTGACTAGGATAATGTCATTTTGTTTAAGCTCCAGAAGTTTTTATTTCACTGTCTTGCACCACAGACATTGAAAGCACAACACACTAACAGAGAAGAATTGTTGTCATGTTTTATACATTTTCATTGGTGGAAAATTCAGATGGAAATAATAGTTTGTTGGTGTAATAAGGTGTTTATTTTGCTCCCAACACCCTGTCTCATTTCGAAACCAGTTTATCTTTAAGGTGGCTGCTGAGAGCGCAATTAGATTGACAGATAATTTATGAACCACTGGCTTACATTGGATTACATAATGTGAAAAAGGGAATCAAGTCAGTCCGGTAACATTTTATTGTTCTGTAGAGTCGGCAGTAAGAGCTCATGATAATGGATCCGTCTTTGATATCGACTGGCATCACATTTGTTTTCTCTTGATATAATATTTGGCCATATCATAAATGGTTTGTATGGTCTGTTTGTAATTCTCTTAGGGAAAGTTGTGTTTGAATTGTGCAAGTACAGAGTCACAGCAGACTGAAAGTTGTTTGCTTTAATAATCCAGTTGACTATCGCTGTAGGATCCTGTGATATCTGCCTATGTTGCTTTGATCTTTGATCAGGGGCCTTTACACCACCCATTGCATTTGTGTTAAATCACCAGAGCTCAATAAGTTTCACCAACTACCAACTACTACAGCTACTGTTACAATGGACCCGTTAGATTCTGTCGGTTCTCTGGTCGTGTCCTTTATTGAAAGGATTACAGGGGAGCAGTGGCTGCTGATAAGAATTGGAGCGCCTGATGATGCCACAAAAACTCTGATAGCAGAGATGCTACTGGAGATCATAACATGCATTCCACGTGCTGTGTCCATGGATCCTAATTCCGAAAATGTGGTCATGACAGAGGAGCATATTCAGTCCACTGTGGGCAGCCAAGTCACCAACAGTTTTGCAAAGTTCGTCAGTAAGGAGAAGCTTCTCCGGTGCAACAGTTTGTACCTGTTGAGGGACTTGATCGTTAACGAGATGGTGACGAGTCTCAAATTTCCCCTTCTCTCTGACGTGAGGTGTGGACAGCCTGCTGTATATGTCACCCCCCCCCTTCAGACTCAAAGCAATGATTGACCATACCTGCAAAACATTATCTATATTCAATTTTTTCAAGGAAACACATCCACCGTCAAGTCAGAGACAAAGCGAGGCTACCGACGGACATACCAACAACAACCAGATCCTCGTACCTGTTGACCCAGAAACCGCTGAAGAGGTGTTGTCATTGGAGCAGAAATTTGCCTCATTAATTTCTGAAATAGCTAGCAAGCAGGATGATAACAACACAGCCCCACTTCTGAACAATTTGTCAGGCTCAGAGAAATGTTTGCTGAAAAATGAATCTGCTCAGGAGATAGAAGAATCTGCTTTTGAAATTGCTGAGATATTTGCTGAAAAGTTTCGTTGTTTGCACGACTCACAAAAAAACAGCGACCAGAGTTTGGAAGTAGCTCTCTTCAAGATACAGGTTATTCTCGCTAAGCAGTTTATCAGAGCATTAATATTTCACATTGTGGCAAAGCTGAGGACAACATTCAAGACGGACTCGGAAGTCAAAGGACACGAGTCGACACTATCTCTCAACGACAGCGTTAACCACCTGCTTGTCTTTCTGACTGGTGAAGAACTAGCACCTTTAGATGATGCTAATGTGTTTTGGAATCTGAAGCACAATGTTTGTGGTAAACATCCGGGTTTCCAACTGCATCTATTTCATATCCTCGACCATGACAGCAGTATTGACTCAAATGAGGAGAAGTATGTTTACACATGCAAGAAACTGCAGTGTTGCCTCGGACTGATGAGTTGGTGGCTTGACAATCAGGCTAGGATACAAGGTGCCAAGGTGAGACAGGCTCTGATGGGCTTACTGCTGGGGGAAAAACCACAGGTCCCAGTTGCCACTGTAGTCGAGGAGACACCTGTGCAGAGTGCAGCTGATAAAGGGGTTGTGTGGTATTCCAAGCATGCCAAGGATGTAGAGAATAAAAAAAAAGCCTATCTTATAATACTAGTGGGGAAGATCATCAGGAAGATATACAAGAAAGGAAAGGGCTCCTTGACCGAAAACACGGAACCCATCCTTTATCGATTCTTTGAAAAAACATGGGCTGAGATCAAAGACGCCAATTTTGATTTGAGGCAATTTGATGAAAATCTTTACTCTGACATCTTTGAGGACCTGTGTGAGAAGTGGGGCTCTTCAAGAATACTTCTGTTCTACCTCAAAAGACCTCAAACTGAATTTGAAAACGTATTTGTCTCCCTTATTAGAGATCACCTGACACAACCAAAAAGTTCCACATCCAGGTTCCTTACATCTGTACGCAGAAGACTCAGTCACATTCCGGATTTTTTGTTATACTTAGGAGGTGCATTCATGGGTGACAACATGACCTTGTGACATCATCACATCCCTTTTACCATGGACTCGAACTTACCATCATACTCTTTCAGCCTTCACATCCCAACTTTCCCTTACCGCCAACATTGCTACAACAACCTGATCATGTAGATATCTGCATGTCTATCTAACATCTCTAACATCAGGAGAATACGTCTGACTTCTGGACTTTCACTTTTGGATAAAGAGTTTTTGGTGACTTTTAGCTGTGTTTCCATGTTTTCAGATTTGTGTTCATTCTGTGTCTAGATTTGTGTTCCATTCTGTGTTTCACGCTTTATTTTGAAATTCTGGTCTCCCTTGTGTTTCTGTTCTTTTTACTTCCTGCCTTGAGCCAGGACTGGGGTGGTAAACTTTCCACCCCAGTCCTGTCTCCCAAATTAGTGGAACGAGCTCCCCATTGACATCAGGACAGCATGAAGTGTCTACACATCTTCCGCCACAGGGTTAACAAACCCATCTCTTCTGACTACAACTTGCTTAAGAAAATGGTGTCTAATATCCATCATCAACTCTGAGGATTTCAGTGGCTTTATCCAGTGCCACTGGCCACTCTGCTAAGTAGTTTACATTTTCAGGTTTAAAAAAGATTATTTAAGGACTCTGTTGTTGTAAATATATAAAGGGTACATTTTTATCAGAGTTTAAATTATTAAAACATAAATTATAACATACAACTGGAACATGTTGATGGCGTAAAATACTATACAATGCAACCTGTGTGACTGTGTCTTTTCAAGAGATTTGTGCGTGAGACGTGGATTTGCTATTCCACCAAACTTTCAACATCAAATCAATCTCAGATTTTAGAGTGCATTTTTTTGCAATGTTTCAAACGCAACAGTATCTGTAGTGTTGGTTTGCATCTTAAAAAAAAAGGCGCAGTATCCCGAGCGAGTGTAATCCCATCTCCGTGCAGCTTCAGGGGGCATATGGAGCTCTAACTTCCCCAATACCCACTGTCCAATTTGAAAGTAGAGCATCCATCGCTACATCGTGGTTACTGTTCACTCAGTCTAACCCCCACTCCTGCCAAAAACTGACTGACCTGATAAAACAGCAGAGTGGAGTGTGCGTCGTATGCACTTGTGTGTGCTTATACACATCTGTCTGTGTGTGTGTGTTCCTGTGGATCCGTGTGTATAGAGTCTCTGCGCCTGCCTCTTCATGTCTGCCTGTCCGTTCTTTTAGTTTTTGTGCTGAGTGTGTTCTGCGAGGTTACATACTCCCGAGCCATGCACTCTTTGAGGTCAAAATGTGGCGTCCAGCTGCCATAGAACGAAGACAGCATCTGGATAACAAGAGGGTGGGTGGAGGTGCAGCGGGCCAGCTGCCATGTTTCCGAGTCGGCCTGTGATTCAATGGAGAAGTCCTCTCTGGCTGCTCCGGTGAGAGGACAGGTGCAGAGGACGGCGAGGAAGGGAGGAGGGCGAAGCTGAGCGATGAGAGGAAGGAGGAGACAAACATACACAGCCAACAGGGGGATGTTGCCAACAGCAACAAGAGACCGAGTAGCGAAAGAGGAAAGTTGCAGCTGGATGATGTTTGGGTGAAAGTTTGCCGGTCGGACTGGTGAGGATGGACTGCATCTGTATCCTCACTACCAAGGTGAGACGCAGGAAGACGGTCGATAGACCAGAGGAGAGGAAAACATGTTTTAACACTGTCATGCTTGTAGAGTGGAGTGTCCATCCTAGTGACATGTATTTGGTTATTATAATCCTCCTTCTAATTTTTTATGTTGAAATGTGGTGTGATTGGCATGCTGGACTTTGAACGATACGAGCACGATCTTTTCTAATATGATTAAGAAAGCATGTTTTTTTTAAAGACCTGCAGTCCTTTGGGATATCCCTGACACATTTAAATAAATTGTTTTACAGGTAACGACTCGCCTAGTAAATGATGGTATGCATCAGTTTTACATATCATGAAAAAGGATTCTGATTTTGCAAATAATTTACTGTAATTTGTTGTTTAGCGGCGTATAAGGCATTATTTTGTAGGAACAGGCTGTGCTCTAATCAAGCAAATCTAATGGGAATGCCAATCTGTTGCTCAGCTTTCGGTCGAACAGCACGTGACACCCAGAGAGACAGGGAAAGTGGGTTGAGAGGACACACACTTCAAAAGACGAGCTGTGTGACTGACTGGTTGGCTGCAGAGGTAACGGACCGATGCACTGGTTGACTGACTGGTCTCAAGGCAGAAGAGAGAGTACTTGTTTAAAAGTAGGCCGGCAAAGAGGAACACATACATTGGGGATATATATATTTGTGAATAGTTAGAAATGCGTGGTCCATTTCATAGCAGCGTGAACACAGTGATCTGGGGTGAACTTGCACGGGATGAGCAGGTATAGAGCTGGATGGTTGGATGAGGTGTTGAGAGAGAACCCATGAAATGTTGGTGTGGATCTGATTAAATGGGCAAATCCACGTTTTCACGTTTTGTGCTGCAGGTCCCACATTATTCATTTAGTCTATGGCGTATAGGCGGGGGGAATGTACCCGCACATGAAATTCTGAGTGACAGGTAAAAAGACTAAAGGGCGAAAAAGTCTAGTTCTATGTACTGTCTGCATGGACGGTAACAGCTTTATGGAGAGCAAGCATGTGGCAAACAGCACTGCACACAGATTTAAAATGCAAGAGCAAAACACAGATGGTTATTATGATAAATACTGTTCATAATAGAACTGTGGAGTTACAAATTAGATTGTGACGGCCTGTTAGAGTGTAAATCATTCATGGGAAACATTGCTCTGACATTGTGAGAAAGGACATTATGAGCTATGGCAGAGAGATAGGCTCTCTCCAGTCGTCCTTCTAGTTGATCCTGCGCTTCCTGATCCTTTCAAGCAGGAAGCACAGACCAGGCCAAATGCATTGCAACATTCAGACTCATTAAATCATAACACAAATGTCGGGAACTACAATAGTAGGAATCTAATAAGTTTTGATGTTTAACTGGGTAATGTCAGAACTAAAGGAAGTTTCTAATCATGTCATGTGAAAGCAGGATCTGTGCGCATCTCATGTTACGAGACATATCTCTCTAATTAAATAATTCAAGTAATGTTGAACGACTTTGCACCACCCAATAGTATCTTGCGGAGATTGTTGTCAAACACACAGTTTGTGGATTTTACTCTCTATCAGAACTCGCCTCTCTATCTGGCCCAATCCTCTTTTCTTCTCGGATATATCCAGTCTTAATTCCTACCTGCAGTGTGAGATACTGATTCGGCTCTTACAGAGTGTCGCTGGCTTCCCGTGCTCCAAGAGAGCAGGAGTCTCTCCTAAGAGGCTTACCTTAGGCTGCTAATAGACTTTATAGAGGTGGGGCTATTTTAGTGTGGACAAAGAGGAGTAAAGAGAGGAAATAATGAGGGAGACACACACTCTGCAGCAGAGGGGACAGAGACAGAGCAAGTCTGCGAGTTCTTAGCGTTTTCTGGCTTTGATGGGATATTTGCAATTTGCCAGGAAAACTCCATGCTGCATCATTCCACTGATCCATCCATCTGTGGAACTATCCATCTGGCATTGTGATGTAACAGTGAGGAGGGGTCACAGCTAACAAATTAATCAGGAGAGAAGGCATGAGAGCGAGGAAGAGGGAGAGAACCTTGACGACTATCGAGCCCTTTGCAATGCACCTGCACAGCGATGTGGGAACGTCCGCAACAGGTTGGCTCACTCCGGTGGGCTCTCGGTGAAAGGTTCAACATCCTCTCAGCTCTTTAGAGAAGTCTGTAGGTGAACGGATAGCCCTGCATGTACTGGGCTGACACCTACTGGGCCAGCACAAGGGCTACCACAAGATGGACCATCACAACTCTGCATCCTCAGTCAATGTAACGTACCTCCTCTTTTTTTAATTACAGAGTATCCCACCCACCTCATGTCTTTGCGCTGTGGAGTCTTGTAGTTAGTGCAGCAGGTAGGGATTTCCCGATACCAAAATGTAATGGTCGATACCGAAACCATTAAATTTCCATGATTCTCCATACCCATTTTGATACCACTGCCAAAAACAAAATAATAAATCCCATTTATCTTACTTTGCAAAGGATTTTCCTGATCTGCTCCTCTCCAATCACCCCCACGCAGAACTGATCTCCACAATAACCCACAGAACCCACATCCATGATCCTCCAACCCCGGTCCCAGGAGTGTGCGCAGTGTGTGTGTGTGTCTGCTCGTCTCCCGTTTGAATATGTGTTAACAATCTCCAGAGTGAAGCACACAAATACAAAGCAAACCTTAACACTGCACAGGTCCCAAGAGTCCTGTCCGTAGAAGCAGCGGCGGTATCCGTCCAGGTGTTGGTATTGTTCGGTACCTCCAGTATTGAAAGAGTACCTGTATGTTTTTAGAATTTTGGAATCAGTTCTCGTGAAGCAAGTATCAAGGTCACCTGAGGTCAAATGGACTTCAAGAACAAACGACCAACAGTTCATTATCGATGTGTTAAACTTTATACGGTTGGCCCTGTTTTGGCGGTTGGTCACTTCCTTCTGCGTTACCTCAGAAACCCACAGTCCCTGGTCCTCACATAGTCCCACAGAAGGCTATCAGAGGAGTCACAGTTGCTGGCTGCGGCTTAAGAGGAGCTGAGTAATTAGACTAAGTAGTCTAGGGCCAGAGGTTTTGACATTAATGATAGTTGCCTGCTCATTCTTTTTCACTTTCTTTTACATTGTGAGAAAGCGTTTATCAACATTTTTACATATATCTTTACATAAAAAATCTGAATCCTGCTGGAGCTTGATTGGATTTGATTTGACTGGGCAGAACGTAGCATTCTAGTCACTTTGCAAATGATCACAATCTAATATCAAACTAAAGTTGTGTTGCTACTGCCCAGTATTAATGTGGAAAAGGAATAAAACCATTAATAATCGAAACAGAACCCAACGGACAGAGTTTAATGCTGATTACTGGAACTGTTGCTTCGCCCAAATCTCTCCAACTTGAATCCATTTCCCTGAAAAAAAAATCCAAATCAGGAAGTGTTACCCCACATGGGTCCGAGCCAGCTCACATTTAGCTACCGAGGCTCCAGACCTAAGCTTCGATCAGCCCGACCTGGCAGGTCCCACAGGTCAGCTCTGTAGATCCAAGGACTGAACAGTGGTGAGGTAAATCACCGAGCTGTATAAAGGAGGCAAGCAGGAAGCCAACACTCCGCTGGAGCCAAGAGCTTTATGAAGGTTGTGTCTGAGAACCTGGAGGGGACCAGGTCTTTGTCTACAGTTATTATTAGCAGATGTAATCTCTTTATCAACATTTGTTTTTCCAATAGTCTGCTAGGATGCTCAGGCTACTCCGGCAAACAGGCTACTATTGAAATGTTCATTGTTCAGCCCATGTCATGCCTGAGTTCAGCCAGAGTAGCTAATCTCATTAAGCAGAATACTAATCTCCTTGGAGCCACACACACACACACACACATACACACACACACACACACACACACTCAAATGAGGCAATCTTCTGAGTTTTTTTCCAAGTTCAGTTCAGTCCTATCCTTGATTTTTCCAATCGGGGGAAATAAAACAGCTTAGAGAGTTATTTGAGCTCCGTGACCCCTTGACCCTTGACCGTGTCGGCAAAGTTCAGAGTGAAGCTCGGGTCCATTTGTTGATTGAGAATCAGAGAGATTGAAAATATATATCCCTCTGCCCCTCTGTACTGGTCTGTGGAGCTCCCACCAGTGCTCTACATGCCTGACGGTGGTAGAGCAGTTAGCTTGAAGTGCTTTTAAGTGGTTGCAGACAGTTAGTCAATAAATCATCAACTAAATATATGAGGTCAGTGATTAATAATTAACGTTTATAGTCCAAGTTTGTTATTAATAACTTTAAAGCCTTTATATTCAGATCCACAGAATATGTTTGAGTATGATATACATGGTATAATTTTGCATATTTAACTCCTCTAGGGGTTTTAATTGTTTTGTGGTTTGAGTGTAAGCAAGATTATGCACGAACTACCAGATCGATTACCACAAAACTTACATACGATTTGGCTCCGAGAAGAAAGCATTTCATTTTGGTGCAGATCACTTTGTCACTTTCTTTCAAGTTCTGAGCGTTTTCTGGTATTTTCACTTAATTTCCAGGAAATAATTCACGAATGTGTGACACTTGAGAGCTTGGGGTGTCCACTGTATGTGCTCTACTCAGTGCTTTTCAGTTTTCTATTAATTAATCAAGAAATACACGTTTTTAACAAATCATGAAATATATATTTAAAGCCTATTTAAATCCTGTGTCTATATCCAGATCAAGGGAACATGCTTTGGAGTAATTCCATGATATGAGGTGATCATTTTTTGTATGTTACTATAGTTACGCCTTGTTTAAAGACCTCATATTTTCCTCTGTGTCAACAAAAATCTTTAAAACAAATAAAACATGAGTTTATCATTTATGAAACATGTCCAAGATGAGAGTATTAGCTGGAGAACACTGTTCAGATGGTGCAGTGTCCGTGTTTCACCACATGGGGGCACTGTCTGTATGAGAACCAACATGTTGGCTGCTCAGATGATGATTCTGCAGAGACTACTTGCTACTTCCAGTTGTTGAATCTCATGAAATGTTTCTTGGACTTAATTATTAAAACAATATATTTAATAATAGTTATGAATTATAAAGCATTTCTGCTGTTGCCTGTAGCTGTGAGGTTTCCTCCTTGTTCTACAGCGAGTACGGGATCTGTTCAGAGGGAGATCCACTCGTGTGGAAGCTGAACACACAGCTGGTTAAACGCTGATCACGTGACCACGTTTGAAATGTTGATGTATGGAGTATTTCCTGATTGGCTGAGGTGTAGAGAGGAGAATCCGCCGTGATTGGCTGGGAGGGGAGTGTGTGAGGTTATCACACACACACACACACAGCGTGGTTATTTCTGTGCCGGCTGACCTACTAATATTAACATGTAGTGCATGCCTGCTAGGCTCATGAGGTTGCATCCCCTCACTCGCTCCACATTTATTCCTCCTTCGCTCCTTTCTTTCTTTTCCTTCACATCTGTCTTTCTATTCTTATCTCTTGTTTCCCTGCATTGCTTCTATTTTACTATACTTTAGTAAATGGGTGTGTTGTTGACAATGTGGCAGTGGATGCTATGTTTGCACATTATGTTTTATGAGCCAGAACTCCTGCGACTGTGTGTGTGTGTGTGTGTGTGTGTGTGTGTGTGTGCGTGTGTGTAGAAGTGCAAGCACACACATCAGCAGGATCTCCATCTGTTCCTTGCCAAACACAAGGGGACACGCTGTATCGCTGGTCTCAGGACAGCTAACCTCACACGAGCCAAGACTATTTGAAGAATGGCACCTGACCCAAAGCTCACTTCCATAAAACCAACCTCCTATCCTGTCCTGTCCTGACTATTTATTTTAAAGACCATTCTTGATATGCCCCTCAGTACCTTATGAGATCTTTGCTCATGTGCTCGGTCGTAACCTGAGGTCCAGATCCAAGGTCGTCCCACAGTCCCAGCTGAGGACCAGAGATGGCCGGGCTTTTTCTGTTAGTGCCCCCAGTGTCTGGAACAAACTCCCTGAGGAGGATCAGTCTGGCAAAACCGTCGTCCTCTTTCAAATCTATCTTTTAGACTGTGAATATTTATTTAATTTTAATCTAATATCGGTTTTATCAACAGTTTTATCATTTTATAATGTTTTACGTTGGGTTTTTACTTTGTTTGTGCTATAATGCTGTGTGATTTTCAAATAAGCTTTTATAGTTTCCCTAATGTTTGCCTTACATTTTTAAGTTTGAATTCGGAAAGCACCTTGTATAACTGTATAACTATAACTGAAAACATCTTGAGGCAATGAGATGGATAAAAAAAACACATTCTTCCCTCCATCTTTTTTCTCCTGCAGGGAAACAAACATTATTAATGACTCCGAAAGATTCAAAGTTTCTCAATGTGGTCAATCCATCAATTATTCAACTTAGCATTTGTTAATTTGTGTTTTCTTCCATATTATATAAGGAGTGTATTATTGTTTTAAGATGGAGTCCCTGCTGTGCTCAGAATAACCTTTCATGTGTTTACATTATTTATCTGACTTGTCCACCTGCATCAACTTCAGGACCCAACTCCTCCAGGCTCATATCTCTGCCTTCTATTAGACCTTCTATAAATAATTTCCCATCCCCAGCTTCACACGTGACTTGAGGCAGAGTCTTCAGTTGTGGATTCATAACTTAATCAGTAAACATTTTGCTTTAGACTCATTTAGTATCAGCCTTTCTCCTATTCCCCATTGGTGTCCATGGCTTCCCTCGGTCTCACATATTGTCGCTCTCTCCGTGTTCCCTCTCATGCTGAGTTGTTTATTTTCCAGTCGAGGTGAGAAGACTCAGACAACCGCAGAGAGAGAGTGTGCTGTGTGTGTGTCACGGTCCAGATGGTCCAGCTGTCACCGTCAGGAGCCCTGGTTGGAGAGTGTGCTGTGACTCGTTTCACCTGCTCTGCCCTTCATCTCCACTAAAGCCGTTGGAGTCAATTGAACCTATCAATAGCCGTGGGAACATGTTTCAAGTGGAGGTGCAATGGGGATGAAGAAGCACTCAGGTGTTGGTTAAGGTTAAGCTCTATTTGCATAAGAACCTGGGCTTTAGTTGTGTGTGCTGCGGGCGCTGCTGTTATGAATTTAGACGCCTTGCCTTGAATTTTTGGGATTTTTTTGTGACATTTCATATAAAACAATTGATATTATGAGAAGATAGGTGTATTTTTTTATGAACAAATACTGCACTAAATATAGAAACATGTACGGTCTCATTGACTGTTGTAAAGAGGGAGCTGAGCAGTGAGTTAAAGCTTTTGATTAACCAGTCGTTCAATGATTTGACCCTCACTTGGTCATGAGCTTTGGGTCGTGAAATAACAAATGAGTTTGTCGATACCTTGATAGAAGCTATTATAACACTGCGTAAAATATATTTACCTTAATACAGGAACCAGTGGTGTGTGCTTTATCAATGTTTTTTATACCATTTAGTTTAGACACCTTCATTAATGTTGTACATCTTCCTGGGGTCTTTTAAGCGGAAGGTCTCGTGCACATAATGAAATTCGCCACATTACACAAATATTAACTGGATACACAGACAGTGTCCTGCCAGTAACCTACACCCGAGGCTGCAGAGTAGATAGGCTTTCAAAAAACACAAACCTCATTCATTTTAATTAGGTCACACCGCAGACGCAGATAGGGGGGGGGGCTGCCAAAACAGAGGGCTCCACAAATATGCAGGGTTGTCCAAAGAAAATTAAAGCTGCTCAATTGGTACTGCAAAATAAGATGACATCACCAGGAGAGGCTGATCAAAGTAATGCAAGCAAACTAGTTGATGATTTGTAACCTAAAGGCTGTAGGTGTGCCGTATAATTAGTTAATTTGTGTGTGTGTGTGTGTGTGTGTGTGTGTGTGTGTGTGTGTGTGTGTGTGTGTGTGTGTGTGTGTTTGGGAGATCATGGCTTGTGACTCTGCGTGATGTAATAACATTGTTTCTGCCTCGCTCGTTCACTCTTGATGTCTCCCCATGCCTCTCTCTCTCTCTCTCTCTCTCTCTCTCTCTCTCTCTCTCTCTCTCTCTCTCTCTCTCTCTCTCTCTCTCTCTCTCTCTCCAGTCCTCACTGTCATGTTTGGTCAATTCACTGGTCCATGTAACACTGTACCCTTACCCCTCTCCTCCTTGCTGTGTGTGTGTGTGTGTGTGTGTGTGTGTGTGTGTGTGTGTGTGTGGTTGGCTTGTGTGTGTGTGCCTGAGCATTACTGCAGCAGGTAGAGGGGCACTAGATAGACAACACATTCCTTTAGTCCTCCCTCTGGTCCAGTGTCTCTGTTCTACCTCTTTCTGTCTTTCTGTCTCTCATTGATCTTGCTGTTGAGAGGCGGGCCAAGAGAGGCAGTGGAGCGAACCGAGGCAGAGTGAGCAAGACTGGGAAAGAAAAAGAGAGAGAGAGGGAGAGAAGGAGACACAGATAGAGAGCAAGCCAGAGAGCCACAGAGAGAGGGAAAGAGAAGGGGAGCAATAGAACGACAGAGGCAAATACTCACACAGATGGAGAGAGAGAGGGGAGATAGAGGACTGGGACTGCTGCTGCAAAGGAGGACAACATACTGACACACACACACAGACACACACACACACACATGCATGCACACACGCATTGATTCATGCACACACGCCGACAGACTGACCCACACATGCTGACAACAACAACAACACGCTGAACACACACTTACACACATGCAGACAGTGACCATGCTGCTCCCTGCGTCCTGACCAGCTATGAGGATTACACTGATGAAGATGATGATGATGAAGATGAAGATGAGAGCCATGAAGAGCGTGAGGGAGAGGACGGCGGCCTCGGCCTGTCACAGCTGAGGACCGTAGCCTGGCGTTGGGGGGTGGGGGAGCAGAGTGGAGGATTGTGGGACAGGATGGAGCGCGGTTGATGGAACACACATGCATGTGCATGTGTGCGTGCAATGTGTGTGTGTGTGCAATGTGTGTGTGTGTGTGCGAGTGTGATATGTGTGTATGAAGGCTAGGATGCCCCCCCCCCAGCGCGGGACCAGCTATAGCTAACGTTAGCCACATGTTGTGCCACTGCAAAGTAGCATGTACCAACAACACCATATCTCTGATGTTTGGATGCAAGGTAGGTAGAGAGTTCTGTGTGTGTGTGTGTGTGTGTGTGTGCGTCAGTGTGTGTGTGAGTTGTGTGTGTGTGTCAGTGTGTGTGTGCAAGAGAGAGAAACTGGGGGAGATGCAGTGGAGACAGAGAGAGAGAGAGAGAGAGAGAGAGAGAGAGAGAGAGAGAGAGAGAGAGGGGTGAAATAAGGTGAGAGTTAGTAGCCGACACGAGAGCGAGAGAGTTGAGTTTTGTGTGTATGTGTGTTTGCGGGTGTGTGTGCATTTGAGCGAGAGCAGGTTTGTGTTCTGTCTGATTCCGTAACTCACACTCTTCACTCACTCACGTCTCTGTCCTCCGTCCTGTTGCTGCTGCTGAATCTGATGCTTCACTCATTTGAATTCGGCACAATTCCAACAACGGGCTGAAAGATACTGAGGCTAAATCCACACGACTGTTTATTTCACAGCAGCTGTCCACACTGCTGCAGAGTTTTTGAGCGCCTAAAACTGAGAACTTTGGTTTTGGTTTGAAAACTCTGAGGCTGCGTTGTACTCTGGACGGGCCAAACTGGAGACGTTTGAAAATGATCATGCAGTCACCTCCATCTGCTCCCTGATGACCAATGACTCATTGCAAACACTTACTGTCAGTAACAGTCACATCGTCGGTCCAAGAAAAGTAGTGACTGCATTTCCTTTGACCCCTCGTTTGTTGTATTGTCTGTAAATAAGCAGCCAACTGCAGAGCAGACAATCTGCTTCCTGTTTACACTGCACACACAAGCCCAGTGTATGTGAATGGTCATGTGATCTACATTTTTAGGTGTGTCAACATATAGGAGAATATTACTGAGACAAAGATAAAAGGTTTAACGGGATGGAGATTGTTTTTGTTTTAAAACGCTGCTTAAAAAGAAAATGTGAAAGTCTGGATGTAACCTGATATGCTCAGTTTCGATGAGTTATCAGTGGCTTTCAATGAAAATACAGAAATATTGATTAGACCCACTTGATAATAACTTTCTACAGTAACTTATTTTCTTTGTCACGTAGAGAAAGTAGCTGTCGGCTTGATATCTGGTTTTGCTTGCTGATGATTCCCAAGTTTAAAAACAATACTTTCTTTGATTTCTTTGACTTTTTCTGGCTTTGATGAATTTAAACTTGATCTAAACACGAGCAGCTGCAAAAACTCTGCCCGAGTTCAATACAATTATAAATTACTGGTCAAATGAGCGAATGTGCTAATAAGAATATGAATCTGACGAGCCATTCAGTGCCAGTTTTTAAAAGGTGACATCATTTTAGCACAGGATTGTGATTTGAACTTTACTTTTAAAGTCGTGCTAGCCATATAGCCGAGTGGAGGACGACACAGTGGTTCTGTGGATTAGTGTTGTTAAAGAACATCTTGGACTCTACCTGTCAGTTGGGGATTGTGTGAGTGGAGTTTTCATATTGTCCCTTGTGGTTCCTCCACAACTGGGACATCCAGGTGGAACTGGAAGTTATGCATCGCACATACATCTTTAAATGCCAAGAGAGTATAAAAACATATCTTTAAATTACACCAACCTAAGTGTATTTATAACCTCCCATGTAAATATGTGTCACTAATCCATAAACTTGATTAAAAACAAGATCCCTCTTCACATTCCCAGTCACGCTCTCACAAACGGTAGCCTCTCGACAGATCTTTGGCTTCTCCGACCCATAATTAAATTAATACCACTGTATCACTAACAAGTGGGCCGGCTCGCTAATTACATAACATCAGGCGGCGCTAAGTGAGCGAGGTCTCAGGAGAGATCATCATCTTGCAAAGTACTCTGAAGCTGTGGAAAATCAACATATGAAATATTAAAGTTCCACCGCAAATGCTTCAGGGCTGCAGCTTTTAATGTGGAGGGAGTGTTGGTGCACTGAGCTGCATCTTCAGAACACACAGCTTAACCCAAAATGGCTTTATAAACGGGCTTGTAACTAAAGAGGAATGGTGAAAAGACCATTTTTGCAGCTTTATCAAACAGTATTTTATTATTCTTGAGTATAGGAAGCTAGAGAGAGAGAGGATGATGTTCAAGTTACTGTGACAAATTCATGTGCATTGATATAATATAAGTGGCTACACTCTGACCATTGGACTCTGTGTATCTGTGTGTGTGCTTCCAGTGGTTTGCTCTTGTCCAGTTCAGCAGTTTGGCCGCAATAAACTACTTCCGTCCTATTAGATCACCACAACCATGACAGCCTGTTAGATGTGACAGGCCGAGAGACAACTGTTGGGCTGTATGAAGAGAACGAGAGCTAGAGACGTGGAGTCAACACAAGTGTGTGACACAGTGAGACCAATGTCCTCTGGAGGTTCTCTAGCAGGAGAGGATAACAAGTTGCTGAGGGGTTTGAACCAACTAGTTTGTGGAGGAGATTCTTTTTGAAGTGATGGTTGAGTTGGTCAGCTGCCATCATAGATTTGTAGATTTTCCATTAACCGAGAACCATGGTCAGATCCTGAGATGTTAACATAGAAGTGGATTCTTTATACTTCGGGATTTCCACATGTAGTTGGAATACATTTGTTCTGCATGCATTTTTTCCCTCTCCCACAAAGATTGTACTTTTATAAGATCTTTCTTCCCTTATTCCTAAACTTTTATGGATGTTTTAACAGGCCGCGAATGACACACTTTATAGCCTCTTTACATTAACCAAACATTCATCCTCTCACATCTTTATGAACCACACTGTAAAGTTTTGTTGCAGGACGAACTGAGACAGATGCACTCACTGGCTGGAAGAGTGGAGGACAAGAGGGGAGGACATTTTAAATGCATGAGGGTGGATTCATTTTACCTTGGCAGCAATGTGTCCGATTCTGAGGCTGTTAAAGTGCCTGAGAAGAGAAATCAGAAACACCTGAACTAGGTCAACACATTCAAAATAGATGAACGTGTTCCTCTTTTTCTGCTTAGGTCGGTGTTTTTATTTCACTTTTTCACTTTTACTAAGACTTTTTTATGACTGAATCCACAGTGGAGTCACTAAAGAATAAAACTATTCACACAGCTTGAATTTATCAGCCAGTTTGTTTACTCCAGCCATCTGCTTTTAAATATGTTTTCTGCTGCTATTTTTGAACGTTTTACTTTCCAGTGTTGATCCAATTCGTTTCAGTTTGAAATTTTTGTTTTTATCTAAACTGCAAATTGCCGTCTCCAATATGTTTGCTCTGTAACAAAGCAATGTGCACTCGATGTGGAAGTCCTGTGGAAATCTGAGGTTTGTTGTATGAAGCAGGATTTGGAGTCAGTCAGGTAGATGCTGTACATTTCCGTGGTAATTCATGGTGCACGTCTAATCTGCTCTGAAGCGGTTCATGTTTCGCTGTTTCCAAACATGAACACAACAGGAAAATGTCTGGAGGATTCAGATATGGTTTGTTGCTGCAGAGCACGCAGGAGGCAGCACAGGACAAATTAATCCAGCTGAAGAAATCCTGTTTTTGCTCTCAAATGGACATCTTCCTCTACTACGTGTACAGCAATACTTTTTCATCCGGGGATATTTGGATATATTTATGATTCAGTTTTGAATCAGAAAACTCAAGGAACAACTGCAGAAGTCAGTTCATGTTAGAAATCAGCCTTTGAGGGATTAAAACAAGAGAAAACTCATTTTTTGTCAAGTTATTTTTATATGAGAGGTTTAGATTTTGTGAGGTCTGTGTCTGGAGCCATATGTTGCCGGTGCAACAGGTCAGAGTCGCACACTCCTGCAGACTCTATGCACGGCCATGTGTTGTAGCTGTGGGTATTTTTATGCATGTTGTGGGTCATTATTATTGCAGAGGGCCAGCTCCTCAGCAGGAGTCGACTCCTTCATACGAAGAGCTCCTCCTGCTTTCTTCATTTCATTTCTTTCCTCCTGGCTGCAGCCATGTCAAAGCCAATTCATGGTGCTTTTGTATAGAAACTGATATGATCCTACAACACAGACCGATTCAGGCACTGAATCCTTGTACTCGCTCACATATAATATAAGAAAGTGAGGCGTTATCTTTGTTTTTTAATTGTAGATTTTTTTATTAATCTGTTTGACAACGCCAGGGTTGCATAAGAAGATTAAACACAACTTAAGAATACATCCAAGTAACAGATCAATTTCATGCAGTACTCCAATAGCCTGATCTTCTTGTTTCTCAGTGATGGGTTAGTGATGTTATACATTACGTATTAATCAATTTTGATAATGAGAAAACAATTAATCTATATTATTATATACATTTGAATATAATTAAAATCATATAAATATGTTTTACTTTAAGTAAGTTCAATATTCTGTAGGTGCGGTCGAAAAAGCCAATGGGCAAAACACAGAAACATGTTTCTAAAGGGCTAGATTTGATCTAGTAGTACAAATATTAGGTAAATAAGTTATTAAACTATTGAACTATCTGCATTTATTACCGCCCCTTTGTCATTGTTGCTAAATTAATCTCAGATGTTATCTAATGTGCTTTCTTTGGCAACTTTGAGCCTGAGAGAGAGAGAGAGCAAGAGAGAGAGAGAGCAAAAGAGAGAGAGAGAGAGAGAGAGAGGAGAGAGAGAGAGAGAGAGAGAGCGTGACGTGAGAGACAGAGAGACTGAAAAGAGAAGGAGAGAAAGATGAAGGCACGTGTGTTTGTGTGCGAGAAGTCCCTCACGGCGGAGGATCCCCTGCTCTTTCATATCTCACCAAGCGTGACTAATGCTTTGCTTTACTCTGACACACAGACACACACACACACACACACACACCACACCACACCACCACACGCACCACACACAGATACAAACTAACATAGAGACATGTTCTAGGATGCTGAATCTGCTCCCAATCTAGTCACGTTTCTCTGGCTATGCAGGACTTGCTGACACACTAACACATGACAGCCGTGCGCATGCATTGTGCGTGTGTGTGTGTGCTTGCATGCAGTGTGTATGTGTGTACGTGCGTGTGTGTGCTTTCTGCAGGCAAAGTCCTGATATGGAGGGCTCAGCTTTTGCTAGTTGAGCTACCAGAGGCAAACTCACATACACACACACACACCAAATATAGGAATTTAGGATTGTAGCTGTGTGTGTGTGTGTGTGTGTGTGTGTGTGTGTGTGTGTGTGTGTGTGTGTGTGTGTGTGTGTGTGTGTTTGTGAGAGTGCAGAGGGCAGTAGCAGCAGTGTTGTGACCACAGTGTGGGCCAGGGTCTCTTCAGGGTCTCAGTGCCTGGCCACTCAACCGCTTCCGTCACGTATATTTTGAGGCATTTGTGACTAATGAGCGAGTGAATGAAAAAGTGGAGGGCGAGAGGCGGAGAGCAAGGAAACGTGCAGTAGGCCAGGAGACGGGGTTCAGATCAGTTCACTCACTCAGAGCTGTGTTTACTCCCGGCTCGGTTGTAAATGAGGTTAAAGGATGCAGCAGGGAGGCAGAGCACACACAGACACGTCTATTTGAATCCACAGGAATTAGCTGATGCACACGGGGGCTCTCCTGTGTGAAGCAGCAGCAGCTCAACAAACAACAGAATGTGCAGATTCATTTTGCATTTTTGCTGTGGACCAAGAAGACAGTCGGCTGAATGTATGATCCACTGAAGTGACAGTGCTTGAATATATCAGTTCATGTTTACTAAAACATTAGCGTGAAGACAATCGATGTGAAGTCTTTTGAAAGAACCCTTCAGATGGTTTTTAATAAGTCACAGGAAGAGAGAAGAACTAATAACAGAGCTCCTCAGAGTGGCTGAGGCTGCAGAAGAGTTCTAAATCTCTCCCCTGGGAAAGACGTTTAATGAAGACTGAGGGCTGTGTAGTTACTGATGTCGAGACACAGAGGGAGCTGCACGAGGAAACCACAGACTGTAATTAAGATGGACGACACGACTCCTCGTCCTCCTGCTGTACAAAAATGAAGCTATGCTGCAGAATTGCATCGGTGACGTCATTTGCAGCCGGATTAGTGATAAAAGTGAAGAGCAATGGAATCGTCAGTTTCAGCTATTTAACCCAAATTTTAAAGCGTCTAAAACAACTGACGTCTTTAAGAGTTAAGGATGTTATTCATCTGAGGTGAACAGAAAAGAAAAACCTTTTGATGCAACTTTTGATAATGTGAAATATGCCAAAAAGAAAACAATTTACATTTAGAAAGTTTTTCAGTCAAATATCGGAGATGATCATTTCAAAACACACTTTCGTTCCATGTAATATTCTGGTGTATTCAGTGAGCTATTTCCCTGCAGTTTAATAATACTTAAAATAAATAACCCAACCACTATAGATAAAGTAGCTTTATTGTCAATTTCTTAACATGTTCAAGACATACAAGGAATCGATACTACGTTTCCCACTCTCCCACAGTGAACATATAAAGTGCACAGGCACAACAGATAAGACAAGACATTTTCTAATACTAAGTAAAACATACAGATTTTTTTTATTACAGCAGCATAAGGTTTTCTAAAGTGTAAAAGTAGTGATTGAAGTGATGAAAGTGCAAAAAGTACAAAAAGTACAAAAAGTACAAGAGACAGATTGTTCCATAAGTAAACATACAGATTTTTTAGTAAAGCAGCATAAGGTAGTGCAGTGGTCGTTCTAAACCTGCCTGTTAGGAAAGGGTTATTTGTTTGACCTGTGTTAATGCTGGTTGCAGTTTGTCTTTATGACACTGTGAGAGTGACCTGCTGCTGAACCCTGACTCTGCACAAAGAGCTGATCACCTGTTTATTCAAAGCTGGACCCCGACCCAGAGAATCAGTTGTGATGATCGATATCTTCACACACTTACAAATGTATTTATATCTAACCCGTCACCCATCCTAACTTCCTTTGAACCTTAAACAATACACCAAGTCAAGTGTGAAGCCGTTAAGATGAACAGATGTTCAGAAAGAGGTTTCTGTAATTAGTAGATAGAGCTGCTGTCACTAATTGTTTTCACATCTCTTTTCTTGTAATAGATTGTGACATAAACAAGCTTCTCAGTTGTTGTGTTTCTTCTCGTGTGTATTCAGCTGTGGTGCACACACACACGGGAGATTTACCAATGAGCTCCTGTATCAATCCTGGTTCCATTAGATGAGACAGTTCCTCATTGTATCAGCTGAGCTTATCTTGGTCTTGATACGATCAGATCATCCACATTCCATTTTGTTTCAAAGCTTTTCATCACTCTCTCTCTCCTTTCAGCTGCTCACCCTGTTTCCACACCGTGTAGCCACAATGTCACAGAAAGAACTGGTTTAATTCCCATCATCCCTCAGCTTCTCCACAGTTCTCTGTTCAGTTAAGCAGAAAGAAGCATTTAATATATTCATTTTAGTTTTACTGAGGATGAAGAGAAGCGAGGGATGGAAAGAGAGGAGGGAGAGGAAGGATTTGAGTCGTGTGAGTTTGTAGATGTGGAAGCAAAGAGACACAATGGAGGAGCGGAGACGGATATATTCATTCCCTGACTCTTCTCTCGCTCAATGTCCCCGTTCGGCTTTAAGCTGTTTGAAGGGTGTGTGTGTGTGTGTGTGTGTGTGTGTGTGTGTGTGTGTGTATGTGTGTGTGTGTGTGTGTGTGTGTGTGTGTGTGTGTGTGTGTGTGTGTGTGTGTGTGTGTGTGTGTGTGTGTGTGTATTTGTTGTGTTCGTGTAGTTGTGGTGTGTATTTTTCATTTGTGTTTGTGTACAATACAGGAAGCTACAGGAAACAATTACTGCCATGCTGAGTGTACACCTGGACTGCCTCGTGCTTACACACACACGAGCTGATCTATACAAACATCTCGTTACACATGCATGAGCGCACACATACACACATACACACACGCACACACTCTCTCTTTCTTGCTGGTTGCAGTTTTGCACTTTTATTCTCTTCCAGCTTTACTTAATATTTTCTCTCTCTGTGTCTCATCTTTACACTAACAACTCTCTTCTTTTGTGTTTCTTTTCTTCTTCCCCTCCTGCTTCTGGCTCTCTGTCCTGAAACTCATTTTCCAAACCACCTCTGTCCTCTTTTTCCCTACTCCTCTTCCTCCTCCTCCTCCTCCTCCTCCTCCTCCTCCTCCTCCTCCTCCTCCTCCTCCTCCTCCTCCTCCTCTTCTCTCTATAGAAATATCGGTATCACGAAGAAGACGGGGCGTCACCAGGCGCCCCGAGACTCCACCACCACCCCTGCCATCATCACCCAATGGGAATAGCCAGAGAACTGAGGGATGGAGGGACCCTGGAGAGGGAGGGGAGGGATGGAGGCACCCTGGAGAGGGAAGGGAGGGATGGAGGCACCATGGGGAGGGAAGGGAGGGATGGAGGCACCCTGGGGAGGGAAGGGAGGGATGGAAGCACCCTAGGGAGGGAAGGGAGGGATGGAGGCACCCTGGGGAGGGAAGGGAGGGATGGAGCCACCCTGGGGAGAGGGGGGAGGGATGGAGGCACCCTGGGGAGGGGAGGGAGGGATGGAGGAACCCTGGGGAGGGAGGGGAGGCATGGTGGGACCTGGCGGAGAGACGGAGGGGCCCCCGGGACCACGGAGAGAGAGAGAGAGCGATCGCTGGGGAGGGACGGATCTGTCAGACGCCACGCTGACCTGCGGGGGGCGGAGCTTGTGCAGGTGGCGGAGCGGCATCTGTCTCAGATTCAACACGTCCACGGATACGTCACTCACACACACATCACACCGGCTCAGGTAACTGCAGCGTGGACCGCATGGTGCTGACATCATCGATCTGTCCCCATCACATCAGTGGACTGACACAGTTCACCTGTATGTCACTCACACACTTCACTAAAGGGATTATCAGCATGTCTGTCAATCCGTATGTCAACATGACTCTGCTGTGTGAGGCCACGTTCTCTGACTCCTCTGGGAAATCCTTTATTGATAATCCTGTTTGGACTCAATTGCCTAATTCATCATCCTTCTGGTATATTCAAGTGTTTAAAACTAGGTGGCGTGGTGGTGCAGTGGTTAGCTCTGTTTCCTTCCTAGTTCTTGGTTCATATCCTGGTTCGCCCTGTGTCTGTGTGGTTTTCTCTGGATACTTCCTCCCACAGTCCAAAGACATGAAAATTAGGTTAAGTTTATCGTAGACTCTAACTTGACTTGAGGTGTGAATGCCTGAATGAATCTCTATGTCAGCCCTTTGCTCCAGCGGCCCCTGTGACCCTCATAGAATAAACGGTATAGATGGATGAACTATAGGCTGTAATGAGTGTTAAAGCAGAAGGCTCGGTGATGAGGTGGTTAGAGCTGTTGTCTCATAGCGAGAATCTTGGTTCGATTCCCAGTTTAACTGGAGTGTCAGCTGGGATTGGCTCCAGTGCCCTGCACCAACGAACGAATAAGCTTTTTAGATAATACCATTCAAGCGCTAATACATTTTTAAACAACAGCCCAGTTCTCCTGTTTTCAGATATTATGATGCAATCCTCACCAAGAAAATATCCCAGAAACAAGTCTTTATTTGAATTTTACGAATTTATTTAGTATATTGGATTTCAAGGGAAACATAACAGCTGCCTGGAGTCCATTTTATAAACATTTTTTGGGGTAGAAAGTACTTTTAATATTATATCGTTACTGTGATGAAGGGATATTATTGGGATGGATGCCAGAGTTTTGACACCAGAGACGAGGAGTGCTCTAATATTTAGGAGAAACCAACTCCTTGGTTGAGGTTAGGGACAGATTGTGGTTTCACTTAAATATTGATAAAGCGAACACATGTTTTCTCATGTTTTCAAGTCACTGTTGAATTTATGATTGTATTTAACCAAAACCACAGTCTTTCCCTTTCGCCTGATATGTTAATCAAAAAAGTTTTTTATACAAGTTCAAAATGTACGCATCTATTTATTCAGCAAATTAATACAAATTCCAAATTTATAGGAGAAAGGTTTTTATTTATTTTCAGGCTGCTCATTCGTTTACAACTGGTTCTTTGAGGTTCTCTTTACACTGAAGGACTTCTCTGTTCTCTGGGATCCTGGGGCTTCCAGCAGTCGAGCTTAACTCAAGCCTTTTATAGTCTCTGAAGAAAGAAAGCGTGTCTCATGTGACGTTTGAAATCAGCTTCTATTTTTGAAGTGCGGTCGAGGGGGCAGCGGCGCCTCCATATCCCCCAGTTCACCCACAGAGAGAAGTATAAGGGGACGTGTTTCAATATGGGTCCAGATTTAGACTTTTTTTACAAAGTACTTGGAAGTCAAAGACACTGGCCTGGTTTTGCCTCCGTGCACGAAGCCTTTCTTTCCACCAGGAGAATACTTTTAGCAGAACTGAGCATGAAGGGAGTCAGTGGAACGCTTGCCCCATTTCTTATTAATGACGCCCATTTCTTCTCTCTCTGCCCTGCACTCAGTCAGTGTCTGTCCGGCCAGCTCCCTCTTTGTCTCTCTTTCTTTTTAACTCTCTCTTTACCACACACACACATACACACACACACACACACACACACACACACACACACACACACACACACAGCGTTGTATCTTGTTATTGTGCTTGATTGAGCTGACTCTATCTGCAGATCCACGCTCACATCAGCCGGCACACGACTCAGACCCACACCTCATTATGCTCCACAATGTGTATGTTATCTTTTGTTGAGGATTTTCTCAGCTTTTTTAATTCCCATTCATTGAATTGTAGATTTTTTTTAATGGGGTCTGGTAAAACACAATTATAGTCTTTTTATTAAGCTGACCCATAGTCCAATTAAGTTATATACAAAAATGCACATTTAAGATGTTTGAATTACTTATAACCACAGTGGCCCAGTGGGTTTCTCCATTCACATACACATCTTTATAGAGACTTTAAACAGCTGAGTGAAATTAGAAAATAAGATTTATAATGACGACAATTCCTCTACTTCTTAAATTTTCTCTCTTTTTCTATATTTCTTCCCTCTATCATCCCTCTTTTCTTTCTCTTAAATGTCACCCTCTCTAGATTATTTCATGACTGTTCATCAGTGCAGTTTCATTTGTATAAATCAACTTTTATTTTATCTGTAATAGTTCGTATGATGCATATTGGTTTTATATCATGATGTCTGCCTGCAGTCGGAGCCGAGGACTGTGTGACAGACAGTTGTGTGTGTCTGCACTGACTCAGCTGTAAGTCTCCACAAGTTCATAGTTTGTCCTCTGGAAAAACTTTGGACACAAGTTGAAGCAGTTTACTTTGTCAGAGTGAAGGAGGAAGTATTAGTGTGTAGCTCCACCTAGTGGCTGGGAACCACTGGTGAAATTTGACAGTGTTCTCACTTCCATGAGAAACAGTCGTTAACTTATTGATCAACAAAATTACTGATATGTGAGTTCTAAACATTATGTTATATTTTCACTGGAGAGTTTGAGGCTGTAATCCCTTCCAGGATTCCATCTGAACCCATTCACATGTTCTTTCATGGTTGTGACATACAGATCTCAATATTACATCATCATCATCATCATCATCATCATCATCAATATTATCCTCATCTTCATCATCATCATCATCATCATATTTTCCCTTTATAAACACATTCCCTTATTACGACTGGACCTAACGTGCTTGTTGCTGCTATTGTATTTGGGTATTCAGGTTATTTTTAGAACTGTTCCTTCCCAAATGGTGTGTGTGTGTCTCTGTGTGTGTTAATGTGGATGTATGTGTCTGTGTTGAGTGTGTGTATGTGCCTGTGTGTGACCACAGGTGCTGGGTCTGGCTTGCTCCTGCCTGACAGATGGACCTGCCATCTTGTTCTCCCCGTGCACATGTTCCTTTCTCTCTCCTCTCTCTTTCTCTTCCTCCTCTCTTTTTAAATCCCTCTCTCTCACACACACACACACACACACTCACATACACTTTATCCTCATTTCACTTTTCTTAAAGTGTACACTTGTGTTTCTACCTCATCGTATAAATAATCTATGATCACAATAGTACACGACTTGTGTTATATATCTTAAACTTACCATTACTTAAAATACAGTGTAATATATTATCATAAATAATTGATAAGGAATAGATATTTGGTATTGATTGTCAGTAGAAATATCAAAGATGATTTTGCACAGAACACAGTTTTGCATAGTTTCATCTATTTTCAGCTCAATGTATGGAAGACTGAAACTGTCAAAATTAAAAATGAATAAATAGGTATATATATGACTCAACAATATCTATATCAATAATTAAATGCTGAAAATACTAAGTAAACATAAGTGTGATACTGAAAATACATATATAAATACCTAAATGCATTTCTTTTTTCATTTATCAATGAAATTAAGTATTTATTATTATTTAGATATTGTTGTGAGATTTATTTATACATTATTAACCTTTAATTATGGCAGTTCCGACCTCCATAAATTTGTAGCTTCACAAATAACTTAACTCAGTGTGCCGCAGTGTGTGCGTGTGTATGTGTGTTTGTGTGTGCGCGTGTGTTGCACCACGTTGAGCTCTCTCTGTACGTTGTAGGTAGAATCTCCTGACGCTCCATATGATGAGGAGGCGTGGCCTCACCCAGAGGGAGAGAGGCTGACCGACGTTGGCGCCCCGCCTTTCTCCTCCCTCTATTCACAAAGCCACTCCCACTACCACCAGGTAAACCCGCCTGGGAGTCCGTTGCATGCCTCCATCGTTTCGGCCGTTTGTGATGCTGTGGTGAACTCACGATGTTGCCTGAAGTAGTTTATCGTCTCTGGAGTTCAGGGTTTAGATCAGCATGTTTTTCCTTCCTTCCATTTCTTGTGTTTTGTGACACATTTTTCAGATTCTCGGTTGAAGTTTACCAGCGTCGCACCTCAACACCTCACAGAAACATGTTCAGCTTCTCCATATAGCAGTTTAACAGCAGTAAATTGTTAATAAGACAGAGAGCCCTGATAGGAAACTCTTCCTCTGTGCAAATTGAGCTAAAGTGCCAGAAGTCTCAGCGGCAGATGGTGAGAGGAATGAACAACGAAGGAAAAATGACTTCCAGCACTTTGAGAGAAAGGAGACTCAGCTGGAGATGAAGCAGACGGGAAGGAAGGGACAAGTTTTCATATCCTATTTAAGAAGAGTCCTGCTTTAATACAGGGAAACATATCATCATGTGTGTCTTGTTTAAAGGCATTTTAACGTGTTTATCATTAATAGACCCATAATAATGATGCAAATATTAGGGAATTACAATACAGATAAATTGGTAAATTTATCAAATTGGCAACGATACGTAAACTGTCGTTATCAAACTTTTATAACAAAACACTTTGGATTTCTGGACCCAGTCGACCCAGAGCCTCCCCATGCTGTGATCGTAGACAGGTTGTGTGATTTTGCACTGATTACATGGTTTGTGTAGTTCGCTGGTTCCATCCCTGGAATCTGAAATGTCCTCGGGCAAGATGCTGAACCACAAATGTCCCCTGAAGGCTGTGCTGGTGAACTATAATAGACAAGAGCTCTGCAAATAGAAGTTTGTGCACGAATGGGTGAATGCAATTTGTAGTGGGAGGTGTTTAGAGTGGTCATTATACTGGAAAAGCACTTTATCAATACAAGTACATTCCATTTAAATGAATGGACCTTCGTGTATTTGAGGTCAAAAGATGGAAATCATCACAAACATTTGGACTTTAACTCAGCGTCTCTGTGGTCGTTTTAGAACGTTTGTTTATTGTGCTGCTGACTCTGTATGCAGCTTCTCCAGTACATGTAGTTACAGTATGTAAACTGCAGGAGGCAGCAGAGGCCAAAACTAATAATGTGTGCTGCCTTCACAAGTCAAGACCTGATTGGAGTAAATCAATAGAAGTGTTATATCGAAAAAATTATGATCAGAACAATGTCAATACAAACAGATTATTTTAAAAGCAAACAGAGAGCTTATTCAGTACTGACAAACCTTGAAATATAGTGGAGGGTAAGAACATCCCTTAGTGTGGGAGTGAAGCTGAATCCTGCTCAAATAACTCCAAAACACTCTCCATGAGACACAAGCACATAAACTCCACTCTGAGACGTTGGAAGCTCTTAGTCATCAAGCTAATGTAGATAATTAGGAAGAAGCAGGAAAAGACGGATCGGGGCCGTGGAATGACAAGAGACGGGATAAAGAGAGAATTACAGGCAGAGACAGACTCAGAGACAGAGCACAGATCTGCTCCCGGTTGTTAATCACCCCGTCAGTCGGCCAAATCGCTCCTCCCGGGTGAGTCTCTCCTCCCTCCTGCTGATACGCTAATTGAAATGAAGGAGCCGGGATAAGACCTGGGGCCGGGCAGCCGAAACAACGAGCTGAAACTTGCCGCGAAGTGGAAGTAAAAAACAAACCCCCCGGCACAGCTGGATGATAATTCATCAGCAGGGAGCCCGTTTCACATTACACATGAATTGATCCGTTGTCTTTGCGTCAGGCTGAACAGTGTCTGTGCTGCAAACACGACCTCACAGCATAAACACCTCTTTTGGCCAGTTTCTCATTGTGCCTGACCAGGTGCTTTGCTTGCTTTGTGGTGCATCACGTCTATTAAGCTTTTACCAAGGACACCTGACAGCTCTTCAGAAATACTCCTTACCAGAATCACAGAGGGATCTAATGGAAGGACTGGGTGAGGGCCAACACGGGTTAGGAATCACTACCTCGGTATGGATCTGCTTGGAGGTCGGTTTACAGCCCGTGCAGCTGCAGCAGCTTCCCTTTACGACAACACAAACCTGATATCACAATGTTGTTCACAGTCGGGTTGAATCAGAGTTGAGCTGAGCAGTGTGACACGGCAGCAGAAGAACAGATCTTTCAGTTCTGGTTGGCCACAAGAGGATGGCTTTGTGTTGATACTGATACAGCAGCGTTTCAATGGGAGTGGGTTTCCTGAGCAAGCCCCTCATTCTAGTCTTCAACCAAACCTCTCACATCACAGACCTTATGGCAGAGAGTAGGTGACATGGGGGGGTTGACAGGGGGTTTCAGACCAGAGTGTGGTGGCAGTTTCCTGTTAAACTGATCATTTCCCACTAAATTGTGGTTGTTCAGCTGTTATGCATCATTCCAGTAAAGAAAGGCCCCATCGCTCAACCTAGTTTGATGGAAATAGGTTTTTACATCGTCTCTTTTTAACAAATAAACCAACCAACAAACATATGGGTGAAAACAAAAACCTCCTTGATGGTTACATGTGCAATATCTTCTAATGCGATAGTAATCACACCTCTGATAATTGAGGCCAAACACACATGCCTACGTTGTGACTGGGTCACTGTGCCAACAAGGGGGTCACGCTGTCTAGGTCTGGCTAAGCTGGGACCCAAAATAGGTTGTGGGTCAGTGTGTGGACGGCCCACAGCCAGCAGGTGTTTAAAAAAAACAACAACAACACACAGCATCTGCGTGCAAGACAATCTATTAGCCTGGCTTATACCTGTAGAGGAGGGAATGGCACCGTTGGCTCTCTCAGCAGTCCGACATTAAACATGCATGATGTGTGCTTTTATTTAATTGGTCCTAAAATATTAATAAAGCTGGCATTCACTGGTTGACATTTGACTTGAGAGAGAGAGAGGGGGAGAGGGAGAGGGAAAGAGAGAAGGAAGGAGTGAAAGAGAGAGCGGCACATGACGGATCGTGACACTTCCAGCGTGTCACTTACATTTCTGCTGTGTCAGCTGACGTGCCCGTGGCGGCTGTAGAGAGTCACTGACAGATGCTAATGACGTGGCTCCAGTTGTAAATTCACGGTCGCTGCGATGACGGCTTTCTCACGACGTGTTCGCACTGTGAGCAACGTGATGGATGTGATGAGCCATTGTGGAGGTTTCAAAAGGCTCTGGTTGCCTCTGTGTAGTTCCTGCAGCCACTTGGACATCAATCTGTTTGTGAGGCGATCTGGACATGGAGCTGTTTATGAGGACAGATGAGATGAAAAGCTTCCACCTGGTGGCTGGCTAAAGTAGACAGATCGTAAACCCTGTCACCTCCATGTTAGTGGATGGGACATAAAGTCTACATGCACGTTAAAAGCAGCTCAATAAGAAAGTATTAATTTTCCTAGTATCCACTTATTACTATCAACAGCTTTTGACACTCGTTCCTTTTGCACTTTCCGGGTTTAAATGACCACTGTGTTGAAAGTATGAGAAATTTTTATGGCAGGAATGGAATATCATACTCATGATTTCTATTTATTTCCTGTATTATTGTATTCCTTGATCTTATTTAAATGTTTTGATTCTGTTTAAACCATGTAATGCACTTTGTAACCGTTTTTAAAAAGTCTTTACAGATCAAGTTTATAAGCAAATTCTTATTCTTTATATCTGTAGCTTTTGTAGAGGATTGGAAACTTAACCTGTCCCATCATATCTTCAAACTGCTTTAATTGGTCATCACAGCCTCTTGTACAGTAGGTGATCAGGATGAGGGAGATGGGGTAATCCTCCATCACTCACCCACTCTATTAACCCACCACACATAATATATCCCAGGTCCATTCGTATTATCTTGAATTTAAAAAATAAAACATCATAAGAAACCTAAATAACGTCCACTCAGATCTTAAGGAATAAAAAAAACGGCTGGTATATCAGGTGTATTTCAGATTCGGAAAGCTGTTGCCATAGAGACAGTTCCCAAGGAAACGCAGACAGAGGCTGTGACAGGGGTCGTGCTCCACCTGTGGCTCATCCTCCGGGAGGTTGCGTTAGCTCTGTGGGCTAACTGGCCTCAGACGATGGGGGAAACTGCAGGAAGCAGCAGAGTCGGCTTGTTACCAGTCTGAGTTATGAAGCTGTAACTTTCGAACCTGGCTGCTGAATAACTTCTCCTGCTTGTGGCTCAGGCCTTCCAGCGAATTCACGGAAGCCTCTAGGCCTTGATGTCGTGCTGTGAAGACTCTCCTGTCTTTTGTTTTATCTCAGCAGGTGCCCAGCAACAGCCTGTTGTTTTCCATTCTCTAGTCATGCTCTGAGCGTGTATGTCTATGTGGTATTGCCTGCTTGTGTGTAAGTGTGTGTGTGTGTGTGTGTGTGTGTGTGTGTGTGTGTGTGTGTGTGTGTGTGTGTGTGTGTGTGTGTGTGTGCGTGCATGGGAGAGAGAGAGTGTGTGGGAGAGCTGGGTGCTGCAGTGTCTGGAGGCTGCCTCAGGAGAAGATCTCTTTACCACTGACACACACACACACGTGCACACACACACACACACATACACACACACACTAATACACACACACTACTGCACGCATGTTCTTTGACACGTACATGTTATGAACATACCTGTTGTTTGTTAATGAGTGAAACTGGCTGAGGCATCTCTCTAGTTTTACTCTTCCTACTCTCTCTTTCTCCCAGACACACACACACACACATACACAGATGCACACACAAGCACACACATGCACACACACACACATGCTTCTTTTTCTCTTTTACAACATATAACAGATATTATTACACATGTTTGTGTTTGCATGCATGTTGAGGGTGTGTGTCTGTGTACTGTGTGTATTTGGAGTAGTGCAGACGCTCTGTCATATAATTGGCCAGCTGCAAAGCAGGGGCGTGGCCAATGATATTTGACAGTGAGAGAGACAGAGAGAGGGAGAGGGAGAGAGAGAGGCGTCGGGTTGCAGCTCCAATAAAAGAGAGATATAGAGAAAGAGAGAGAGAGAACGAAAGAGACAGAAGGTGGGTGGGGGGTAGGTAGAAAAAGGAGAGGGAGGAAAAAGAGAGACTGAATAATGTACTGAGTGAGAGACTTGGAGCGGTTTCGCAGATGTAGGAGGGAGGAGGAACAGAAGAGTTGCTGAAAGATTCTTCAAGGCATCCACCTACCTCAGATAATCTCCCCCTCGCCTGCATCCCTTCACCTCCCTGCTTTCATCCGTCCAGGCACCCCTCCCTCTCTCCCTCCCTCCCTCCCTCCCTCCTTCCTTCCATTTTTAATGGGAGCGCCCACAGTGACAGGGGGCAGATTGACTGGTCATCTCCTTGGACTCAGAGAGAAGGAGGGAGGGTAGGAAGAGGAAGACAGAGAGAAGGAGTGAACTCTTTTAAATAATCAATCCTCACATCCTGCCGCTGCCTGGCCCACGCTCCCACTCACACTGCCTCCGCCGTGAAGAGAGGAGAGGGAAGCAGTTGCAGAGAGGAGATTTTGGACGTCCAGAGATGGGGAGGCTGGTTAGAGAGGAGAAGGGATGATGGACAGATGGATGGAGCACACAGAGATTCAGGAAGAAGGATTGACTGGCGGACGGACGTGCAAAGACCCAGACAGACAAACTGAGGCTCCAACTCTAAATACGACTCTGTCTACCTGCCGAGCACTTTTCATCTCCTCCTCCTCCTCCTCTTCCTCTTCCTCCTCCTCCTCATCTCTTGATCTGACAGCTGCTCTCCCATTCCTCGGGGAGCTGGAGAAGAAAGAATAAACTGAAAAGGAAGAGGTATTATTATTATTATTATTGAGAGGGAACCAAATGAGAAGAAGATGAAAACCCACAACAGTGGCAGCGTAATCTTCAGTTGATAGTGGTGACAGGGAAGAGGGGGAAGAGTTGGACTGTGTGTCTGACAGCAACACCAAAACAGAGCTTGAGAGGCAGAAGGAGAGAGGGAAGCGACGGAGGAGAGGAGCCGGCGATGAAGCAGCGGAGGAGCTACCACATGAACCCCATCGTGCCCATGTGAGGGAGGAGCCCGCCCGCGGAGACCATGAACTATATTTTCGGCAACAACACCCTGTACCCCCGCAGCGCGAGGGTGGGCGGCGGGTCCGGGGGTCAGGGGTCAGGGCCGGGGGTGAAGCCGAAGATAGGGCCCAAGCGATGCTCCTCGGAGGAGCTGGCACATGCCCACACCTCCTCAGCCTCCACCTCCTCACCCGCCTCCTCCTCCCCCTCCTCGTCCTCCTCTCGCTGGCAGCAGCTCCTCATGTTCTTCTCGAGGAGGAGTGCCTTCACTGACTGTATCAATGCTAGCCAGGTAACACACACAAACGTCACAGGCTGTGTGTGTGTTTGTGTGTGCGTGTGTGTGTGTATGTGTGTGTTCTTTATGCCTGAGGGGTGGTAGGGGATCATGGTGGGAAGCATGTAACTTAACCTGGGTTTTTGTTTTGTGTGTGTGTGTGTGAGTGTGTTTGTGTGTGTGTGTGTGTGTGTGTGTGCGTGCGTGGTTACATTACCTTCGCCCCAAACGCTCTCTAGTTTCAGTTTCTCAGGAGGAACACGGAGGCAGTCAGGGGCGGCAGGCAGCTTTTAAATTGAAGTTGAAGCCGCTCGGGTTGTGTGTGAGATTTTGGATAATGTTGTCATGGAAATGGTCGCTGCACGGCACGGTGTGTGAGAGCCGGAGAGCCGGTGCGTTGCCATGGTAAAAGCCGTAATTTAGCTGAGCGGTCGGGTCACAGCCGCTGCACAGTCACAGACGGTGAAATCTTAATCTTGGATGTGGATAAGAAAGGTGTGTGAGTCACCGTCACCACATGGTTGTGTTGTTCTGGCATTACAGTGCATTACGACACAGTGAGATTCAGGAATCTGTGAATGTTTATGTGAGACGTGGATTCTGAACTTCAATAAATAACATGTGAGACGCAGATTGTGAAGGACTTGGGCTGGGTTTAGGAATCTGTGTTGAGGAGTTAGCATGTAGCCTGTGCACGTAGCAGCTGATGTAGCCACATCACAGCTGTCAGGTGCCTCCTGTACTTAATATAGGTGTGAAATTTATGTGGTGTTTACAGTCTTTCTATTTTGAATTCCTACATATACACATTCATGTATTTTTTAGATATATTTTTGTATTTTTTATCCTATTTTCAGTATGTTTTCTAAAGTTTTCACTGTTGATTCAATATCTTATTAGTTATCTCTTGAATCTATGACGGACGGGGGCAAGGTCCTGCATGGGTCCATTTCTTTAAAGTAGTCCATACTGGTCCCAACCTGTTAGCTGTGATGAACACAGTCTAATGCGTCATGGCCTCCAGATGCTCCCGTATACGTTAGTTGCGTATCTGAATTGCCGTAGTACATGAGCAGCTGCAGCTTTCATTGTGCGTCCTTAGTGACGACATGTACAATGAATTTCAAAAGCTAAGACTTTGTGGAACTTTGTACTGGCAGCAAAACCACTGAGCAGATAATCACCACTGGCTGTTTTTGTCCTTATATGATCAATTTTAATATATTATTCAGATTGCTGTTGGCATTGACAGCTTATCAAGTGGAATCGAACGGTCACAGGTTGTGTCACAGGCTTCCACAATTAAATAAATTTGTGCAGCTGACTAGGTTTGCATGTATAAGCTGATTTAGACATTTTAAATTCTGCACGGTCATTAACTTCTGATTACCCCAAAAACATCCTTTTGTCTCACCAGCTCATTTGAATTCTAAATACATAGAAAGCACAGGTGCATCATCACACCAGCAGTTTGCATCAACTACTAAAGCAATTCAGCTGCCCACTAAGGAGCCACTGGGACCGGACTGGTATTTACATGAATGGCATCTTAACATGGGCTTGCTCTGATGCTGACAGATGATGCAGCCACTGTCTGCAGTAAACAGCTTAAAGTTGTCTCAAGCCCCCGAACAACACTCGTGTCTTTACCACCACTTTCTTAATTCTTCAAAAACGCTGCCGCGGCCCCGGTAATTACATTATGCAAATTTCAGGAATGCATCAAAGTTTCTCCTCCTCTCCTCTATCTGTTCTCAGTCCTAAATCCAAAGCTCCTCTTCCAATCCGGAAACCAAGCGCTCGGTTAAGTACACATGACAAATCTTCAAAACATCATCAATTTGTTTCATGCAAAGTCTTTGAATGTTTTTGTTAATATTAATTATGCTTGTTTGCTGCTTTCTGAGAAGAATTGGGCCTAAACTTATGGCCCATTTGGAAATTGCTGCTTTTATTAGATTGTTGTTATTGTGTCTCACCCAAACTCCACCTGCTGATACTGAATTCTTCCCAAAAACATTTAGAATCGATCCTGTAATTACACTGTTATGGAAAATATATTCTATAACATAATTGTAAAGTAAAGAACAGGTAGTTTGTTGTTTTGACATTTTCACTGCTCTGTTTATGAGATGGTTTAACACTAAAGTTTCAGGGATCGATATTCTTGCGTCACGGCCACTGTTGTGTTCCTGTTTTGTGCAAATGATCACGCACTTTTTGCACTGCAGATGACAAATGCAGTAATGTCTCTGCTGGATTCAAACCTGCATTATTGATCCGAATGGATGGGGCGCCACTCACATCGCTCAGCCCTGCAGCACTTATACGGCCGTCTGCAGATTTACAGCATTGCCCATGGAAAAAAGTTAACTCCCGACCCCCCCGCCCCTTTGCAGTAATCATACTGGCCAGTGTTTTCCCAAGGTGTTGCCATTTTCCTGTCTAAGGGCACTTACTGCATGAATGATAGGCCATTACACAAAACACAAACACACACACACACACACACACACACACACACACACACAGCTATTGGCTCTGTTGATGAAAGCTAGAAAAGCTATTTTTTAACTTTGCTGATTCAAGCCTTGTTTCACAAATCAAAAATTACAAGATAACACATTTCCAACTAGGTGTGTTTGTGTGTGTGTTAGAGTCTTTTGCGTAAACCTGACCACACATGAACCCACAAAAAGAGAAACGCACACATGCAAACACACATATAATGATTACTTTTTAAATCAAAGCATTTCCTCTTCCAGTGTTATGATAACCGTGACATTTAGAAGTCTGAGTCCACACGTTGCACTTATCTCACTGCACCGTGTTTTATTGCAACGTCTCTTCCCCGCTGACAGTAATGGTATCGATGTTGACCCCACCAGTCAATCTGTCTGTTTCAGCCGCTTCACTGTGGACTCCAGGTTTTCTTTAGATTGTGATATTGTGAAGCAGCAGCCAACTGTTCTTTGATTTTCATCCCTTTGATGAGATCTTCTAACGTCAGTTCACAAATCATTAGTCTCAAACGATTAAAGGTTCTTTCATGCTGCCTATATTTACGTAAAGAGTCATATTACAGTTTCAAACGTCCATGCATCCTTTACATTGGGATGGTTGTTAAGTAAAACATCCGGTAGAGAGTTGGCAGAGTTGATGACAACAACAAACATGACAACGGTGGAGGATGTTGTGATTGTGTTGCTCCTAAGAAAGACGACAGACGGTATCCAATGTCCAATCGCCCAACTCGGCAAGTAGACTATACACCTTGGTATGTTTTGTATGTAAACAACTATGCTCACATCCCCTCCCAGTCGTCTATGGGAATGCGTGGTTAAATAGGAAAGTATATGTCTTGCCTAGCCCCCCCATCTCTCCCCTATAGCCCCCGCCCTGTCTGTGTGTATTATTGATGAGTGGTAAAGCAGAGCCCTAAAAGCCTTAAAGAGGTGTTTAGTGGTCACAGGAAATGGAGGTAGAGAAGGACGGACAGAGCTGGAGAGAAGGTAGATGAAAGAGACAAAGTGAAGGGGAGATTTCTTGATTGATTAGGACTGTGAGAGAAACATGATAGTCTATTAGCTAAAAGAAGGCAACGTGAGCACGTCATGCTCGTCACTCTGTCGGATAATCCGTCAACATAAAGATCAGCTGACTGGATACTGGTTAACGAGTCAGTGTACATGTGGATCACAGCACAGTGTAGTATTATCAAAATTGTTGAGTTTGCTAGAACGAGGTCTGGATTTAATTTATACAGATATTGGTCTTTTTAAAAATGGAAACCTTGTGTGAGACAGACTATCAACACACAACAGATAAACTGCAGAGTGCAAACCTACTCTCCAATCCATTTATCCTCCTGCTGCCCAAGGAAAGTTTCCACTTTCCCTGTGCCTCATGGGAGAGCATTGTGTGTTTGTGTGTGTGTTTGTGTAGGATCCTCTGATTTTCTCTGTCCTTCTTCATCCCTGTCTTTTATAGTATAATATAATAATATATATAATATATAATTGCGGCACAATGGGCAGCAGACTCTGGTGCATTTCTGTGAAAGCATCAACTGGGTCCTTCTGGAACTTTACATCTCAGCAAAGCTTCTATAGATCATCTGTTGCCGAGTGGGCAGTATGGAATAAACCAAAGTATAAAGTTGTATTTTTGTGTCTTCACACCATAACTGTGAATTTTCACCACCTCCCACAGTCTCTGCTCCCTCTCTCAGAAACTTTACATCATTGCCACATAGAAATGAAGCAGAGCAGGAGGTGGAGGAAGGGAGGCAGTATTTGCTTTGGCTGTACTTTTATTTTTAAAAAACACAATAATTTACGACTCAGAGGAAGAAGCAAAGATGCTGTATCCAATTTCAGAAATTGTGGAAGGTTAAGAGATCCACAGACGGTTCATACAATAGAGTTAACAAGCTTTTCTATTATAGCTCTGACTCGTTTATCCTTCACTTTTCTCAACAGAGCTTCACAGAATCGTCCCTGTTCCGACACACTGACATCATGCTTGTGTCATATGGGAGTAAATAAATATATATATAGTAAATATATAATTCGAGGGTTAGAAGCGATGTCGTGTTCAGACTTGTTCGAACCCCTCAAGGCAACGGGATTCTGATCCTGATCAGCTGTTACACATCAACGCATGTGCACTTTAACGCAACAGCAGGAACTCAATTGTCTCAAGTTGTTTAATTTCCTCAGAAGGAGAAAGAAGAATCGGCCATTTCCACAATGTGAGTTAGCGAATGAGAAGTCCTGTCGATGGTTTCATCGTTTCAAGTAGAGCTGATGGTGTTGGAGGTGATGTCATCAGTGGGAGGAGCAAATGCATATGTTTACAAGCTGGACCGCGGTGGTCAATGGCAACCGACTAACATCAGCTGCCGTCATGGTGATGCTGCCATGTGCTGCATGTGTGTGTTTTTTGTTTGTGACTTAAGGAAAGCTTCAGACGGTCGTGTGCGTAGAATTATTAGTACCCTGCATCAGTCGCTCGCACAGACACACACAGAGAGACACACACACACACAGAGACGCACGAACACAAGTCGTGCTGCAGTCGTCAGTTGTGCATTCGGTTTTTCTTGAGAGTATGAGAGGTGTTGCGTCACCCTCTGTGTGTGGGATGAAGCTTGCATATAGGCTCTCTCCCACACACACACAGTAACACACACACACACACACACACACACACACACAGACAGATACACTCTCTCCTCCCTCTCCAGCCTGTTCTGTGTCTATGCTGATATAATCAACACAGATCAGCTGACTACAAGCAATCACTTAATACGACCACCAGCTAACGAGGCTGAACACAACATAATGACAGCTCCATCCATCCTTCTGTGATTAGCGTGGATGATGAGACACTTTGAGGCTCGACCTGTTCACTGCAGCTGCATGAGAGATGGATCACAATGATGGTGATCTCCTTAAAACAATCAGGTTTTCTATATTTAACAGTGGCTACTTTTACATGGTCACAAATATTGACCTTATTTTAAATAAAACATTATTTGGATCATATTGAAAGACTCCACATCTTAATTTGATCATTGCTTTTTACATGTAGGAGCTTAATCAGGCTGAGGTATCAGAAAATAACAGTTACATCTCAGAGTCTTACTCAGATTATTGTTTTAGCCGGATTAATATTGGAATATTGTTGTAAAATGTTTGTCAGAAGTATTTCTCATAAAATATTGAGCCGGTTTGCACCAAACTTGGTGAAGGAATGGAACCTGAGCCAGAGAAGAACCCATAAAATGTTGGTTGAGATCCAATCAAGGGCTTTTAGATAATTAACATTGCAAAACTTTGAATATTTTCCCTGCGAAATTATGTTTTGGTCTGGATGTTGGAAAAAAAAATCGAATTAGGATTGTTTGGCGGAGGTTTTGTACGGTGAGTAATTGTTTTGCTCCCTCTCTGGCCAATCAGTGCATTTCGTGATTAAAGTGAAACAAAGTTGAATGTTTCTCAGCCTCTTAAATGTGCAGAATCGAATTGTTAATATCTTCTTGTGGGGATAAGAAAGGACCCAGACACAGACAAAAAGGCAGGCTGACGTAGTGAGGTGGCTTTTAATAACTGTATCAGGCTCACCGACCGGTGAGCAGACAAGCAGGCAGGCAAATATAGAAAGTGAGACACAGACACAGAACACAGGTAAAAGGTACACGTGGTGCGAGGCTGATCGTAGAATGAGGTTCAGCTCGGGTGACAGCGGGGCTGATGAGAGCGGGGGGGGAACCAGGAGGACATCAGGTGGGGAGGAGGAGAAGTCTTGCTCATAAGGTCACGACTCAGCGCGACGGGCTTTGAGCTACAGCCGTAATAAATCCCAGAAAGCACGGAGGAGTAATGAACTGCACTTTGTAAATAGATGCTGCAGTGTTGGAAGTTGGCCTGGACAGTTTTAAATCACTGCTGTGCTGCAGCTGAGGTGGCCGCTCCTCCATCTCTGCCAGCCGCCACCGCTGCCTCCGACTCGGGGAAACAGTTTCTAATTGAGTCATCGCGGAGGAAGACGTCGCTGCTGCCGGACACAGACGACACCTGAGAGGAAGGAGACACAGACAATCATCTGTAAGATTTCCTCCTCTCTGACTCTTTGACGTGCAGATAGAGTGCAAGCGATGGGTTTCACCTGAAAGAGTGAGACACAGATGGTGCCACTGATAGAGGGGAAAGAAAACACTAATATCGTCTGAGTGTCCTGGATGCCAGTTTGGGGGCTTCGATGCCTTAGTGAGAATTAATTAAAGAATATGGGAAAGTTCAGTGAAGCTCGTCTCAGAACCTGAACTGGAGAATCAGTTGTCGTTGCTGTTGTCGTGATCAACAACGTCACTTTATGAAACTATAAATACAAGTTGATTCATGTTTCTGGAATCATGAGATAGATGATGTACACGCGTTCGCTTATTGTTTTCAGATTTTACACACTTCTTGTAGATTTTCGGATATCAGTTACCTTTGCAACAGTCAAAGCCAAGTGAACCTGGGGAGGAGGAGGAGGAGGAGGAGGAGGAGGAGGAGGAGGAGGAGGAGGAGGAGGGGGAGGTTGGTTCTCCTGAGACATAAGCGATGCTAATGCTGTTTCCTGCAGCTTTGTTTTGGATGTGAAATGTTTTCTTCTCACTCTCCAACATCTTGCTCCTGAAGTAAAACCCACTCCCTCTGCATCTCACCTCTTATTTCTATTTACAATCATAGAATAGAAATTGTTTCATCTTTGATTTAAAAGAATAATAATCTATAGTTCAGTTGTGTAAAGGAGCCTCTTTCCACACCATTACCTCCCAATCCCCACAGCAAAAGAAATCCCAGCTCTCATCATGACAGAAACCAATACTGACTCACTGTGCCATGTTGTGTGTGGGGCGGCTGGTGCTATGTATGATAATGAAGATCTCCAGCTGTAACCTCACATGTCTGATCAGCAGCCGGATCCATGGAGACCACAGCTCTGAGAACTCTTCATGTTCTAGACACCATCACATGATGTCAGGCTATCGTTACGCTGTTATAAGTGAATTGACAGTTATATTGAAAACATGCAGTGGATGCTAAATATTCACTGGTACCAGCCTTTCACACATGAGGATTTGAAGATCATTGTTGTCTTATGTGATGACAAACCTAATATCAATGGGTTTTGGGCAGTTGATTAAAAAAAACCAATCAATTTGAATATGTTTGACATATTTTTCTGACACTATGTAGACCAAGCAATCTATCAATTAATCAATTAATGAATAAAACAACAGTCTGATTAATCGATATTGAAAATTATCATTAGTTTTGGCTCTGGTTCAGTTTGGGAAGGACAAACCAGTTTGTGTTTTTAATTTGGGGCTGATGCCAGTGAGCTACTGGCGTGAGATATTTCTGCTTAGTAGGTATTTATTAACCATTCCCCTGTCTGGACAAGAGAAAAGCATTTTCAGTATGATCCTGTTTTCCTTTAACTGCAAACAGCATCATGATGAAGTGAACATTTATTAAACATTATTCAGACATTAGAAAGTAACTTCCCTGCAGTGTTAAACGTATTCAGAGTGGATTTGAAACCAACCAATCAGGTGCAGCCCAACAACAGCAGCTCTAATGTTCTGGTTAACAGCTTGAACTGCATGCAGCATATTTTTCACATGCTCCCGGCTATTGTGCATAATTATGTGGCATTTTTTTTGTGTTTAAGCTGAAACTGGATTTAAATAGACAACTGCTGCATGCTCTTGTTCCTACCACAGTATTGGATATGAGAGTCGGCTTTGATCTGACGTGCAGAGCTGCTGTATCTTTGTTTGATCAGAAAGCTGAGAGAAACAACTCAGTGGTGACGAAGGTCCTGTTGAAAAGCTTCGTCATGTTCAGTCTGTGCAGCTCCGTCTCCACCAGTGCTCCATCTGTCTGTGGACGCTGACCCCCCCCTGCTGGTGTCAGTTAATATCACACGTCTCGCTGCAGAAGGTGGAGCTGGAAAATCCTCATAGTTACTTTTTTATTGAACACGTCTTTCTAGCAAATGTCATGTGCAGTTCCTTTTGTAAATGAGATCCTCCTTGTTTTTTTACATTAAAATGCTGAGAAGAAATTATTATGATGCATTAAGAGAGGTGGGAATAACACAACCTGAAAGAATGAAGTTAAACCAAAGTGTGAATGGCTTTTTTAATTTTTATTTAGTTCTCCTCATCTGCAGCCACACTCACTCTGAGTCAGACCGACCAGTCAGGATTAAAACGTGGAGCAGACTGAGCACTTTCACTCGACGGTAATTTGTGTATCAATTACACAAATTGAGATGAGAAACGCTCCGACGCTCGATAACCGCTGTTTATTTCCTGGATTTTTTTTACATTTCGCTGAAGTCGGCCCGACACAGAACGAGGATTCTGATAAACAAACAATTATCGGAGAAGTGAGATAATTCATGTGTTGGATAATGTGTTGTTCAATCATTTTTAGAGTCTTGTCAAAAGGAAATGGAGGTAGACAAGTAATCAGGGCTGGATATATATGCTGACTCAGAAGTTTCACCCGTAAGGAAGTTTGAGTGCAATGCAGTTTGTCAGTGGTGGACAGATAGTAAACGCACCAAGCGTGAGATATTAGTTGACATGATTTCGAGGGAATGAAACTTTGGCGATTTTAAACTACAGCTCCTCAAACCCTAGAAGCCCAAACTCCCCCCAGGGAAGCTCTGTTCATTTGGGATGCCTCATTCTTCATGTCATCATTTCTCCCTCTTGTCTTGAAACCACTCATCACCGCTCGTCCCTGCATTTTCATTTCTCAACAACTACCTCCACCCACATCCCCCCCCCCACCCCACACACACACACACTGGCTCTACCCCACCCTCCAGCCCTGTGGTAGTGCTGGCTTCATTTAGCGCTGCGATGCTAACAGCCTATTCTCCTTGCTCATCCTCTCCTGCCTGAGCCTGCAGCGGTAGCAGCACTTTACACAGGGAGCACACACACACATACACACACACACACACACACACACACACACACACACACACATACACACACTTTCCAGCGCCGTCTTTAAGTCTTTGTGCTCTCCACATGTGTGCTGCTTTTTAATGTGGCTCGTCTGTCCACCTCTCTCTCTCTCTCTCTCTCTCTCTCTCTCTCTCTCTCTCTCTCTCTCTCTCTCTCTCTCTATCGCTTATCAGGTTGGTTTCAGGCGTGTTGTGTTTTTTATTAGCTGACATTATAAAGACATGGACCTTATAGCCATAACCATATAGGTGTGTGTCGGTGTCTCTGTGTGTGTAATACCAGCTGCAATTAGCCAGAAGCTGTAACTCATCTTATATAAAATATTCCTGGGTGTTATGTGCATGTGCAAGAAATATCATTTTTTTTATACATCTAATTAAATGCAAATCTGAATAATGAATGATTAATGCAAATACCAATGACTGAAATACAACACAACACAACACTGCAGATATTGTCAAATGGGCTTGCTTAACCTTTTTAGCAAACTTAACTTTGCTCATTTAACATATTGTTCTTTCAAGAACTTCTTACTTTTAGGTTTAAGTTTTGTGTTTAAAACCCTGCTTGTCCATACAGGTAGTTCCTGCCGCTGATATAAGAGCTGTGGATGTAGATATGATGTAAATGTTTTATTCTCACTCACTCTTTCTAGCAATGAGAAGGATAAAGCTGTACTTTGTCTAATCAGGTCATTGATTCCCTGAAAATTCAACCTGCAACACCTCAAGTAATCTAATAATGATTTAAGTTATTTGATGATTGAGTTGATTGAGTTGGAGATGTTTAAAAGTTTAAAATAAGTTATTGTCATACATTAATTACAATATACTTCTATTAATCACAACTAACAAATGATGACATCTCTCAAATCCGGGAAATTATTGAGCTTTGACTAAAAGAAAATAATAATGTCTTTATTATTTGATTTATTTCAGGAGTAGATTCAGTTCGGGCAACTTAACTGCAGTGTTGTGTCATGGTATGTGTGCATTCACTATAAAGTGTATGCTTCAGGATGCAAACCCTCACAGACACACACACACACACACCGAGTCTCACAAGGAAGTAGGCCAACACATAGAGACACCCACTCACACAAAATTGCAGCAGGCATTTTATAGACTGTATTTCAGCTGACCCGGCCTGTGATGCTTTAAAAGAACAAGACAAAGGTTGATGGAAGGGGACTCGCCTCCACCAATCACAGCTCTCCATAATTCGTTCACACACACAGACACACACACACACACACACCACTGAGCTCTGAGCACTGTATCACTGTCCCCTGGTTGCCTATTGATTAGTCATGCCTGGCTGCTGTCATGTGCAGGAGTCCAGGGAAGTCCCTAATTGGTTAGTCCGGGAAAGAGAGAGAGGGAGAGCAGGAGAGAGAGAGAGAGGGAGAGGGAGAGAGCGCGGGAGAGGGAGAGAGAGAGCGGGAGAGGGAGAGAGGGAGGCAGAGAGAAAGATGAGAGAGGCGGAGGAAGACAATTGTCCACGGTGATCTGTCCTAATATTAAATCAGCAGAAAGATTAAACAAGACGATGACGGAAGAAAGACAAAGAAAAGAAACTTAACAGTGACTTTGACGTCCTTTGAATCTTTGACGGGTGAAAAGTCAAACATCAGAATCTGATTGGACTTCAGGTACGGTTTTACTGTCTCTACTTTTCGTTTGGAAGACGTGAATCAAACTGGGACAGAGCAACCAGCGCTTCAGCTTCTAAGCCAGAGTGCACGACAACATCAGTGGACTTTAGGAGTTACTCCGGGAGACTGACCTCTGGATTGGAGCATAATTGCGGAATGGGAATCTTCCCCTGGAGGGTATGAACTGACCGGCGTCCTCGGAAACTGAACAGTCCGGACTCAAAGGAGGAGCAACCTGTCCAAGTCGTCCTTCTACCTTCGCTTGGTCCCAAACCTTTACTGAGTTGGTGAGAGGGTCCATATGCTCCTAATGGGAGAAAACTGGGAAGAGGAGTTTTAAGAATTGCACTAAAGGAGGATGCTTTGCCTTTCCAGACTAGCGAATGCCCTAATCCAAAGGGAGACAAAATTGAAACACTGCCAGAAAGGAGGGATTGTATTTTAAGTTTCTGATTGTGCGGTGATATTAACGCGCTGATATAAGGCAAAGAGAGGGCGAGCACCATCTTTGTCCTGGACACAAGAGCATCGGCGGTTCTGGAGAGGCATGACCTACATTATTCGGACACGAGTGATTCAGAGGAGCTACTCCCTTTTGTCACCCTTGTAAAGGAGACAATGTGCTGAGAGCACGATAGAAAGATAAAGAAGACAGGAGGGTTTGCGGTGTGAATTTTTCTAAATCTCTGCAGCCATGACCACTTATTTCCACAGTCATGAGTTCTGCTGTAGTCCCAAGAAGCACAGCGGAGGCTCCGCCAAAGGCAAATCTGGCAAAGGAAAGGGCAAATCGGGCAAGAACGTTTCACATTCGAAACAAAACCAGAATTTACTGCAAATACACACGCCCAATCACCATCTGCAGCCGTCGCCACTCCACTCACCAAAGCACCATCCCCATTCGCCGAACCACGGTTGCCATTCACCAAAACACATGCTTCTGTCTCCCTCCCCGAGCTACTACCACATAGCACCAACATCTTCAAGTCACCAACTGGCGCCACCATCGCCATCGTACCAGCTGGCTCCGCAATCGCCAAATCACCTGCTGCACTCGCCGAGCCACCACCAGCTTCACCTATCCCAGAGTCATCAGCAGCTGCACCATCACTGTCAGAACCAGCAGCAGAACCATAATCCGGCATCACCTAGTCACCTGCTCCCCTCGCCATCGATGCATCAACTCTACCACCATCAACCGCGGCCGATGCAGCTCCATTCCCCCAGTCACCACTCGTTGTTCCAGCAGTATCAACCGCACCAGCATTACCCTTCCCCTCTTCCTCACGCCTCCCAGTCGCTGTCCATCCACCCTTTTCACTCACCCCAGCTGCCCCTGTGTGCGGCGCTGGGCGGATACGGGTGGAACACATTGCCGACCAATCTGGCCACCAGGGGCTCACGAGGAAAGTTCTCCAACCTGAGGGACAGCGTGAAGAAGAGTCCGACCAAGAGCAAATGCAAGGGCAAGGCTGGGAGCCGGCCCTGGCCCAATGACACGTATATCTGGACAGCACAATCAATGGGAACTCCCCCACATGTGCCGCTCATACACCTTCCACATATACAGGCCCGAGTGCAGGTACGTCTGATGGGCTAGGGTTAGAAGATAATGTGTTTTAGGCCCTGGATCCTTGTCAAAAACTACTAACTACAAGAGATGCCTGACTTTGGTTATTTTGTCCATATGTACCTAAATTGAATTTGTTTTTTCTTAGTTTATATTCCATGCATCCTTACGCCCAGTTTCATGGAATAGAGTTTAAAAGTATTTTATTGAACAAACATACCAACAAACACAGACAGGGGGCGAAAACTTAAATTCCACTGTGAGAGTAGTTGTTAACATACAAGTAAAATATCACGTTTTCCTGTTGTTTTCCATTTGCCAGAAAACACTGAAAATTGCATGAATAGGTGTCTGTGTCCGGTTGTCAAGAGAATGTTCTTCTTACATTTTTGCGTATTTACAGTTAATTGCACTGTGGAGCAAACAATTGCTCTATTGTTTCTGAGTGAGGCTAACTTAAAGCGATCAAGTAGTCGCGATAGAAGCAATGGCTCTGCAACACCAGTGGGAGGCAGCAATGCATGAAACTATGCCTGGTCTGCCAGAGAGAAGAAAAGGAAGAAGAGAAACCATTTTGTATTATTTACCGATGAAATGCGAAAAGGAAAACTTATAATAGGTTTTTCAAATAGACTTTGACAATATCAGGAAGAATCACTTATTATCTCGTCAAATTGTTGTATATCCCATTAATGTTCAAAGTGCTGCTGGAATCAATATGTGTTGAGACACATTCGACAACTGGTGACATCAGTGGCCATCAAACACACAATATGACCCTGTGATGGTGGCTTCACATCGTGCACCAGCTCCCGTACACACACATAAGTGGGAGTCGGTGTTTCAGACGTGGAAGGTCACTGCTGTAGTGTCAATGTTATCTTTGTCAAATTGCCCTTTTTTAGTGAAGCACTGACATCCTGGAGTGTGTCAGTGCTTTCTCTATGGAACTCGAAATTGAAATAGAGCTGTCAATGAAATGATGACTGTCTGTGTGTGTGTGTGAGTGTGTTTGTGTGTGTGTGTGTGTGTCTGTGTGTGTACGGGATTTGACCCCTGTTCGATTCTAAGCGACGCTAAGAGTAATTCTGGGAAATCCATGAAACTTACAGACCGAGGGGATTGTGAGAAAGTGGGAGGTTTAACAGAATAACTCATAGCATAATAAAGTTTGTCACATTTGATTGGACGCAGCAGAATGTTGATAACTGCAGTGTAAGAGTGGTTATGGTCACTTTCATCTTCCCCGGTGATATAATCTGGAGGGCGGAGGCTTCCATGTGTGACAGGACTCGTCTGTTGTATAAACTCCTGTTGGTGGTTGTGGTTGTAGTTTTTCTTTTTGCTCAGAGATAGTAGGTTATAGTCTGGTTAGCGTGATTAGCACGGCCGTTCTGATTTGATTAGAGTCACGCTTCATCTGCTCATTAGTCAATTCAGTTCCTGACTTCCTTTTTCTGCTTTGGGCTTCATACTCATATATCATACCGCCTGTTTGAAGTGTGCTGTGTGTGTGTGTGTGTGTGTGTGTGTGTGTGTGTCAGAAATGTAGCTCAGTGCACTGACTGATTATTTAACTGCTGCTGTGCATCGTCACAAGTTTTAGGGTTGTTCATTTCTGTTTTGAATCCTGGTTAATTAGCTAATTGATAATTGTATAATAATGATGTTGGTTTAGAAGGTGAACAAGGCACTCTGCGATGGGGGGGTCATTTCAGTGTCTGCACACAAACACACACTCGCTCCAACACACAGGTTTGGCACAGCTCTATTTATTACCTCCACTTAGGAGGTAATGTTTTCCCCCCTGTCGGTTGTTTGCTTGATTACATTCTCATTAATAATTAATTGATATTAATGAAGCATATTAAGGGGACTGGTGTTTATGATTTTATGCATTTTGGTGTGGATCCAAATAGAAGTTCAGATCTAATGAGTTTTCTACAGTCTACTGAATGCAATTCTACAGTTTGCTGAAACTTCCATTGACTGTGACCAAAACCTTATTGGCATCATTTATATCTTTCTTATTTACTCTTAACCCGGACCTCAGCAAAGATGTTATACCTTATTAAGACCTCATCTGGTCCGCATGAGGTCTATTGGTCCTGAGAAGGTCAGTGTTAATGTTGGAAATGGTCCCATAGAGACACAATCACACACACACACACACACACACACACAATCACACACACACAAACACACAATCCAATACTTAACTGTTTCTTTATCCGTCCCACATACTGTAGCATGACAACTGGCTTTAAATCACTTGTTTGTTTCTGTGTCTCTTTGCCTGATGAGACAAACAGGGATAGTCTGGATCTGTTTCTAAGCTGTGCCGAGCTGGACTGAACCAGACCATAATGCCCCAATAACGACACGGCTGGTGGAACAGCATTTATGTAACAGCTGACAATCACTCGCGTAGAGGAATAAAACAATGTCTGGATATAGAAGCTGAGTGCGTGTGTGAGTGTGTATTAGTGAGTGCTTGCTTGTTTATATTTGTACACATTTTGACTTCTGGCCTTTCATGTAACACAGACACACACACACACCACACACACACACACACACACACACACACACACACACACACATGCTGATGTTACATAAGCGTGCAGTCTGACAAGGCATGTCAATGGAATCACCGGCTGACCGACCGACTGGATTTGTTGCCCTGTGAATGACACACACGCACACACGCACACACACACACACACACACAAACACACACACACACACACACACACACACACACATAGGTTTAACAGCTGTGTACACTGCCATTACAATGGTGCTAATATATTTTGCTGACATCAGCTGAGATGACTCAGAAACAACAAAAACTGAAGAAATTCTGCAAGAAAGGAAACAACAGAATCACACTGTACCTGCACAGGTGTTGGGTTTCTAATTCTCGTTATCTGGTAAACAAAATTTGTGTTGACTAAATACCTAGTAGAGTGCAGACATCACTGAGTATCAACATCTGTGGACATATTTAATCAAGATATTTAACTCACCTGGTTGTGCAGCTACTTCTAAATTTAGATTTGATATTTTTTAGGAAAAAAGGGAAATGCATTCTCAATGTGTACAGTGAACATTTTTACCCTCCTCCTTTCAAGTATCTCTTCCTTTCATTCGAATAAACACACACACACACGCACACACAGACACACACATGCACACAAACACACACACACACACACCAGGATCCTAGCAGCTGCATCTGTCAGGACGTCCTTTTTCTGTCTCCTCAATATCTATCATCTGTTTCCTCCTGTGTGTCTGTTCTCACTTTTCCTTTCATTTCTCTCTTTCGCGTTTGTGTATGTGTGTGTTGGTTTGTGTGCGTGTGTTGTGCGTGCACCCTCTGCTCCTCATCACTGTTGTTGTCGAGCAGACACATCTGACTCCTCCCACCCTACCTATAATCCCCTCTGATCCCGCAGGCCCTCCCCCCCCGCCCACGGCCCCACCCTCTTTCTGCTCCCTCGTGGGATCAAGCTTCCAGCCAGTTTGACTGACAGACAGTTGGACATGTGGTGGAGAGAGAGAGACACATGGACTGAGATAATATATGTGTGTGCGAGAGGGAGAAAGAAGATAAAGGAGTGGAAAGGGGGGTGAGAGAGGTCCAGATTAGTGTCGAGCGATAGATGCTGATGCTGCTGCTGCTGCTGTTCTGACTCCGTGAACTCGGGGGGGGACTCGGGGGGGGAATGTCCATTCGCCTTGTTTCCTAGTTGGTTGAAGTCTTTTTTTTTCCAGCTGCAGAAGAAGTGAAGCTGCAGGTTGCCTCCCCTGGACCGACTCGCTCATCGATGGTTTGTTGATTAGAGCTGCAGACGCTGAGAGGGCGAGTGTTAAATACCATCAGAGGACACAGGGAGGCAGCAGGTGGAAGGATGGAACGATACGAATAGGGGCTGATATACTTCCTCTTGGCACCACAGGGAGGAGAAAGACACCTTGTGGCTATTTATGTGATTTAGTGTGAAGTTTGTCATTGACTGTGGTTGCGTGGGAAGGACGAGGAAAGATGATGTCAGTTAACCCCTGTTAGCTGGAGGAGGAGGAGGAGGAGAACCACTTGGAGGAAAGTTTGGAGTGTGATGGATCTGGGAAGTCAGTTTAATTCCAGCCCCTGGATGCAACAGACATAGAATCAGGATAAGGTCGTCAGCTATCATGTCCTAATCAGCATTTCAGAGTACAACCTGAAACCCAACCGTGCTGACATGTAGTACTTTGTGGTGCAGTAGTGAAATGCTGAGTGTACTCGATGGACCGAGCAGTACTTTAAAGTGTGGTTATCGGTGTAGTACATTAGTATAAGGGCTGTGCAGTATGTCATGCGGTGTATGCAGTCGCTCCCGGGTGCTAATCTGTAGCAGAGGTTCTCAACATGCCGTATCAAAACATGAGACGAGTAAGTGTGTGTCTGTGTGTGTGTGTGTGTGTGTGTGCGTCTCTTTCACCATGATATTAAAATGACTGACACTTGTGTTCTGTTCTCTCTTGCAGGCCAACCCCCCTCCAGTGGTGGTCAACGCAGACAGCGTGGACACGCCCCCATACGTGAGTCCCGGCTCTAACATAATGACAGTGATACTAAATTCACACCTCGACTCCAAAGTCAAGTGAAGTTAAATCACATGGCTGGAGGTGACTTTATGTCTGTGGTGTAGATGAATATGCAAAATTCATCATATTTACAGCCTGACTGATTTATTAGTTGGCTGATAAAAATCTACTTTACAGAACAAGCAATGTAGAAAAAATGTACTGTATGTACAAAAGGTTTAATGTCTTTAGTCAAGTTTTATATATTTGGTCGTATTTTCTTTTTTTTTAGAGTTATATATAATGAAGTTTATGGTTAAACTGTAAAATATCAAACTACATTTCTTTGTCATAATTCCACCTAAGGAATCATTTTTTACTTTCTGATATCGATAGTCATTTTATTTTATTTCAGAAAAAATGTATCAATTATCTTTGGGTTTAACATATTAAAATATAGCTAGTTGCCGTCCCATAAATTATCAGAAGAACTTCTCCACTGACTTTATATATGTATATATTTAAATCAATATACTTTTCAGTGTCTTTTAATTATTTGACTGATAATCAATTTATTTAAAATCTCATCCAAAGCTTACATATGTAACTGTACATTTGTTTTGTCATTGTCAGCCATTAAATCTTGTGTGTAAACTTTAAAGGTTATTCAACTTGCTAAACTTTTCGGAGCTTCCAGTGAAAACGTGCTGTCATATTAATATCTGCACATCATAACCTCCTGGTTTCAGACTGGAAGCTCAGTCCGGATTTAGATGGAGATGCAGATGTCATTTTACTGGTTGCCAGCTGCCGGAGAGAATCCGTGTCGCTTGTTGTCGTTAGATAAGTTTATTATGTAATTACCACAGAACGAGTCCCTGCTGAACAATGGAGTTTCTCTAGCAGACAACTTTTAGAGCAGATGCTTCCTTTAAGAAACTTTTATATAACTTCTTACATATTATTTTAGAACTTTGATATCCTCAAAACTCTAGAATCAATGGACAGTTACATTACAGATGATAATTGTACTATATTTAAATATTCTTTTACAAGAATCTGACATTTGCAGTACAAGTAAACCATTGGCCTCGGCTTTGACCAGAATAGACTTTATTTCATTTTTATTTCGAGTCTACATATGTCCCTGAATGTGTGTGTGTGTGTGTGTGTGTGTGTGTGTGTGTGTGTGTGCTGGATACTAGTTGACAGGACATGGGGGCTGATGGGAGATTGTTTGAAATGACAGGAATTCAAATTCTAAACTAATCTGACTGCACAGACACAGATTACAGCCAAGGGGATTACATTGGGCCATTGGGATGCCACTCGACCACTCTGGGTTTTTGTGTGCGTGTGTGTCTGTGTGTGTGTCTGTGTGTGTCCGGCTACAGTTATAGCAGGAAGAACATCATCCCCCAGTTTAAACCTACTGGGACACAGAATATATAATAGTCTGCCCAGATCAGATTTAACTCTGTGCGCATCTCACTCACTCAGACAACGTTAGGTTAGTTTTATAGTATGAACCGTCCTGGCCGAGCTCTGTGATTGGCTCGCGAGCAACTCATCAGGGATGATCTTAACTATGACATCACGGCTACATCATCGTTATCATCATTATCAGCTTAATCTCTGGGATTCATGCGTCATTCATAAATAATAAAAAAAACAACAACACTAAATTCACATTTCTATCATTCGCATTATGAATTAATCGATGATCAAATAAATCAGCTGACATGTTATGTTTGAATTATGAAGACTGACATCGACTGGTACTGAATACAAGCACTTTGGTCAATCTTTATAAACAGTCAGTGTCCGAAACCAAAGATGTTTAATTTACAATGTTAAATTATGCATTTTAGTTACTGATACATTTTCTTTTGTTCAACTTTAATTTATTCGTGTCCACAGCCTGAAGTCTCTCAATCTCTCGTCTTCTTTCTCCTCCTCCTCCTCCTCCTCCTCCTCCTCCTCCTCCTCCTCCTCTTTCTCCTCCTCCTCCTCTCAACAGGTCAATGGAACCGAAGCAGACTATGAGTACGAGGAAATCACGCTGGAGCGGGTAAATACTGACACTGGAAAACACAACAACAACATGCGTGTCATCACACACACACACACACACACACACTCTAAAAGCCACCTCAGTAACATCAGTCCCTCGGTGACCGAACCTCCAGCTGTTCAGTCTGACCTCCGTCCTCCCTCAACTCTCCTCCATAATCACATTTAAAAAATCATCATCAGTGCTGCAGGAGCAGAAATGTGCCTGTCTGTCTTTTAAACAGGGAATCATAGGAATATATATATTCTTGCAGTATATTAGCATTACACTGAAGCATTTAGAAAATTCACAATTAAACCCACATTTGTTGAGAAATATCTTTAAAGGGACAATAAGCATTTTCGAATTGATCGTCCTCACCTACTATCAGCTTCAAAATAAAGTAGGTGTTTTGACTGGGTGGGATTCTGTTTCCACATTAAAAGTTACTAAAATTAGGTAAAATATATGTAAATAATGTAAATGTATTTAAATTTTACAGTTTAACCACAAACTTTATTGCAAATAACTATAAATAAAAAAACAAATTCAACCAAATATCTTGAACTTTAACTTGAAATCATATTCAACGTAAAAAGTTAACATAAATGTTCTAAAATAAAAAAAGATCACATCTTCAAACATTGACGCAGATACCGTGGTTGAAAGCCTCAAACCGGACGATATTATCTCTCAATCTGGTACTTAAGTACTATTTTTAGTTTCTTGAATATTATCCTAAATTGCTTTACGTAAGAATAGTAAGTGATTGTGATATAATACATTTAACTGCAACGCATTTTCATGGCAGCTGCAGACACTGTTATTTTATTAATATTCGGGGATGACACATTCTGGACCAGAACACATTCGACCTCACAGGAGTAAAGACGTATTTTCTTTTATACATTTCTGAAAAACAAATAGAATCTTTTACACATAAAGAATAAAATAGAGGTATAAAGGCAGAGAGATAAAACTCCCTCCTCTCCCTCCCTCTCATCTTTCTGTTCTTTCCTTCACTCCGCCCATCACTGGTCCGACTCCGCTGACCCTCTTCCCCCGTCCTCTCTCATCCCTCCTTCCCCACCTCCCTCTCCCGCTCCTCTCCCCCTCCTCTCTCATTATATTCCCCTCTCCTTCTCGCCCAGAGGCTCTATCTGCACCCGTCTCCCTCTCTCACTCTATTCTCCTGTGACCTGGTTCTGTCTGCTCGACTGGATCTGCTTTAAAGACACTATGGACACACACGCTAACACAGGCACAGGCATTACACACACATTTAAAGCTTTATGCCCGGTGACAGAGCGAGAGAGAGACAGAGAGAGAGAGAGAGAGGAAACGTGGACAGAGTCATGGCTGCCGTCAGGTGGCCTGCTCAATGTATGGAGCTGATCTCTTATATACCTGGAGAGCTACATGCTTATTACATGAAGAGAAAAGCAGCTTGACACTAAATGTAGGAGATATTTCCCTCTGATTTGTTTGTACACAGTATTATAAATGTAGTTTGGTGATGAGGCGATGATTTGTGAGATTTTGGCAACAGGAGCTTTTAATCCAGAGGAAAGATTACAACGGCGTCGTTTTCAGTTTGTTGTGTAACTGGTGTGTCTGGTGTGGGATTTACATCATTTATATGCAACTTTGTTTATTGCTAAAAAAGGCAGAATATTAAACAATTTGTTTGTTTTAGTTTAAGATTAATAAGAAACTCATAGATATTGTCATAAATCATTAAGTCTTCTATGTCCAGAAATAATCTTTTGAAACTAGTGTTGATAATCAGATGATTATTTTTCTTCATTAAAACTTGTGTGTGTGTGTGTGTCTGTGTGTGTGTGTGTGTCTGTGCAGGGTAACTCAGGCCTCGGGTTCAGTATCGCAGGAGGGACTGATAACCCCCACATCGGAGAAGACCCCTCCATCTTCATCACCAAGATCATACCCGGAGGGGCCGCGGCTCAGAATGGACGACTCAGGTATAATCACACATTCTTGTGAAACTCACATTATTTCCATGGAGACACATCTCATCCCAAAATGTGCCAGAATTTCAAAGTACCTGTTTGTTAGTTTCTAAGATAACACCAAAAACTACGAATCTGATTTCCATGAAATATTGTCCAAGGTTTAATTTAGGAGCAGATCAACAGATAAATTGATGGATCCAGAAATTACTTTCACTTTCTCTAACATGACAAAATAGATCTTTGTTGGTTTTCTCTCATGTTCAGATGAGTACTGACCTGAGCTTCACTACGACATGTATTTGAATTGACAGCCCTTACATTTTGGAAAAAACTTGTTGTTGCAAATTGGATCAGTATCAGTCAAGTTCACTTCTTGCACGCTACAAAAACAGCAAAAATCTCATCTGGGAAATTAGTTTCACTTCACAGTCATGGGTTTGCCGTCATGAGTTTAATGTCGTGGCACATTATTGAAATCCGGCAGCAGTTCTGTCGTCGCCTCGAGACATCGAAGTCAATCAGTGGTTTTTTTAACGGCTTCTGCACGGAAACAATAAACTGAACGTTTTCCAGTATTTTTCTCAATCTTCAGTTTCTGTCACCAGAACAGAAATTTGAATGTCTCGACCCTGGACAGACATTTTACAGCCACTGGTCACAGAGAAGCTGTTGATTCGTGAACAGCAGATGTTCGGGTTGAACCGGACGTTTTCCACTGAATGAGTCTTCACCTCACTTCACTTTAGAGGCCACGCAACCAGAGTCAATGAAGCGTTTTAACAGCCGTTAGACACATCAGTAGAAAACCTTCTCCTTAACTGAACCTTAGCAGTAAACCTCTGCTGGACATTACTATCCCATGTTCCAGTTTGAGATCGAGCGACGGTAACATTTGCATTTCTCCATCGTTCGTCTCCACGTGCGATTCACATGACATCTTCCCTGCTTGTGCCCGACGTGCAGGGTGAACGACTGCATCGTGCGAGTGAACGAGGCCGACGTGAGGGAGGTGACTCACAGCGGGGCGGTGGAGGCGCTGAAGGATGCAGGAGGTCTCGTCCGACTGTGCATCCGACGCAGGAGGAACCTCACTGAGAGGATCCTGGATATCAAGCTGGTCAAAGGGCCAAAAGGTCAGTAACCACACAGCATGAGCAGGGTGTAATACAGTGAGATATTGTCTTCTGGCTCATTATGTTTGCTTTAAGAGACGATGAGGGAACACAAATATCAACTGTGAAAAACTGAAACAAAGAAAAACTCTGGGACTTTTGTGTAGAAGTCGAAAAGGTGACTCAGCGTAGTTAACATGATTTGTTTTCGACCGAGGGAACGATCGGATATTTGCCACTGTTACAGATTAACATAGAAAGTGACCCTCAGAGAATGCAAATAATCCACCAGTACAAAATGATTCAAAGTGTGATGTGTTGTGCGACAGGTTTAGGATTCAGCATAGCAGGTGGAGTTGGAAACCAACACGTGCCGGGCGACAACAGCATCTACGTGACGAAGGTCATCGAGGGAGGAGCTGCACACAAAGACGGACGGCTACAGATCGGGGACAAACTCGTAGCTGTGAGAACCAAACTTTTTAATTGTTGGCTTTTCCTCTTTGCACGTGTGTGTAATGATACAGAAACTCTGTGCATCAGAATCTGCAGCAGGTGAAAATGAAAATAAAAAGCACTACAGAAGATGTTTGCTTCGACTCTCAGATGAGACCATGATTTAAGATTTTTAAAGTTCCAAGTAGATCACAAAAATGATACTTAACATCTTCAACAGCAACAAATACTGCATAAATCAACAGTTTTATTATATTCAATGATTTAAGGGTGAATCCTACTTATTTTTACTTAAGGTGTCATCTTCATTAATCAGCTTCTTTTTTATAATATTATGTGTAAAGAAGGAGGTGTTAAGTATCACCTGTCAGGAAGCTTCTAAGAACAGATGAAGTATCTTAGAGATGGACAGAGTCTGTTAAAGGTGATTGACTCAGCAGAAATCAGTGTAGAAGTAAATCAAGCATTAAAACAACTTCCTCTTCATCAAATCAATGTACAGCCTCAGTGTTGTGTGTATGTTGTGTGTGTGTTCAGTCTTTGTCTAACACAGGTTGTGTGTGTGTGTGTGTGTGTGTGTCTCCAGGTGAACAGCTCCTGCTTAGAGGAGGTGTCTCACGAGGATGCGGTGGCTGCCCTCAAGTCGACTCCTGACGTTGTGTACCTCCGTGTGGCCAAACACACCTCGCTTTTTATCAACGACAACTTCCCTCCGCCTGACGTCACCAACTGTACGTACACACACACACACACACACACACTCACACACACACACACACACACACACACGCGCAGCTTTCAGTACAATAGTTTGCTCATAGTTATATTGCGTAACGTGGGTTTGCATCCTAAGCAACTTGCAGTGATAACTTTCTACGACAAAAACACAATAGGCAACAAAACCCACATACACCATTGTCCCTATTGTCAACTGTGTTTTTGTTGTATCTGGAAACCATTTCATGAGACTGCCATCAGCACAACTCAACTAAATATAATCATATTTCTGAGAACCTTAAAAATGCAACCTTTTACTGATTCCCTTGAAATTATTTGTATGTTCTACAGTAAAATATAATAACGAATTATACTTTGTGTCCCTGCAGCGTACTCCCCACATCCAGACAACCATATAAGTCCTTACATGAGCGGCAGTCAGTCTGTGAGCCCGGCTCCGTTAACCACACCCAGATACTCGCCGCTGCCCAGGGCCATGACCGGAGACGACGAGATCCCCAGGTGAGAGATCACACACACAAACACACACACATACATAAACACAAACACTAACACTAACACTAACACTAACACTAACACTAACACTAACACTAACACTAACACTAACACTAACACTAACACTAACACTAACACTAACACAAACATAAACACAAACACAACACAAACACTCTATGCTCTAAAGTGAGTTTTTCTACTTTGGGACAAATTGTCAGTGATTAGATTCTGATGGTCAAAGGTCAAAGGTCACTGTGGCTTCCCAATTAAAATCTATGGCCATAACTCAAGACTTATTATTACAGTATTTCACACAAAATCTGTAATTTCAGTGGATTTATACAAAAGTAAAGTTTGTGTACATGATGTTGCCTTCACAGTAAAACAGTTGTGTTACACTGGATTAACAAGTTGCCAGTTTTAAAGTTATAAAAAATAAATTCAAAATTATGATGCAGCAATAAGGGAATTCTGCTGCTTCTTCTCGCTTTACTAAAATCTGTGTAAATCTAGCCATTCCTGTGTGTGTGTGTGTGTGTGTGTGTGTGTTCGTGTGTGTGTGTTTGCCAGTAAAAGGCAAATGACAGTGTACATATTTTGTCTCAGGATTCAGGCCACATGTGTACACACGCACAGACACACACGCAGGCAGATTCTCGTTGCCGCTCTCCTGTCTATAATCCATTTTAATGGACGGATTACAGCCTATCACGGCCCTCGTCACTCAACTGGCATCGCCGTGGTTACCAGAATATGACTCATTTCGTCATCGACCTCCGGGCCAATCGGTGCGCTTTGTTTCTAATAAATCTGATAAGCCTCAGGCCGACTGCAGGATGGTCACTTTGACGTCTGCCATTCTCTTCTCTCTGCTTCTCTTCCTTCTCTGCTTTCATCCCTCGCTACCTCACGTCTGATTGGTTTGTCCTGGAGGTTTTATGGGTTTCAATGATCACAATTTTAGGAACACCTGGTTTCTCCAGTTTCAGGCTTTTACGATGAGTGACGACTGATTTAGTATTTTCTCTCTCTGCGCTAATTCCAGAACTTTAACCCAGAGTCTCTGCCAAAACCAGATTACCAAACCAAAACCAGAGCACTCTTCTTCCCAAATTCAATATCTGTTGACCTCATGGGAAATGTGGAACTCATTGGACTGAATTTCTGTTTTGGGTAATATGACTTAAACTGTGGCGCAGACAGATACTTCAGAAATCTTAGTTTACTGCAGAGCTCACTGTGCGACATGGATCTAATAGACTTGGATTGATGTGTGTCCCCTGTACAAGGTTAAAACATCTCCTCAATCACCGGCTCCATCAGTAACAGGAGCAACGCGTCATCAGCATGTGTCATCCGTCTGAGCCACCTCAGTGGAACATGATGACGTGAAGCAAAACTCGAGTCCTTCATCACAGTTGTCATATTTATGTGTGTGGAAAAAAGATTAGGAAAAGAGGCGTCATTCATTCAGTGCATTATTTCATACTGTGTTCTTATTGGTTGGTGAGCAGACGTGTAGTAGACGTGTTGCAGCAGCTTCATCATCAGCTGATCATCATTCATTTCTGTTACTGTCCATTTTTTTCTTTGGTGCCAAAATATCATTGTGTTTCTGCAACGTTGGTCATTTTTTGTCAAATTCAAAGTGTAAACATTCACTGAAATTAATTTAAATAATAAAACTGAAATTACTACTACTACTACTACTACTACTACTACTTCTACTACCATAAAACCTTTAAATTTAATCAAGCTTCAGCTAACTTCACCGGCTTAAAGATATCAGTCCTCTTAATAAGTCATACTTTTAAAATCAAGATCCATAAATCATTACCTGGGAATTCTGTGAAAATATAAAAAAAATCATCCCAAAAAATGCTTATGACTACTTCCCTCCATCCTTCAACAAAGTTTTGTTGTAAATTGAACAGTCATTTGTGCTTCATGTTGCTAACAAACAAATAAACAAATTAGTGAAAAGGTAACATTATTTAGTGCTTTCATGCAAAATGAAGAGTATCATTCAGGTCCAGTGTTTAGATCAGTTTCACGGGTCTGTCTTTAACATGTGTCTGTGTTTATTGTGGATCTCCAGCCTGTGTGCTTGTTTCCTGCTGATTCACTAAAGAATCAAACCATTTATTTAAAACAGACTGAGTGTTGTTAGCACAGAGACACAACCGTGGTGTTTGAACAAAACAGACGCAATGCAACACTGACATCTGCTGTTCACCGAGGGGAATGATTTCCCCCCCTGAGATGAACCAGTATTCACTACATTACTCGTGTCACAGCTGTTACACATCTAGAAAACATTTAAATGTACTTTTTCTGTTTATAATTCTAGATGGTATCATTTCTATATCTCTTCTGTCAATGCTCCTTATAACTGAATGTGGTTAAGAAAGTTTAATTTCAGCTTGACCATATCAGATTTCTGAGTCATAACTGATTTAATGTTTCTTTAAAAATAATTAAATTATGCTCTACTTACTATGAAAGTTAGATACCATCATCTTCTCTGGTTTTACAGTGTTTGTTTGATTTGTCTTTCAGAGAACCCCGGCGGGTGGTGCTGCAGCGAGGCACCACAGGTCTCGGCTTCAACATCGTGGGCGGAGAGGACGGCGAGGGAATCTTCATCTCCTTCATTCTGGCCGGAGGTCCGGCCGACCTGTGTGGGGAGCTGAGGAAGGGAGACCGCATCCTGTCGGTGAGAGCTAACGCCTCATAAAGTCAACCCCACTGCTGTCACCATTACTTTTTATTAATAACTGGGACTCTGCCGTTATTGCTGCGGAGATTAAACCGCGTCAGCCGGGAAGTCGTTCTGTGAGTTGATGTTGTGTTAATGTCTCTGTACATTATTGATGCAGAGTCACATTAACAGAAACCTTGACTCACAGCATCTGCGACAGTTTAAACTGTTGAACCCAGTCAGTCACCACTAAAGGCTGATGGGATGTGTGTGTTATTAACCCCCCCCCCATGGCCTAAAAGTGAAATATGGATTTAATCTTCCCCAGACTCTGACAAACCCTGCTGAACTGTTATGTATTAATATATGCAAGCACTGACATGGAAGGAGTCTATGCATGAAACAAGCCTGCACAAAGTACACACAGTACACGTGCACACACACACACACACACACACACACACACACACACGTGACTGGTCACCTGTGAGTTATCGACCCACTGAGACGTACAGCGTCCCTAGTGCTGTTCTGGTCTCACTTTACATTTATTGCCATCGACCCAGCGTGGGCGCTCATGCTCTCTGTCCGTGTGCGTGTGCAGGTGAACGGCGTGGACTTGTCCAGTGCGACACACGAGCAGGCGGCCGCGGCGCTGAAGAACGCAGGACAGACCGTCACCATAGTAGCGCAGTACAGACCAGAAGGTGAGTACTGCAGATTAATACAGCATATTCTCATCTATCTGTTATAGGTCTGACCATATATAAGTGAAATACTTAGTGCATCAGGTTTTTGTCGGGTGGAAATGTCGGTGTATCAAGAGACAAATATGAATATAATTTAGACAAATATGAATTTCTTTGGATATTTGATGATGATTCTGGCAGTTTACAGTGATAGTAGAATATGTGAGGAAGCTCAAAAGTATTAAAACGGTTGGAGCTACGGACAAAAAAGCTGTTTTTGGGCAAACAAAATAATAAAACCAACATAAATCAGTATTTTAGTTGTGAAGCGGTGATGACATGTAGCTTTTTTTATGAGGTGTTGGTATTCTACTCTATTACTTTGTTGGAAGTCCAGTGTTTTGAGTATTAGCACGATAACAAAGTGGAAAGTATTACTCAAAAGTACTCAAAGTAGTGAAGTATCAGAGTGAACCCAAGTGAGAATACAGCAGGAAAATGAGCTTGTTAATAACATATTTAACTGTGATGGACGTAAAACTGACTAAACCAAAAATAATACAAATATCTCAGGATCAATATGTGCTGTAAACAAAAAGACGTGAATTCTGCAGTGGTATTTCTGCATCATGTCTTTCCTCCTGCTGCTATACTAATGCTCCCCCCCACCCCCCCTCCGTCCAAATGGTCCATACATTTCCCTGATGTTGTGAAACTATCACACCCACATTTCTATTTCTGTATCTGCCCCTCAGAGAAAACCATAGTCATCACAAACTCACCTAATGCCTCCACAGCAACCAAAGAAAAACACAAAAGCCTTAAATAGCTCCTAAATCTATCAAAGTCTCAAATCCCTATAGGTATACACATTTAATTGGTCCTCTCATAGATAGAAAAAACATACAAGTACACACACAAAAAACACAAACAACACACACACACACACAAAGACTATAGGTGTCAGAGCGAGGTTACCCAACAAGCACCATCCTGGATGTTTTGTCTTCTGGGAGGGACAGAAAAAGGCCGTAACCTAGGAAACCAGGTTATAACAGCTGATTGGCTTGGCTAATGGGATGGTGGGGGACCTGAGTGTAGCACTTACAGTATCCCCCCCCCCACCACACACACACACACACACACACACACACACACACACACACTTTCAGACTGTTAAAACAACATCAGGTCACCTGGTCTCAGATTTCGCTTCAGAAAATGTGTCTGCAGGGAGGTGTGTGTGTGTGTATGTGTGTGTGTGTGTGTCCATGTATTATTCAGTCAGGGAGCTGGTCTCTAACTGTGTTATTTGAGAGCGGATGAGTGAACAGTATGATCCACTGGCTCACAGGATCTTTAAATAAAGAAAAACCACAACCTCCTGTTTATGTAATTGGACGCTGGAGTTAAAATACTGGAACATAATGAAGTTCCTATGTATGCAGTATGCAAATGTCAGGGAAGCTCATAAGGACGGAATCCATACATCTCACTGGAAACCATGATGAATGGATTATGAATTCTGAAAGGTCATACTGACATGATATATGGATTATGATTTCTAATTTCAGGAGAGAGAATGTGATTAAATATAAATCCTGATATCCGATACTGGTACTGATATAGGATATTGCTCCGCTATGTGGTTTGGTATTTATAACAATAGAGCGGATCTAGAGGAGCACTCTATTCATTTCAACTGTTTATATCTGTGTGTGCTTTTATTGCATCATACGTCAGCGCTGCTCATTTTGTCTGGACAGGTTTAAAGGTTTACTCTTGAGTTGATGCTACACTATTATGTCTTATTTAATCATAAATAATGATTCAGTAAATTCAAATATGTATTTATTAAACCTAATGTTACCTTACATATAAAGGAATGATCCCAATCTCTTACACTTGTACGGTTTAATAATTAAACACTGGTTTCAGATCAGTACTCTCTCTCCACAACAAATATGACTAAATCTAATGAGTTGTGTGTCTGTAAATCCATACATTTACAGTTATGAAACAAATCTGTAGCTTATTTAATGTACAATAATCATCCGCAACATTTTGACAGGAAGGAAACTTCTCTTTGCAGCTCTGTGACAGATTAATACATGCAATGTGTTGGTGAAAATTAACAGTTAGTACCATTTGGATTTTTACTGTAAAAAGAAAAGAGCTACGTGCTCTTTACTTACAAATGTAACACCTTATCTATTGTTGCAGAAACTGGTACATGTGGAGTTCCTTCTGTGGTAGTTTTCACACCAGTCAAGTACTATTTTTAACTATTTGAACAGTGTGTCTGAACTTCAGCACCGGTTCAGGGAAGAAAAGTTGTGTCAAACTTTTGTCTGAGATCTGAGTGTCATCAGGATTAGTAGTCAGGCTTTTTATTCAGTAGTCAGACCATGAAGGTGCAGCACAGTGAATATGTTACTTATATTTAGCTTCTTCGGCGTAAGAGAAAATGTGTAGAGATCACAGATGTTGTGTACAGATGTGTGAACACACCCTGAATGGAATGATGATGATCATGTGTCAGTGGCTGAGGTTGTATTTGGTTTCTGCCTCTGGGTTGATACCAGTTTGGTGCATTTCCTCAGAGTTTGTAAAGAGCCACGTAGGTTCAGCACCATGGACAGCGACTGACTCACTTACATGTAAAGAAGAGTCTGGTGGATTCACTGTGTGTGTTTGTGTGTGTGTGTCTATGTGTGTGTATCGTGACTCTCCTACAGACCACATTAGTGACAGTTGAATGGACTCTATATCAGACCTTCTGTCCACGCTGAGCTTTGGTCAGCACTGTGCATGTGTCTATCTGTGTGTGAGTGTGTGTCCATGTTTGTCCTCTTCCTGCGGCTACAGCGTGCAGTGACCAGCAGTGCTCCCTGTGTCTCATAAAACACTTCCTGCCAACAAGAAAGGAAATCATAATAACCTCCACCAGGGGAGGACAAGTGTTGGTGTGTTGCTGTGTGTGTGCGTGTGTGGTCTCGGTATTATTCGGTATCGCTATGTTAATAATAAGTCAGATTATGGGCAGTTGTCCTTTTAATAGGGACACAAAACTAACCCAGCAAAATGTAAACCATTACATTTTAAGGAAAACATGTTTACGGTTTGCTTGAGGTGTGTGTGTGTTTGTGTGTGTGTGTGTGTGTGTGTGTCCAGGTCTCCCCCTGTTATTTGAATTAAATAAGGTGCCCACTGTGGCCAAACGCAGCACAGATCTCAACACCTTATGGCGTTTGTGTGTGTGTGTATGTGTCGGTGTGTGTTGGTGTGTGTATGTGTGTGTCTGTGGTGCAGTGACAGGGTTGGTTTAAGCTGATGCAGCAGATATAGATCTGTGTTTATTTGCAGTGGAGCAGATGGAAAGTGTTTGTCTGTGAAAAGTCGTCATGCTGTTGACGCAGGCGTCTCTCTTCACGTTTCAGGCTATTTTCAGCCAGTTTTATATGTCAGACCTGTGGTTGCAATATGTCATGTGACTGGATTTCATCCCAAAACTCCCCACTGTGTAAATTATTTTGGAATAATCAGATAATAATGAAAAAATCCATTCTCTTTCATATTATCTACTCAACTATAACAACAACCCTGTATATACTCAGTTGATTTTTTTGATTATAATGCAGTGTTCTCAACTTTAACCTCAAGAAATACCAATAATTATTGTATTTATAAATCACTTTTCAATCCAAATGCACAAAGAGGAAGATTATAAAACACATGCAAGGTTGAGGGAACTTTAAAACATAGCAGTTCTCTATCTTAATGCAGCAAACCCAGATACATCATATATTCCATACTTTCCTCTTTTCTCTGAGAACCTGGAGCCTTCATTACCCGTGTTGCAGCTCTGTTGCAGTCTGATATGTGTTAGAAGGTATTTTAGCCACGGTCCACTGGCCTCGAGCAGAGAGACGGCGCTGAAGAGCTCCTGGTGAACTGAAGAGATTATATTTTTAAACGTGTAGACGTCAACTTCCCTGACTCCGGCTACATCTCCTCAGGACATGTTTTTACATTCAGTTGAAGTGAAGTGTTTCTGCTTGAACTCAGAATCTCAGGTCTCCAGTTCAGGTTAAACAGAGAAATACCTGGACGTGCATCAGAAAACCAAAAACGTCCTAAAACTGTGTTATGCCCTGCAGTGCCTGAGGATTCCTGATGTGCGACTGGTGACGCCTGAAGCTTGACAGCAGTATTAGTCAGTAGGATTACACATAACCATCACACTAACACACACACACAACACACATACAACATACACACAACACACACACAGTGGCGTGTCTGTCAGCAGTAATACTGAGGTGATGCAGGAAGGATTATCGTCACTTCTCTTAGCCTGCTTATTACACATTGTGTGTCAGTGTGTGTGTTAGTGTGTGTGTGTTAGTGTGTCGTGCAGCGGTTGTTAAGCAGGATTAACGTCCCCGTCTCTGGGCTCTCAGACTTTAAGTTGTGGGAGTTTCTAGCGAACACACACTCAGTGGGCTGCTCTCTTTTCTTTTCCCACTTCATTTTTATTGCTCTTATTTTCCCGTCTCCTCCGCCTGTCAGCCCCCGCTCGGCTCCCCAGTCCTGCTGGTGGCTCTGGTAATGGTCTGACTCATCGCCCACAGACTGGGATTTGGGGGATTTGAGGCGTCACTGGGAACAAGATGGGGACTGATTGGAGATGTGCAGCGTGTCACCTCGTTCTGTCACGCTCAGACTTTTTATTAGCTGCAAGAGGTGAACACACATTCCTGCAGCTTTGACATTCAAACTTGAATTCACCCATTAAAATAAGAAGAATATTCCTTTTAGCGTTTCCAGCTTTTCCAGAACAATTCTTCTCTCCCCTCATCTCCTCTGCAATCAGTAAATCAAACCCACTATGGATTACTGAGCTGGATCAGGTACAGATGAGCCTCTAACAGCACGACTATTTTTAGAGCCTGAACCTTCTGTAGGTTCTTGTTCACGGATATAAAAGACTCACAGGGTTTTTTATTGTTCCAGCTGATCAGACACAGGATTTAGATAACATCTTTTCCCTATGTCCTACATGTACATATAACGTAAAAGTATAAACACCACATTAACTTCTCTACTTCAGTAGTACTCGCTTTTAAATATACTGTCTAAGTTACTTTCAGATGGTCTGTTACATTACTGTAGGGGGACGAGTTTCTGCATCTTCACGGCTGGAGCAAAAGTTAGAAGTATAAGTAAATGTACTTTGTTACAGCCAACTAATCTTAGAAAAAAGTTTTGGCCCATGAAGTTCTTGGACATTTTAATTCATATCCTACTGGACAGTGTGAACGTCTTCATGTCGTAACTGGAAAGAGGTTTTTTTCCAGAAACCTTGTTTGCATTGTTCTTAATTGATCAACATCCTTGTTAACATCATTCGTATTTAATTAATGTTTTAGGGGTTTATTGCTCTTTGCTGTTTATAGTTCTCAGGTTTAGTAGGAGCAGAGGACCTGAGAGGAAAATACTGGTGCAATGCCTAACATATCAGAACCAGTGGTTTTCTTATGGATCCACCAAAACTGCACAATGCAGAAAAGGTCTCTGACAGCTGCTGAAGGGAGAAACAATACTCCTCTAGAGAGAGGAGGAGAGGGGAGGTGAGGAGGAGAGAGGAGGAGGGTGAGGAGAGGAAACGAGAGGAGAGGAGAGGTAAATGAGGAAACAAGGGAATATAAGCCCCAGAGCCATTAGTCTCTGTCATCACCCCTCCCCCACCTCTTCCTCTCTGTTTCCTCTCCTCCTCTTCTCTTCTCCCTTCTCCATCGCTCGCTCCGTTATGTCTTGCTCTCTCTCTCTCTCTCCTTGTTAATCTGATAACGCTGCGTCGAGATGATATGTGATGACACAGGCAGTTTGATGCTGATCATGTGAAACTTATACGGCTGTTTCAGTGTTATCACTCGTAGGGAGTCGTCAGCCCAGAGAGAGAGAGAAAGAGAGAGAGAGAGGGAGAGAGAGAGACAGAGGGAGAGAGAGAGACACAAACCTAAACCATGTAGAGCAGAAATAGTTTAAACTGCTTCATACTACTTAAGACATCTGCAAATGTCTTTGTTTCTAATAGAATTAATAGAAAATCCTTTTTATAAACGATTTCAAATATAAGTAGGTGTGTTTGTGCGTGTATGTGTGTGTGTGTGTGTTTGTGTGTTTGTGTGTGTGTGTGGCATATTAGACCAATTCCCTGGGCCAAAGTAGGGCAGGAGAGCCTGGCATTGACTCAGCTTCCTGCATGAGTGACCTGAGGAAACAGTGTGTGTGTGTGTGTGTGTGTGTGTGTGTGTGTGTGTGTGTGTGTGTGTGCGTGTAGGTGTGTGTGTGTGTGTGTGTGTGTGTGTGTGTCTCCGCCCTAGAGCGAGCTGCTGTCAAACAGAGGGAGGAGCAAATGAACGCACCAGCGAACAAGAGATAGGAAAAAGAGCGTAGTGGAGAGAGAGTTAGCATCTGTTGTTTCTGTGGCAGCTGAGCAGCGCTGGACTGACTCTAATCACACACACACACACACACACACAGACACACACACACACATACACTAACTACTGCATACCTTCACACACACTCACAAACATTCACATCATTACGCTCTCTGCCTCGCTCACATTCTGAATCCAGCGTGGGGCTCCATCATCTCTCTCTCTTTCATACACACATCTGTGCTCTCTCTCTCTCTCTCTCTCTCTCTCTCTCTCTCTCTCTCTCTCTCTCTCTCTTGCTCTCTCTCTCTCTCTCATGCTCTCTCACTCGCTCTCTCTCTGTCTCACTTGCTCTGTCTCTCTCTTGCTCTCTTTCTCTCTTCCCTTCCATTCATTTCCCGGGACTTTAAGCTTCAAACCACATCCTCTCTCCCTCCCACACACACAGACACACACTCACACACACACACACACACACATGCAGACACCGATCTGAGAGTCGTACCGGCATCGCATCGCGTTGGGGACGTTGAGGCTGCGTGTCCTCCGGGCAGCATGTGAGTACAGCCGAGGAAACACAGAGAGCCGAGCCAGAGACGTTGTTGCTTTAGTTCATCACCTGATCTCTTGACTCTAAAGTGATCCGCTCCGACTCTTTCACTGATGAGGACGATTACAGCTCTGACTCTCAGCTTGGATCGGAGCAGCAGCCTCGCCAGCTCCGGCTTTGTGATTCTGTTCAGGATTCAGTTGCACTTATATGGTAGCTGCAGCCCAGTCTTTACTCTTTAGATCACAGGCGGGGGAAGCATCTCTTTTTCTAGTTCTCTGCTTCTATTGTTTGAGCTCTGCCTTTCTGGTTTTGTTCTTTATTTCACTCTCAGAATCTTTTGGTGCAAATGCAACATCAATTTCCTTGTCTTTTCCTTTGCTGCCTCTCTTCATTCTCTCTTGTTTCCTGTGTTTTAGCTCCATCTTCTATTGAGAAACCTTTGTTTTAATTCTTTGTTTCCCTGCAAAGGCTGTAAAGCTCAGTCGCATTATTCAATTTCCTTTTCTTTCTCATCTCTCTTTTGTTTGCTCTCTTTTTCTCTTAATCCCATAAAGCTGTATTGAGGCGATTTGTGTCAACAGGGACAGTTACATGTTAATAACGTGGACGTTTGCACAGTATTTGTGATCCGGACGTGTGTGGGGGTCACTCCACACAGAAATAGAGTTTTTAATCTTTCAATTTATTATGGATTAGAGAGCCGAGATTGAAAAAGCCATAACAAGGTCAGGGATGGACACATTGAAGGTTAACACCCAAAAAAATAAATAATGAAAGTTTGGGTGAAAGGCCACTTGCTTTTCATGTTATTACAGAAAGACCGGAGGCTGTTGTGCTCTGAATTCAACATGACTCAAACCTAGTTCATGGCTTCATGAGGTGATTCTCCGTCCTCCAACAAAATCCTCCCAGTGTAGTGTGAGAGAAAGCCATGGCAGGTTGTGTTATTCTCAGCGTGTCAGTGTTGTTGTCGTTTTTTCTGCTGCTCCAGTGCAGTTGAGCTGTTTGCGTTGGATTAATGAACGCTGGGGGGGAAACCGGAGCTGAGATCTGGGAGTTGTAGGCTGGTTTTTGACAGCGTTTATAGGCCGAGCGTTTAAACAAGGAGGGAGCGAGTGAGAGAGAGGGAAAATTCGGGAGACGCTGCAGGTTTCAGATCTGTGTGTGTGTGTGTATCTCTGTGTGTGTGACTGTGTGTGTGTGTACCACGAGTATGATTGAATTACTCAGGGTTAATTAGATTCTGTAGTCCACAGTAATGGTTTAGAGACACACACACACACACACACACACTGACACTCAAACACAGGGACATCCTTCAGTGGGGCTTTTTCAGGCTTATTGCCAGCGGCGTTGTCATCCGAGTGTTAGTTCTGAGGTTTCCGGGAAGCTGTGTGGTGTTGAGAGGACTCGAGGACAGGCAGGGAGGATTTATTACAACACACAGCTGCTGTTTCCACGGTCACTACCAATCCAAACGTACCACACGTCACCGGGAGACGGCCACTCGCAGGTGTATTTTCTTCTTCAGCTTATCATCCCATTAAAGCCATGAAAGTGCATTAGAGGGAACATGATGTCAATTGTCTTTCCACTTTGTGCATTTCTATAAATAATGTACATTTATAATTAAAGAGGCACAATGACATTTTTATGGCCACTAGAGAAACAAATGGGTCAGAAACTCGAGTGTTGTTGTTTTTTTTTGCTGCATGAAGCGGGAGGATGCTAAAGCTGAGCTGAGTGTGTGAGCAAATCATTGCTCTTTGCATTGATTGGCCGACGGGTTGCTCCCTCGCAATTTATTACTTGAGATGTGGATTCGGTTGTTGCCGGCAATTACACCAAAAGTGCTATTTGAAAATTCACGTCTGTCTGTGTGCAAGAAAACAGCAGATAAATGTGTGGAGGAAAATTAGGATTAGAAAACAGGGCAAAGTGCTAATTCGATAAATTAAATAGAATATCTCTGCAGCGCTAGGGTTGAACTTTTAACATTGTTTTTCCATAACGGCCCTAAAAAGAATGGAATGAGCAGAAAGAGCAGCACTGGATGATGCTGTGTCACTCCACTGCCGAGCTGCAGGGACGTCACGGTGTGAAATCTGGGTGCACGTCTAATGAGACGCTCACCGTGCACTCTGCAGAGCGACATGTGAGCGGCTGATGTCAGATCTGTCCAACACGTCGAGCTGTGTTGTCTGAGTGATGTGAGCTTCTAGGCCACTGCAGTATGTCAGCTGCTCTCAGGACAGATATCCATTCACACCGGTCATTGCATGTTTGAGCATAAAACTGTTTTCTTAGGGTGTTAACATGTGGAGGCAGGAAGGAGGAAGTTGTGTGTGGGCACATCGATGGTAGTCTTTGTAAGCTGGAGAAACAACTGACCAATCAGAGCTTTCTAAAGTGTGGTGATGTCATATCTTTGGACAGCTAACATGCTGTAATACTGGATAATAATGAATTAATGAAGTGAAACTAAAGTCAAAGATCATATGTATTTACAGAGACTTGATAAATTCATCTCCAAAACTGCATCTCCACACATAAGGGATCACGGGGGGGAAGGTGGAGGACCAGAAACAAACTCTACAAGAAAGGCCCCTGGTCAAATAGGGATTTCAACCAAGAACCTTCTTGCCAGAAGGCATGGGAGCTAACCACTGTTCCCAGTGCCACCATTGAGAATTTTATTTTATTTCAACTGTAACAGCTACTTTTTTGAGGCATAAATTTCATTGTTGTCTGAAAAAAGAGTCAAAGAGTAAAACTACATAATTATCTTTAGGTTAATTTCTATAAATGGCTCATTCTCATCATTTTCACATTGTCAGTACATTGCTACTTTGAATATATTAAGTCACGTCAGTTGGCATGATGTCGCCTCACAGTAACGAGGCTGTGGGTTCGAACCTCCCGACCAACCGGGGTCCTTGCTGTGTCCATGTTGTACCAGCTTTTGTACGTCGGCCCTGTGATTGGCTGATGACCTCATGTGAGCTGGGATTGGCTGCGGCCTCCTGCGACCTCTGAAGATCAGCAAAACTAATGATGGATGGATGGAACTTGAATCAGTTAATCTGCAGCTGGAAAGGAATCAAGACATGTTGTCAAAGAGCAAATCGGCAAAAGTCTCTGTCTGTGATTTGATTCAAAAATATCTAGAAGATTTTAATATTATCGACCGTCCTCTTCTCGATTTAGAACAGTAAATAGTAGAGAAGATTTAGAGTTAGACAGCAAATACAGTTTTTTAGAATTTCTGGTGATGTCCATGTTGTAGGATTCCGACGATGTGCATGTGTGGACGTGCACGTTGATGTGCAGAGGTGATGTTATTGGCACGGATCAGATCTGATGTAACAGGAGTTAATATCCAGATCAAACAGACTATTATATTACAGCTGTGGAGAATCTGATGACAGCTCGACGTGTGCGAGTGTGTGTACGTGTGTGTGTTGAAAGACGAGCGACTCAAGGAAGCCAGTCTGCACTTGGAACACGGAAAATAAACTTCTGCACTGGCTGTTATATCGGGATAAAAATCACTGTTACTGCTTCTGATATAGAGAAACACACGTGGGCCTCTACTGGCAAACATCCGGTGCTTTAGGAAAGATGTGATCTGGATGTGAACTGAGAGTGGCCCAGGTGGTAGATGGTGAACATGGCCCCAATAACACAAAACAAATCCAGGCCACCTTTGGTTGACATGTGGTATTGCTGTAGGGGTCTAATCTGGGCCAAAACAATTTTGCTATGTGGGAAGTATTATTGTTTATAGGAGATTTGTAAGAAATGGGAAAAACAACATCTGTCATTGTATTAAAGTTGTCTTCTAAATTCTCCCATCAATGTTTGTCCTCTTTGTGTGTCTCCGTGTGTGTGTGTGTGTGTGTGTGTGCAGAGTACAGTCGTTTCGAGGCAAAGATCCATGACCTGAGGGAACAGATGATGACCAGCAGCGTCAGCTCCAGCTCCACGTCGCTCCGCTCCACACAGAAACGCACACTTTACGTCAGGTAAGCCACACACACACACACTATCACTCACACACACAAACACACATGCACCAAGCGGACAAAGGTGACTGATTGTCGAGTGTCCTTCAGTGTGACACAACTATTATAAGGTCTTATCTCAGCTGTCGACTGTTTTCGATTTGTGTGTGTGTGTGTGTGTGTGTGTGTGTGTGTGTGTGTGTGTGTGTGTGTGTGTGTGTGTGTGTGTGTGTGAGAAACACTGAAAATCACAATTAGATTGTCTGGCGACCTCTGTCTCACACTCACACTTGTGCACAAACACATCCATCGTCAAGTCTCTCGATTTCTCTCTGTGTGTGTTTGTGTGTGTCTCCTTCTCGTCCTTGTCCCCCCCCGGTGGGTCGTTCCTCTCTGGATCGCCCCTCCCTCCTTCGTTCCCTCTGTTAAGAACCTTTTTTTTTCTACAAGAATCACAGTGTTCGAACTATTGATTAAACGCAGAGTCGCTGGCTCCACACAAGTCACATTGGAGCTGTTAGGAAATCAATGAGGAGGAAAACAAAGACGAGGGGAAGCTGCTCTAGTGGCAACACTAACGATTGAACCAAGTGGCTTTCAGGAGACAGAGGAGACTTCATGTAGGTCAAGATTCACCTGAAAAGGATTTAATCCAAGAGCAGATATCAGTGATGGTTTCTGTCAATGATCCAAAGACACAGTATTTAATCTTGAATGTTAGGGTTACAAAAGAGAGAGAGAAACCACGATCACTGAATTCAGACTATTAATGTGTTTAAAACTTTATCAAACAACCTCAACACAAACTGAGAGGAGGCTTCAGATGAGAACCAGGTTGAAACCTCACTGACAAACTTTTCATCAATTAGGAGCTCAAACTTCTTTGGATGTAAACTGAACTAAAAGTTAGATATTCTGCAAGAGGAGTGCACACACAACACAACACAACACAACACAACACAACACTTTATAGGAATAAAGACATTTCTTAATAGATTCTTAATTACATACAATCTATTCTCTGCATCACGGTTTTCATTCATGTTTGGTCCACTTGCTTTTCTCCAACGCACCTGTCGCTGAATAAATGTAATTCTTCTGTTCTGAAAAAAAGAGAAACGAAAACTTTGAAACTTCAAGTTCAGTGAACAATTATCGCACATGAATGAAACATCGAACCTGAACTGTGTGTTCAAGTGGCCCGGAAGGAAAAGGGCAGCAGCAGCTGGGACAGTCAACTTGAACTGCACACTCACAGTAACACACACACAGGCACACACAACACACTGACTCACTGAACAGAGCAGGCCGGGGTCACAGTCGGTAAAGGGAGCCAGAGGCCAAAGGTCACATTCCTCCATCTGGAAGCTGTAGTCCAACAAGTGTCAGAGATTTATTCCACTTGCAGGTCAATTGTTTTTTTTTAACAAACTGGTTGAAGTTGTTTTTATTCCACATGTTACTGAAATAACATCTTCAAGTGTCTCTGCTGGCACAACCACATCACTTTGTAAAACTTGTGTTGACCTACTCGGCACAAACCCAACGTTAAAAGAAATAATCCTCTTTTTGAACTTAACTTGGAAAAACATGAAGAAAAATGACATTGCAGCTGCTTGCCGTCACCCATGATACATTTTTAATAATCACCCATAGGCATCATCATCATTAGCATAAATTAATTGTGCATCCCCAGCCTTTATGTGGTTTGTTTAACAATAAAAAAAAATGACCTGTTCTCTCGTCATTAAACAAGAAGAGCAGGATGTTTACAAAAGAATTGCTTTGATAACACTTAAGTGAAATGATGCAATATGACATTTTCTGTAGAAAGAATAACATTAATACTCGGCTTCTTTGAGAAATTTAACAAACATCACATTTGTTTTGCAGCAGTCACACAGACATTTTTGAAGAAACATATTTCACAGAAAGAAACAAACTGAAAACAAAGAGTTGTTATGGAAAAGGATCCGGTTCACTGAGCAAATCTAAATCCCAGTCAGCTCCTCATCCAGTTTCCTGCACAGACTGTTAAAGCTCAACAAGCTCGATCAGCCAGAAAATCATTTGTCAGTGAGTTTCACAGAAAAGACACAAAACAACTTCTGCTTAATTTCCTCCTGACCAAACACAACTAAGGGTTTGTTATTTGTGCTTCTTACATCCGACAAACAGAGAGTTTGTTTGCCAGATTCAGGCTGACACAGTTCTTGTTTTCTCATCCTGTGCCTGCACGGTTTGAACAGAAAACCAAATTGCACCAATCTGCACCCGTCTGTGTGTCTTATTGCTTTCACATCTTGATTTTAATCTTTTTGAGAAGATAGAAGTCACACAATGAAAGATCCAGTCCAGACACAGAACCACTTCAACTTAATTTTGATGTTAATGAACACGTGTTTTCCTCTGCAGAGGAAACCAGCTGGGTGCAGGAGCTTCTGTCTATCACACTCGGATGGTTTTAATGCATGATATTAAAAAAAGAAAAAAACTCCAATGATTAATTAGGAGATTAAATGAAGCACTTTGAACCACGAGTCTGGCAAGTAGATTTGTAAAAGTCCCTGTGCACTTTGGACCCTGAATCTGTTTCTCTCTCGACCTGTCAGTCGACCTGTCAGTCGCTTTTCTCCTCAAGCGTCATGGTAACTCATCTGATTGTGTTAAAGCTTCACTACACCAACACACAGCAAAACTCTCAGCAGAGAAAAACCTGGAACCAGCAGATTAACACGAGTAAAACCAGTCAATGCACCAGTGAATCATCAAAGATTTAATAAGGACATGTCCACGTGCCAGGTAATTATCTGGACGCCCTCTGTAATATAATCAATTACGTGCTGAGTCTCAATGATAATCTCTAAAGTCGAGTCAGAATGAGGCCAGGATCACTTCAAGGTTATGAAGAATAATGTAGTAACCCACCAATAACCTGCATAATGAATCAATGTCATGTGAGAAGCTCCTGTATCCGGTTACTGCCCAGAGACGACCAATCAGCACTCGGATATTTAAAAAAAAGAAGCTTCCAACGGGGCCAGCTGATTGGTCGGGATGAGGCTCGTAGTGCGTGACAGATTGGGGGTTTCTGGTGCTCTGGGCTGCTGTGTGTGTCTGTGTGTGTGTTGGTGTGTGTGTGTGTGTGTGTGCACATTTGCATGGGGGGGTATTTGTACTACATGCATATGCATAATGTGTGTGACACAGACTAACCTTTCCTCAGAGGAAATGTCGCAGAAACAAGGTGACATACAGTGTGTATGACTGTGCTTTGTGTGAAAGGTGTGTGTGTGTGTGTGTCCTTTGTTTTATTCTCTTCTCCTCATTTTACATTCACACCCATTATAATCCTATTTTAAATACACTGTAGGGCTCAGTAGCTCTGCATTGTAATCCTATATTTCACTTCCCAACACTTCTAACAGGCCGGGGCAGCTACAAAGTAAATGATAACAACGACTTTAGATTCTCTGTATTACATATTTTAATATTTATATTGGTGTCTGTAAGTAAATAGGCCTGTTCTCCAAACTTGTGCTGAGTCGGGTCAGTTGTTGATGTTTCTATCGTCTGATCAGAATGAGAAAACAACAGGAATCAATCTAAGGTGAAACAGTACAGACCATGTGACGAAGCTGTTCCAGTGACACACCTTGGTAATTAATGTGTGTTCCCTGACTCGAGTAATTAAATTTCAGACGGTTCCCACACAGGAATTAAAATGTCTGCCGTGCTGAGAACAGGTAATTGATTTAGAGACGCACTTACAGTACAGCAGCCTCGGAAGTGCAACACGCGACCAATCAGCTGAAGCATGTGGAGACATTTTGCACTCTGCACATTGTGAGTGAAGGAAAGTTATCAGCTGAAACTTTACTAATGCAAACGCAACCTGGGTTAGGGTAAGGATTAGGTTGTCATAACATATCCACAGGTTAGCACACGCACACACACACACAGACACACACACACACACAGGGATGAAGCCTGTCTAAAATACCACACATCCACCGGAGTCATCAACGTCTTTTCCATAACTTGAGTAATTAGATTTCTCCCCAACGGGACTGAAAGTGTCCATAACACTGAGAACATGTAATTGATTTACAGTTACACAAAGTCGCTGTGGCCATAGTTAAACTACACACTCTCCATCGGTGTTTCCTGCCACAGCGACAAAATCATTCAAATCACCTGGGATCGGTGCTGTTGTTCCTTTGTTGCTGTTGTTTTCTCTGATAAACATCCATTCTGTGGAGCAGTGACATTACAGAGGGAAGTAAAGGTTATTTACACACTGACTGCAGACAGCCGCCCTTTGCTGAACAGATCTGTGGATCCACTAATACACAGAAACACAACCCAGCACCTCATCTCATCTTTTACTATTTTAGAGCCATTTAAATAAATAACACATTTCCTCAGGAGAAAAAGCTTCCATTTTACATTTTCCAAAATAAAGGTTTCCTGGAACTCACCCTGTGATTTGACACAAATCAATTTTAGATTAAAGAAGGATCTGCTGGAACTTGCCTTATTAATTCCATTCTAATTCAAATTTCTAAACAGGTTCAGGGTTTAGACTTTAATGTTGAGGACAGCAGGTCAAAATATGTCAAATATTTAAGTATAAATGTATAATATTTACTTTGATTGAAGTTCTTTCAATGTTTTGGCATCATGAGAACATGTACACCTGTTCCTTCGTGTGGTCGAGCTCCTTCCAATTGAAAACACATTCTACCAGCCGGTGTAACCAGTGCAGGGATTGAAGGTTTTGACCCTGGACTCATAAGATCAGTTTTCATCACGTCCGGTCCGTTCTGATGTAGATTGACACGTTTGAGCAGTGAGATGAATTTATAATAATCCTTTTCTTTATTGTACTGATGTGTTTCTACCTCTCCAACTGGTTTCATGTCTTTCTCTCTGGGGGGTTTTCTCCTTCTCTGTCTGCGCTCTGTTTTATTGATGAAGGCAGTAGGGACTTTAGGGTAGGCCTGTTATTTCAGCTCTAGTTCCTTTGCACGCACACACACACACAGACTCACACACACACACACACAAACACACGGCTGGCCTACTTTTCCAGGTCTTCATACAGCTTTTGAGCTCTGTGGTCAAAGAGACAGATCGCCGGTTCAGACACAACACACACGTCAACACACAACAGCGACACACAATTCCAACAGACCGGCATGCTCAGGTTGTTGTGTACAATTTCTTATAGACACACACACACAAACACACAAACACACAGACAGGGTCACAAATATAATAGAGTAGAAAAGCAGTTCTTCTTTTTACATGAAACATCTTTGTTGTCTGTCTTTCTGTCTGGTTTTGATGATTTATTTTACTCTAAGCCTTTATTACAGGTTTTAAATGATCAGTAGTTGTGATTAATATATTAAAATAACTCAAATTAAGATTAAAGGTGTGTGTTTGTTTTGTTTAATGTGAACTCCTCCCTCTCTGTCCGCAGAGCGTTGTTCGACTACGACGGCAGTGCGTGCGATCTGAGCGCGCCCAATCAGGCCCTGCCGTTTCATTTCGGGGACATCCTCCATGTGAGCGGCGCCGGCGAGGAGGAGTGGTGGCCCGCCCGTCACCTCAGCCCCCCGCCCCCCAACTGCCCCGAGGTCGGGGTCATCCCCAGCCGCAGGAGGTCAGAGTTAGTGGGTTTTGTTTGGGACAGGGGCAGAGGATTTCAGTGATTCTGAACTCAGAGCTCAGTTGGGTCTGTCAACTCGAATCCGTCACAGCTCTCACGCAACGTGCTGCTCGACATTTACCTTATCTATGATCTATGATCATGATTTAATCATATTAAAAGCATCAGTGCTGCTGGGACTTCTCCTCCCTGCTCTCACATGACGGCTGCTGTTAAAAGCCTCACCTCCACTCTGCAAAACATAAATAGTTCAGATATAATGTGACACTTCTCTGACATCTCATCGCTCTCTGACTTGATCGGAGTATAGGAATGTAAATACTCTATTGGATGCAAACGAGTCATAGGACCGGATCTGTGATGTCTCTGTTCACATGCCACTGAAACAGAGACAACAGTTCATCTCTGCTCGTCAGCTCCAGCAGCTTCACATTAGTTTCTATTTACGTCAGGGTGTCATTCTGCAGTCGGCTCATTACCCTGCGTGCAGCATCATCATCGTGTGGAACCAGCTGAATGTAAACCTGTTGAGGAAAATGGATATGTTTCTACCTCGCACATTGTGAAAAGGGAAATGTTAGAAACAGATTTTTCTAGGTCCCTGATCCTTCCCCTGGTCCAGAAAGGAGATTTGTGCATTTGACACATTGGAAACAATTTCACATCATGCGTTTGACACAAAAGCCCCTTAATTGAATTTTGGTGCCGCCAACACCTGAGACAATATATCCACACCTCCCTTCTTCTTTCTCACTCTCCTCCACCGAGAAGGAGGTGACAGACAGATGTTCATTTATAGGGGTGAATTTAGAGCGTGTCAGAGTGATGGAGAATAAGTGGAAGATGGAAGAAGGGAACAAGGAAGAGTGGGAGTAAGTGAGGGAGTGAGTGAACATGGAAGGGAGGGAAACTGTCACAAGGGGGGGGGGTGCAGGAGGTGGAGTATTAATAGACTGAGGTGTTAGAATATAGAGGAGGTGTCAGGGGTTGGTTAAAATGATGAGTATTAAAATATAATGTTTCATTGTTATTAGAGGTATCATGAATGTGGGGTTAATAATTATATTAGCAGCCATGAAGTCTTTCTCTATGAGATGTTTAGTGTCTTTCCATCCTTTTCTCCTTCACCTCCACTTCCTCATTTACCCTCCTTTTCTTCTCCTCGTCTTCTCCTACATTCAATCCTCCTCTTCCACATCCTCTATTCTGCTATTTCTCTATTCCTCTCTCCTCCTTTCAACCTCTAAATTTGTCCAACTTTTCCTTCTTCTCTCGATCATCCCCTTCTTCTCCTTTTCCTCCTCCCTTCCTCCTTCTCTTCTCCCGGCTCTCCTAACACTTCTCTCCTTCTGTTTTTTATTCGGCTCCTTTTCTCTCCTCTTATCTTCCTCCCCTCACATCTCTTATCCCCCTCCCTTCATTTTGATCTCTCCTCTCCTTTTCTCTCCTCTTATCTTCCTCCCTTCACATTTCTTTTTCTCTGCTCCACCTCTTGTCCTCTTATCTTTTTCTCCACTTGCCGTTTCACTCCCCCCCCTTACTTCTGTCCTTCATAACCTTCCTTGTACTCTTCCTTCTCTTTCTTCTCTTTCTCCTCTTCCCCAGTTCCCCTCCTTCTCCCTTCTTCCTCTCATCCTCAACTCTCCCCATCCCAAATCTTGTCCTCCTTCCATTTTCCCTCTTCATCTCAACTTGTGCTCTGTCCCTGTCTTCAACTCTTCATTCTCCTGTCCTTCTTCTTACTTCTCTTCCTCTTTCTGTTTCATTTGCTGCCTTTCCTCTCCTCACCTCTCTCTCCTCCTCACCTCTCTCTTCCTCCTCCTCCTCCACCTCCTCCTCCTCCTCCTCCTCCTCCTCCTCCTCCTCCTCCTCCCCTGTTCCTCTCCTTCCTAAGTAAAATAACCAGTGGTTTTTTGCTTGGAAATTACATTTGATTATATTCTTTGAATGGAAGCGAAAAAGAGGAGTGGAGTGATGGAAGTAAGGGAAGAGGGTGGAGAGCTAAAAGTAAAGATGTAGTAGTATAAAGTTTATTTTTCAGAGCTGCTCTGTCATCGGGGATTTAAACCGAAGCCCGTCCAACATTTCACTTCATTTCTGCTCTGGACGACAAAGCAGCCGCTCTATTTTCCCCGTCGGTTGCTCTTTTGTTTACAAACATGCATTATGCACGAGTTCAGCACAAAAATAAATCTGACTTTTCAGACTAAATTATGAAATGAGGCTTCAAGAAGCAAACAGGTCCCTCAACTTAGACGCTGCGCTGCACATCCAGCTTATTGGAAATTCAAGCAGCGAACATGATCGCCAGCAGGAAATGGTCCCGTACAGGAAGTGACAAATCTAATTTTAAACTTCTAGGAGACCAAAATGTCTCGGAAGCAGCAGCGGAGTGTCTGTTCTGGTCCGTGACGCTGCAGCTGACGTCATGTGCCAAGTTAATCACAGTACACTCAGATTCAGGGACGTGGATCTGCTCTTTTCTGTCAAGTCACATCACATCTGGAAGTTGAAAATTCCACGAAATTCAATCAGCCGCCTCCCACTGCTCTGCAGACATCCCATAAATTCATAGCGATGCTCAGAGATGAGATACAGTAGATCCAAAAATATACTTTAAATACAGACAGGGAGGAAATGATTATATTTATAATTTTTGAATAAAGGGATATTGTAGGATGGTATATTTTTAGTTCTGAGGTTAACCTAGTTCTACAGTTTCAGGGAGGCAGATCTTTGTTCTTTAAAAACATCCTGATGATTCTGTGTTTTGCAGTTTTGGTCTTTCAAACATAAAAGAGGCTTCAGATGGAAATCCCTTCTCAAACAGAGTTCAGCCTCAGTCTCTGTGTGAACAATAACTGTTGTGGGGGCAGAGTCTCTCAGGCTTAAAGCACTGAATGAAATGAAAAGTCTTAGTGTTAAAGGAAATTCACATGTTTGATCACCGATGTTTCTTATGGCTGTCACTAGAGACCTTTACCTTCTGTCTCCTTCCTCTTGACGTCATCCTGTCTTTGTTGGCATCTGTCGTCTCTCAGTTCTCCTCTAAATGCTTCTCTCTCTCCTGTCTCTCCGTCCTGCAGGGCCGAGAAGAAGGAGAGGTCGAGGTTAAAGACGGTCAGAGTGTCCAGGTCTCAGGACAGATCGGTGAGTGGTGACTTTTTTTTATATATCCAGACTTTGATTGGTTTGTAGAACCAGCGTGCGTCTGACTTTGTAGTTTTGTCGATCAACAATTTTGTTTCCACTGTAGAATCCTAATAGTCTCACTAGCAGCATCACAACGCGCCTTGTTGTGGTCCTGTCATCAATCCAGTCAACTTAAGGAAGCACAAACATTAGTTAAGGCTTAAATATAATAGCACCAAGTTATTTCTTTGATCGGGAAACTTCCTGAGTTCCCATGCGACTTTAATCTCACTCTCACATCGTGATGACGGGAGCCGACTCACGAGTCTAACACCAGCTATTGATATCACTGGGTTGTCAGCTCGCTCTCTGTTTCCTCGCACCTTGAGAATCAGCAGCTCAGCACGATGAAGAGCTGATAATTAAAAAATATCACACACATACACAACAGTTTGAGAAATCTGCAATTAGTCTCACTCATGGGTATGTGTCTGTGCATGAGCTTTAAATATGGCCTCTGTTGATAAAAGTTAAGATTCTGTTGTGATGATTAATTCTTTCTCTTTCTCTCTCTCTCTCTCTCTCTCTCTCTCTCTCTCTCTCTCTCTCTCTCTCTCTCCTCTCTCTCTCTCTCTCTCTCTCTCTCTCTCTCTCTCTTTCTCTGCAGGATCAGGATGATAAAGGTAGGTCTCCCCTCCATCAGGGACACCTGCTGGTCAGTCCCGGTACTTTACACCACCCGTGCAGTTCTCTGTACCTCCTACATGATGTCGAGGGACGTTTGGATGTTTTACAGGAGATTTGTTTAATCCCTAATTCTCAGACAAGCTCTTATACTCGATTGATAGCTGCAGGATCCTTAAGTATTCATTTGTACTAGTATGGTACTCAACTTAGTTTTTTTAATTTAACATTTGTCCTTTATTACATAGTAGAAGAAGTATTCAGTTGTGCTGTTGTTTGTAATTTTTCAGTCGTTTAAACACACAAATCCTACTTTTGGTAAAGTGCTGCATCTTATGTATAGTGATGGAACAATGCAAGATAAAGTGTGTGTTAATGTGAAACAGAAAGAATGAAAGACTGTGTGTGTGTGTGTGTCTGTGTGTGTGTTTTCTGTGTGCTTGTATGTGTGTGTAAGTCTGCTTTTGTGTTGCTGACTCTTACCTGTCTTGTCCTTCCAGAGCTGGTAACCTCTGGCACCAGCGATAGTGAGAGTAGTTCCTGTAAGTCTAGACCCTTATGTCTCTCTCTCTCGCTCTCGCTCTCTCTCTCTCTCTCTCTCTCTCTCTCTCTCTCTCTCTCTCTCTCTCTCTCTCTCTCTCTCTCTCTCTCTCTCTCTCTCTCTCTCTCTCTCTCTATCTGTCGTCTTATTTTTGTGTTTTTTGTTCGTGGTGTTTGTGTCTCTGTGTGTCATGCATACATGTACACCTAAACATGTATTTGTGTGTTGTGCTTATTGTGTTTTCTATGTGCTGTGTGTGTGCGTGTTCGGGCATGTGTGCCTGCGCGTGTGCGTCCGTGCTTGTGTGTGTGTGTGTGTGTTTCTGTCTGTGTGTGTGTGCGTGCCTGTGTGTGTATGTGTGTGTCACATTCCTCTGCTTCTCCAGCCTGATTTTTCAGAGCTGTTGATGAAGCCAAAAGTGAAAAGTAGAGAAGGACGAGGTTGTGTTTTGATGTGACTCATCCTCTGCTCCTCTGAATGTGTCCTCTCTGTTTGTCCACTCAGCCGGTCAGGAGGAGGTTTTACTCACCTACCAACCTGTCATGCAGCAGGAAGGTCAGTGCTTCACCAGATTCTCTCACTATTTGAAATCACTTTCTGCTGGTCAATCATGGACATAAAAAAAAATGTCATGTGAAAAAATGCTAATTTTCCTGAATTTGTTGTATTAATATAGATGTTAAAGCATGGAGGCTGACAATGTAGAACTTTTTGGTCTAAAAAACAACTGATTTTAAAAATTGATATCGTCAAATATATGAAAAAAGAGAGGTGGATGATACTTATTTGTGGATTCGACACGATGAGCCTCACAATGAACCCCATTTTCATATATAAATTTAATTAGTGTTACTTAAACATGATTAAAAGGAAAAGTGGTTGTTGTTGTGTTGGCATCTCAATGTGTGTCTTTGTGTGTATTGATGTGGTTGTGTTTCTCTCTCTCAGTTAATTACACGCGGCCGGTCATCGTGCTCGGACCCATGAAAGATCGGGTCAACGATGACCTCATCTCCGAGTTCCCTGACAAGTTCGGCTCGTGCGTCCCACGTGAGTCTCGTATAAGAGCCGACCTCTAACACCCAGTGAAACGTACAGTACAGATCACATGTGTTGACCTTCACTCGCATCGTGAAAACTGTCAAATCATGTTTACGATGCTGTAACAGACGCTGAGGCCTCCTGTGATGTTTGTGTTTTATGCTTCTCAGCACTTTTTTTAACGAACCCACTTAAAGTTGATGTTTAGCTTAAAGCAAAACTTTCACACATAGTTCATTTTCATCGAACTCTTTTCACCTGGAACAATATCCAGACACTTTGAAGTGATTCATAGTTTGACAGGAAGCAGAGACAAGCTGTGAATCGAAAGTTAAAGTCAAAGATTAAAATTAATCATCTGTTAGTTTGGCTTTTACACAAATTTATGCAATTGGACAGATAAAAAAACTGAGAATTATAGTAACGTGATCAAATTCCATAAAGTAAAACTAACGGAAAGGACCTGAAATTGTATGTATTATTTAATGATGTGTCAAACCACTGGTCCTCAGACACGACGCGGCCGCGGCGAGACTACGAGGTGGACGGCAGGGATTACCACTTCATGTCCTCCAGAGAGCTCATGGAGCAAGAGATCCAGGAGCATAAATTCATCGAGGCCGGACAGTACAACAACCATCTGTATGGAACCAGCATACAGTCTGTCCGAGAGGTCGCCGACAAGGTGAGACGCCGAGAGTCGTGACACGGGGGGGGGAACGACAGAGGAGGCAGGATGAAGGGATCGATGGAGGACAGAATACCCGGAGACGCTTAATGATTCCTCTCTCGCTCTCTTTCTGACTCTGTCTCTCCACCAGGGTAAACATTGTATACTGGACGTATCAGGGAATGCAATAAAGCGTCTCCAGATGGCGGGCCTCCACCCCGTCGCTATCTTCATTAGCCCACGCAACGTGGACAACATCCTGTGAGTAACGTTAGAAACACCAGTGAATCTCACCACAAGGTCCAGTTAGTGGCAACGACATCACATGTCACATGGTCCCAGTCAAAGAACTTTAACATGGTTGAGAGAAGGAGCAGCTCTGGGACGACCCAACAGGCACCTGTCTGCTGATGAAGACAAGGACATATGGTGGAAAGCTCTAGAACAAGCCACTAATTGCATCTTGTGGTGAGATTCTCCCCAGTGACTCCCAGTGCACAGCAACTGGGACTCCCAGTGCACAGCAACTGGGAGTCACTGCAATTGATTTGAACGGGAGCATTTATCAAGTCCATGTATTGGAATCTGTGTCTGGAGGGGAAATGTCATCGCTACACTTTCCTTCTATCAGGGCAAACTACAAAATGAGTTATTGTCTAGATCTGCTTGTTTATTCTAAAGTTCTACGGACACAATTTACATTTGAGTACAACAATTAAGTCCATGTGTGTGTATATATTCTTTTAGTTTTGTGTAATTCCTTTATATATCATTTTCAATTGATTTGTTTCTTAACATCGGGAAGAATATATAAGATAATTTGGTCAACTTTTTATAACCAAGTGAAATATGGAGTTAATCCCATTGTCCAGTCATAAAGTGAGAAAAATGTAAATCTATGCACTGCTGCAGTTCCACTGTAATAAAGGTTAAAGGTCATCATATCACGGGACCACTGCTGAACTTTACACTGAGGTCAAGGAGGTTTTTAAAGGTTTACATTTGTGGAAAAAACTGTTGTAAAGTTTAATGATGAAAGTGTGCGTTACGTCTCAGTAATGATTTGTGAATCGTGTGTGTCTGCAGAGAAATGAACAAGCGCTTCACTGAGGAGCAGGCGAGGAAGACGTTCGACCGAGCCGTCAAACTGGAGCAGGAGTTCACAGAGTACTTTTCTGGTCAGTTCCGCACTGGACCACACAAACCAGTTCATGACCTGCACAGATCCTGGAGCAGAGAAAGCTCCCAACACAGCTCCCACACAATCCAAAGCAGCAACACGTTTACATCAAAAGTTATGAAATAATGATTATGATATCAATGGGAATATTATAAATATACCAAAACTATAAATATGCCATGTGTCAAATCACAGCACATGAAAAATATAATGATGTAAATTCCTTGAGCTTAAGAAAGTTCAAGCTCTACATCTAATTGTTGATTATTATAACTCCTAATAATGTCAATACTGTAGCTGATCATACATTATGTGATATCGATTATACAGAGGTTCCTCTGGCAATGCTGCTACACCTGTGTCTAGTTTCATGCCAAAATGTAATGACTTTTACATCTTCCACAAGAAAACCTTACACTCACACACTCACACACACACACACACACACACACACACACACACACACACACAAACATACGCATTCACATCTAAAAAAGACAAACATTATGATCCACTTTCCTCCTATTCCTTATTTTATTACTTTTGCTTTGTGTCTCTCCTGTTGTGTAGTTGTAGTTGGTCACTTAATAATATTGTATTATTTTTATTAATAATAATATTAATGATAATAACGATCTTTTCTGTTACATCTCATATAATGGAGATTTTGATGATAGTTTATTTTCCGTGTGTTGTATATAAGTGTTTGTTCTGTAGTCTGACGCAGTGTGTCTGTGTGTGTGTCTCTGTGCAGGAATTGTCCAGGGCTCGTCTCTAGAGGAGGTTTACTCGCAGGTGAAGCAGATCGTGGAGGAGCAGTCCGGTCCGTACATCTGGATTCCAACCAAGGAGCGACTTTGAATAAACACATCTCACACACATCACTCTTTCAATACTTCCTACTTCTCTAATTTTCTATTATCAGCCTGCTTCCTCTTCCTCTCTCTTTGTTTCTCCGGTGCACTCATAACGACGAACACACACACACACTCACACACACACACGCACACACATTCACACGAGCACATGAACTGGGACGAGGGCTGGGACTATCTGGGACCTGCCAGTTCCTGAAGAGGGAGGAGCTCAAGTCTTGTCCAGCAGCCTATCGGTGGATCTTCCTACAGCTCGGTTCCTTAATGTTTAAGGAGGTGGTTTCCAATCAAGGCGACATGTACCATTATCTGATTTGATTTCATTATTGTTGTTCTTATTGTTGTTGTCGTTGTTGTTTTCATATTAATGAAGGGTAATGCATCAATGTATGGGTTTGTAATGATAATATTGTCACCAAGAGGCAGACTTTTGCACGCTGTAGCTTTAAGAGCATGTTTTTGGGAGAAAAACTTGATCTCCTCTTCCTGTCGGCCCGTCTTTCCTCATGGCATCACTCCTGTTTAGAGTTTCTCTCTCTCTCTCTCTCTCTCTCTCTCCCTCGTCTTTTTCTTTCTACCTCTCATCACCCATCCCTCGTTCCGTCCTCTCCTCTGTCAGACTTTAAATATGAGGTGAAAACTTTTAATGTGCCCAAACCTTTTGGAATCAAGGGCCAAAAGGAAACTTTGCGTACAATTACGGTTCAGGATGCAGAAGATAGATATATATATATATGAAGATATTCTGCAATGGGAGTTATTTAAGATTTCTAAGATCAGAATTTAAATAGAAAACTAAATTAGATTATATTGTTTTTGAAGGCCTGAAAAGAAACTGAGCACATCAGCCTCATAATGGTGATAGAGCCCATGTGGAGCCCTCAGCCGTTATTTATCAACTCTCTGAGAATATAGTAAGAGTATATATTTAAGAATAACATATTAAATCGCTGTCACTAAAGATTAGGACCCATTTATCAATATATCCTATAAGACTGATAATTTGTAAACGAAGCAGAATGACCGAAAACATCTGAGCCCACAGCCGAGGAGAGAAGGAACAGGCGGAGTGGTGAGAAGTCAGTGGGACATCTACAGGATTTTAAAGCTGCTATTCAAAGATAAATTAGTTGAATTAAGTTGCTTTAAGAGCAGCTTCCACATGATTCATTAACTCTGAGCAGAAAAGCCCAATTACAGACAGGTATTTAAGATAATAAATAGAATATAGTGTCGACACTGAAAAGTGGAAATCAAATTATTTTATTTGTGTTCTTGTTGAACCCCTGCGCCTGTTGTAGGAGATAATAAGTAGAAGAAAGGGTTATGTAAAATCATATTAAATGTTATTTGAGCTCGATATTGTTCATCGTGACAAAAATAATATATTTAAAACTATAGTATTTAAGAGTATAAGCTCCTTTATGTCAAAGGAAATTCAAATATATTTTAGTCTAGTGAAATATAAGTGAATGATTTTTGGATTCATCTTTCACTTAAGTTCAAAATGTAACTTTTAGCTCCTTGATAAAAACGGGCACAGATCCTCTGATAAATAAACTTGAGTAAATCCCACAGTTTCACTGCCTTTCTCTCCTTCCTCCTTCTCCTCCTCCTCCTCCTCCTCCTCCTCCTCCTCCTCCTCCTCCTCCTCCTCCTCCTCCTCCTCCTCCTCCTCCTCTGCCTCTTCTCTTCTTCATGCCTCTTCTCTTCTTCATGCCTTTATTTTCCTCCTCTTGACCTCTTGCCTCCTTTCCTCTCCACACTCACGTGACATTAGTTGAGCATCGAACAGTGTATCATCATCTTCTTCAACACTATCATCATGATCATAATCATCAGCATCATCGGTATAGCTTTCCCTTCTTGCTGTAGTTGCACTAATGAGGGCTGGTTTCATAAAAGCATCTTATGGTCACAGGTCTGATACCGTCCCAGTGTTTCCCTGGTGTTTATAGATGTGTGACGCGTTCACTTGTCCTTCAGCTGATTCTCTGCTTTATTAAACTGGTTTGAAAGCCCTGAAGTGAGGAAATGTTTAGTATTTAGCAACTAAACACCTAAATCTTCCCCTCACAAGTCGGTGGTGACCAAAAACGGAGCTAAAAGAGAGCTGCAGCTTAACTGAAAAGAACGACTATAATCTGCGTTGTCAAGTGTAACATTCAAGATGCTTCTGGGGACACAGCCCCCCTATGGACCTTGTCAGACCAACCACGACCCATCTCCACCCTCAACCCCCCCCACGGCGACTCCTCCACGCTGACTGGAGACCAGTGACACACAGAGAGGCTGTTCTGTCAGCAGAGTAGCTCCCGGACCCCCCCGCGTACTGGATAGTTTTGACCACGTGTGTTTCAAAAGCTTTAATATCTCCTCACAGAATGTTCAACTCAACTCCAATCCCCCTCCTGGCGTGTTCCTCTGTGCGACTCGAGTAGATCACTGGTGTTTGTCAGTTGACAGAAACAAACTCTCTGTATGACTCCGGCTGTCTGCTTCTAGCCAGGGGACCAGGCCACTGTCTGTTAGAGTAAAGCACTGATGCAAAGAGTCTATTACAGAGATGGATCTATATCTAACATATTATAATATTTATCCCTGCTCTAACTGCCTATTTTGGTACAAAAATGAATAAATAAAAGTCTTTATTGACATCTACTGAAATCCTTCCACTCATTACCACATATGAATTTTTTTGATTTTTCTGTTGTTGAATGTGATAGATATGATAGATAGATAGATAGATAGATAGATATAGATAGATAGATAGATTACTTTATTCATCCCCAAAGGGAAATTAAGTCGTCATAGCAGCCGGTACATTTGATTACAATAAAATACAATACAATAGAATAAAATAAAAAGTACTGAGGTAGAAAGTATAAAAACAGAATCACAAGATAAATAGGTAGATAGGTATTGTGAATATGAAAATATTTTCCTTTACTTACACCTGAACTGCAGGTTGAGTCGGACCCTGTGAATATCTGATGTGGCTCTTGAGTTGAGTTTTTACTCTGAAGCCTCCGACTCCGGATCTGTGCTGCGTTCATAGAAAGTGTTTTTAATAATCTCCGTCTTTAACCGATAAGTAGTTATGATGAAACACTGACAACACTGTACAAACTACCGCACATCAATGCAACTCTTCCAACTACAGGTGAGGACCATTTCTCCATTGTCCTCATCTGTGACATTTGCATATAGGTAAAAGACCAGTGCAATAACTACAAATACAAACTTACAAACTCTTTAATGGAATAAAGTCATTGTAAAGCATAAGCAGTGTTATTATTCTTTAAAAGAAATATTCCAGTAATAAACCTGAGTCTCCTGTGAGGAGGAGGGAAATTAAAACTGTGCAACAGACTGCAGCAAATACTGGTTCACTTTTCTTTTACAAACAGCTACAGCTTCCAAAAGCGAGACTTCACTTCTGAAGTCCCTCTAGTGGCCACGTGACACACAGGTTTACATTGTGCACTGAGTTGAGCCGGTTTAAACACACAAGCCTCATCAAATCGGGCTGAACAAATCTCGCACTATTTCGCACAGATCCACACAAAACTGTGTAATCATTTACCATCTTAGTCTTTCTCTATCACACACAGACTCACACACTGCCGCTGGAGTTAATCAGTCACTGACCATCACCGCAGGATGAGGGTCAGTATGAATGAGGTCACAGTCGACTCATTACACAGAAGAAGACCTGACCTCAAGGGAAGTGGAACTTTTGGGCCAGTGGCTTGATATTGTGATCGTTATGCTTTTGCCCAGAGGAGGCTTGTATAAAGACAAAAACTCAGGCTCTAACATACGTCCTTGAGGGACACCATTTTCAATATCCAATGTCAACGTCACATATTCAACTCAACTAACAACATTTAATTTCATCTTCTTGTTATTTCTTTGGAATATTTCTGTGAGAAACCTGTAGGAAAATTCTCGTAGGAAAATTCTTGGGTTGTATTTTCAGGATGTTAACAAAGCCTGAGATCTCATGTTATATGTCTTACCTCAATAAATGTGTCACAATCTCAAGTCCAAGGTTCAGATCATAACACTTTGAGTTTGTCCAGTCCTCAGGTTCAACTTAACGTGATCCGGGAATCAAAGGTAATCTACTGCAGTAAACCACTGTTATTAAACTCAGACACTACCGAGTCAGTTAGTGTTGTTCAGGGTTCACTGTAGATTCGAGTTGTTTAGATATATTAGAGAAAGTGGTCTTCAGCTAAGTTATTGATTTCATTAGCCTCAGCTTTCTGTTTCAGATAAATCCAGCTCCTGAGCTTCACATGTAGTCAGGGAGGAAAGCAGGTAAACAGCCTGTTTGTCTGTGCTCGTCTCAGCAGCAGTGAGTCACTGACCAACATGGATCCGTTCCTCTCTGCCCATCTGTGGAAAACACCACCGTAGTAGAGCAGGGGAGAGAGGGGGGGAGAGGGGAGAGGCTGTAAAAGACCTCTCTGTCCTGGGCTGTGGCCGGCAGCCAGCCAGCAGCAGCAGCAGAGACGTGTCAGACCAGGTACTCCCTCTCCATGAACACTCAGAGTCTCATGATTCCTGAATGACCGGTGACTGGGTTGTAAATCACCGTTAATAAAACCTCCTCCAGCTCCACACGAGGACTTTGAGCTGAGTCTTGCAGATAGAAGTCGGACTTTGACTCTGGAGACTTCATATAAAGTGGAGCAGAGGGAAAAGGAGACTATTTCACCTTGTAACGGACGGAGTGAGACCATGGCCACGTGGAGGACAGTGGGAGCTCTGCTGCTGATTCTACCTGCAGGTAAGAGCTGCTCCTTTACACCAGAGTTAAATCAAGTCAACTGTGTGTTTTAATTTTTGGATAAAGCCTTCCTGTTGAGTTTAGATCTTTGTCTCACAAAGATTTATTAAAAACACAAACAACACTTTTAGATAATTGAAGATATTTAAGGAGTTGTTAATATGCAAAGTGTTCAGAATAACTTTACCAATGTGTGATAAAAGAAATTATTTTTTCATTATTCTTTCAGATGTTGAGTAAAACGGGTAAAAATTCATTATTCGATTTGTTAAACTATCCAGTATTTAACAATAAACATTTGGCCAACATCAAATAAATAGTAAAAGCATTTATTTGTTTTACATCTTCATATTCAGCTTGTGCTTCCACAGATTTACAACCTCCAGCGTGGGAAGTAACATTCTTTGACACAAAGTACAGTGGAGTTGAAGGAATATGCAAATATGGACAGATTACTAAATGGGCCTACATGTCCCTGTGACCCTGAATGACCTCAAAGACACATTAAATGACCACAAAGACACACCAGAAAAACCACAAGGACACAAACAAACAAAGATATTCAAAATGACCATAAGTAACATAAATTGGCCACAAAATCACATACAATTAACACAAAAAGATGAAAATAAGCCTCTTTTCCAGTGTGTCTGTTAGCTGAAGTGATGAGTCTTCAACGCCCATTGTGTCATGATCCGCGGTTTTAGAGCTTGAATCCTCCAGATGTTCTTTCGTGAATCAAGGGAAGTGTTTGTGTGACTGATCGGCGAGCGGTTTCTCTCTGTGTGTGTCTCTCCCTCAGTGTTTGGCCAGACGAGCATCAGCTGGTGCACCATCTCAGATGCAGAGCTGAGGAAATGTGAGGCCATGTCTCAGGCCTTCGCCAAAGTCTCCATCCGTCCATCCCTCAAATGTGTCAGCGGCGTCACAGTGGAGGGCTGCGTTCAGAAACTGGAGGTGAGGTGTTAAACCGTTTCTTTAAACCTCACTGAAAACGTCCAAATCACCTGTGATCACTGTAGTTTCATCATACTAGCTCCTGCATTGTACATTGATGTTGATCAGTTCACTGAATATTAATTAAACCAACAGTAACTTTTATCAGTAAGGAATAGAATACTAAGAGCAGCAGAACACACAATCGAGAATCAGATAACAGAGGCAGGATGGAAAGTGGCAATAAACTTCTTAATCAGTAATTCAGTTATCAGAGGGAACAGAGCTGTTTATGACAAACACAAACTGGAAAATTCCTGATCTGTGAACAGTCTCCAGAAGCTGACACATGTGAAAAACAAATGTAAATGCACATATTATAAATTTCACTAATTTGTATGAACCAAAACCATTATATTTTTCAATTAAAAGCTTGTTTAATTAGTTAAAAGGAGGAATATGTTTGTTATGCTCCAGAGATTTAGCCCTAAATGTTTTTAAATCATCATGAGGCCACAAAATATCCTCCAATATTTGTCTCACGTGATTTTTTTTTAACCTCTGCAGAGAAAAGAAGCTGATGCGGTTTCCATGTTTGGAACTGACATCTACGAGCTGGGAAAGACCGCCTCCTTCAAGATGGCCGCCAGTGAATCAAAGGGAGACCGTAAGATTCAAATAATGATTTATACAAAGACATGACACGTTCAGACATGTCCTCCCACATGTGTGTATTTAACTTTTCATATTGAGCCAGTTAGTTTTCACAATGATCTGCCGGTTTGGTAACCTCAGTGTGATTGATTCTCCACTTGATTCTCCACTTGTGCTTCCACAGTATCTCATGTTGATCTTGTTTATCATGAATAACAAGAAGGTTATGAATGTTCAGAGTCATTACAGAAGATCTCTGAGAAATATGAGGCTTATTTCAACATCCACGTTTATCTAGATCTCATTTCTGGTCAACGACAACAACACGTTGCTGCTAAACTTCGTGTTCCAGTGTCGTATGTGTGTGAACACCTGTGCTGTTGTCGCCTCAGGCACCGGCGCCGCCTACTACGCAGTGGCTGTGGTGAAGAAAGCGGATTCAGGCATCAACATCCACAACCTGGCAGGAAAGAAGAGCTGCCACACTGGGAAGGGCCGGACGGCCGGCTGGAATATGCCTCTGGGATACTTCACAGACCAGGGTTACATGTCTGTGATGGGCTGCAAGTTCTCACAGGGTAGGACACATTTTCATTCTCACAAATACATCCATGTACAGAACATGCAGAGAGCTGGAGGGTGTGTCTGTTTGTCTTCAGCTGTGGCAGACTTCTTCAGTGCGAGCTGCATCCCGGGCGCCAACGAGGCCGGTGACCCCACGTCCCTGTGTGAACTCTGCAAAGGAGACGGGAGTGGAACGTCGTTCAAATGTGACAAGAGCATCAAGGAGATGTACTACAGCTATGAAGGAGCTTTCAGGTGACACACATTCATCCTCACACACAGAGAAGTTACTGTGGATGTTCCCTCCTTTACTTGTTTGCATCCTTTATTCTCAATGTCTTCTCGTTTGGTTCGGCCTCTGTAGATGTCTCGCTGAGGGAGCAGGACAGGTGGCTTTCATCAAACACACAACAGTGGAGGACAACACTGAAGGTATCATCTTATTTGCCTTATTAATTTGTATCATGTTATAATATGAAAGGTTAATTAGTAGAACTGAAAGTTGTTTCATGTTACTCATCACATCAGAAAAATATTGTCTTATGATTAAATTAATTTAATGATAAGAAAACCCAAAAATGAACTCTCATCAGATATAAAAACTACGTAAAATGACAGAAACTATCATTACGGATACTCTGACTTTGTAGTCTGAGCCATGTCCCATTCATAAACATGGAGCAGGTGGGGTTTAGGACCTGTATTGCAGCCAGCCACCAGGGGGCAGTCAGGGCCCTTTGGCTTCATCATTCATCGCGTCATCCATCTTTATTTACAGTCTATGTGTCTGTGAGCTAATCAGTCAATGTTTCACCAGGTCGAGGTCCAGAGTGGGCAAAGCTCCTGAAGTCCTCCGACTATCAGCTGCTGTGTCGTGACGGCACCAGAGCTTCCATCTCTCAGTGGAAAACGTGTCACCTGGTCCGCGTCCCATTCCGAGGCATCGTGGTCCGCAGTGATGTCACTTCCTCTGTGGTGTTCAACATGCTGAAGGAGGGACTGGTATGTCTTCACTCACAAACACTGTGACACTAACAACCTAGGAGTCCTCTGGTCATTCATAAGGCCAGTTTCAATATTAGTTTCAAAACTTATATTTGATAAAAAAGTTTGATCTAAACCTTTAACTCTTAAAGCAACACTATGAAACTTCTGTTCTTTGTGACTTTGGTGTGAGTGGGTACGATAAGTGAGGAACTGACTGAGAGTCAGAGCTTCAATCGTCACCGAAGTCATTAAACACCAACGTTTATCTCCATTATTCAGCAGGAAACTTTTAAAATATGAAGAATTCGAAACAGAGTTTGGTGGATTTGTAACAGGAAGCTGGGGATTATGGGTAATATCCATGTGGTGGAAAGATACAGTACATCCTCTACCTTAGCTTGTTTATGATAAAACACTCATATCTCTCTAGTGATGAAAGACGGAGCCCATTAACCACTGCACCTGTGTTCGCTGTGTTGAAGCCGTGTAACTTCTTGTCTGTAGGAGAAGTCGGACTTCAACATGTTTGCATCCACGGAGTACGGAGGAGGAACGGTGCTGTTCTCCGACTTAACCACCATGTTACAGGAGGTGGAGTCAGAGGACCCACAGAGGTGGATGGGCCGGTACTATTACAACGCTCTGAGAGCCATGGACTGTAAACCAGAAGGTGAATATATCTACCTACCTACCTACCTACCTACCTATCTATCTATCTATCTATCTATCTATCTATCTATCTATCTATCTATCTATCTATCTATCTATCTATCTATCTATGTTTTTATGTTTCTATCTATCTATCTATCTATCTATCTATCTATCTATCTATCTATCTATCTATCTATCTATCTATCTATCTATCTATCTATCTCGATTAAGAAAGAAGTTGTTGCTATCTCGAGGATTTATTTAATCTATTTATCTGTAATTATTCCAGATAATCTGCGGTGGTGTGTGTTGTCCGGCGCCGAGCAGCAGAAGTGTGCTGACATGGCCAAAGCCTTCAGAGTAAAAGGTCTGACTCCAGACATCCAGTGTATCTTTGGAGACTCTGTGACCGACTGCATGAGCAGAATCAAGGTGACACTGCAGTGATATTCACTTCAAAATAAAAGATCCTGAGCTTCAGGAGAGTGTTGAGAGTGAGACACTGACATTCAAGAGTTAATTTACAATTATCTAAAACTGATCAAACTTAATGGAAAAAAATGAGGCCATATTTAAAAAAAATGTATTGAATGTCTACTTTGACTTCAGTTTCTTACTTTACAGTTCTGCTAACTACAACCATCATCTCATATTTCTTCTTGTCGTATAGAACAAGGAGGCTGATGCCGTCACTCTTGATGGAGGATACATTTACACAGCAGGCAAAGACTATGGCTTGGTCCCTGCTACTGGAGAGAGCTACACAGGTTAAAAACACACAAACAAGACCACAGTCACACGCTCTGGATTCAAACACACCGCATACAAACGTGTGGTGTGTTTCTCTCTCTGCAGAGGAAAGTGATGGCTCCATATACTACGCCGTGGCCGTGGTGAAGAAGAGCAGCCTTGACATCCGTAGCCTTGACGACCTGCGCGGCCGCCGCTCCTGTCACACCGGGTACGGTCGCTCGGCCGGCTGGAACATCCCCGTGGCAGCACTGATGGAGAGAGGCCTGATCGCCCCCAAGCACTGTGAGATACCCCAAGGTCAGTGAGATACCCCAAGGTCAGTGAGAGGTGTGAGAGTGAGTGAGTGTGGCAGAGGTGTGAACTGCAGCGAGTCAGCTCAACTCACTCACAAGGGATATAACGATTTATTTCTTTATTGATCGATCCAAGTTATTCTTTTGAAGGTATATTTTGAAATAACTTATTTTCAGTTATACAACATATTTGGTGTAAAAGCTTTTCCCTCCAGTGTTTGACTTCCTGTTTCCCGTCTCTCCCATGATGCTCAGCGGTGGGAGGTTTCTTCCAGCAGAGCTGTGTGCCCGGTGCCAATCAGCCTGGTTTCCCCAGCAACCTGTGTGGTTTGTGTGCGGGAGACGCCTCGGGACAGAACAAGTGTGAGAAGGGGAAGGACCTGTATGATGGATACGACGGTGCATTCAGGTACACGACGCTGGGACATCACAAAACACTGAACCTCTTCAAGTTTCCTCATTCTTTATTCCTTTATACTTCAATGATGTCCTCAATATTAGTTCACATAGAAGAAAGTGTCTTTCCAGTATGATAAAATGATCTAGTTTTGATTATATCGGTTTTGTTTATCAGTTTTGCATGTTCGTAATACTACAATACCCACGAGCCTAGTTCCTGTTGCAATGGGAAAGAAGCCAGCAGCACATTCACAACACTTACTTATTGAATTTTGGGGGAAATAAACATCAGCTTTCTCACATTCATTACCAAAAAGAAATCAGAGACCAAAAGTAAATCTCCACATTGTGTTATAGATTTGATCTTTGGCTTTCACCTGTTGTTTGAGACACAAATCAGGAATTTTAAGCTCAGCGATTGGATGTTTCTATTGTACAAAACTTAAAAAGATCTGGTAAATGTCTTACTTTTAGTTTTAATGTTTACAGACTTACATCTTTATTTAAAAAAAAACTTAAAAGGAGGACTAGTTTCTAAAACTCTTGTCCTACACTACACGTGTCTGTCTGTCTTCCCTCAGGTGTCTGGCGAGCGGAAACGGAGACGTGGCGTTCGTCAAGCATTCGACCGTCTTCCAAAACACAGATGGTGAGACGAGCAACTCCCAAGATACAAAATGCTCTTCTCAGGTTTGTGAGAGACATGTAGTAACACCCCCCCCCCAACACCCCCCCACCTCTGTGTGTTTGTTCAGGTAACTCTGCGGAATCGTGGGCAACGAACCTCCACTCCGGAGATTTCCAGCTGCTCTGTGCTCACGGCACTAAAGCCGAGGTCACACAGTACCGAAGCTGTAACCTGGCTCGAGTCCCAGCCCACGCTGTGATGGTCCGGCCTGGCACCAACATCCACGCCGTCTATGGACTCCTGGACCGCGGACAGGTAGGAGTGTCCACACCGGGATAGAAGGGAGTGACACGTCATCCTTCAGAGTAAAGGACTTTAGCCTTTGTAAGAGTTATGGCATCATCGTAAGGTCATGAAGCTACAACAGGATTTTCTCATTTGTCATTAAATACAATTATCTGCTGTTAGCCCATAAAATCAAAAAGACAACAAAAATGCGCCATGAGAGAAAAGCAATGTTCTCATGTTGGTAAAAAAAAATTAACAAATATAAATAATATTAAAAAGTTATGAATAATCACTGTGAGATGAATGGTCATGAGGTGTAACTGATTCATCTGTCTTTGTCTCTTCCTCTCTCTCTGTCCTTGAAGATTTATTACAGCAACGACACAGGTGCTGGTTTCAGGATGTTTGACTCGCAGGCCTACGAGGGCAGTGACCTCATCTTCAAAGACTCCACTGTTCGCCTCATGGGGGTCGGGGACAGGAGGACCTACCAGGAGTGGCTGGGACAGGCCTACATGGACTCACTGGTCACGATGGAGTGTAACTCATCCGGTGCAGGTACATCAAAATCCTGTTTCTCATTCCGCCAATCAAATCCCAGTCAAAGTGACTTGTGTTTTTAATATATGAAAAATGTTTTTACTTTTACGTACTAATAAATTCACAGCGAGTGAAACTGATTGAATTTTCATTGCACTAAATGGCCTCTCATCTCAGAGTTCTCTCCCTTTAAGCCAGGACAACATTGTTTAACAATCTTACTAATATTTCCCAATTTCTCCCCCCCCTCCCAGTGATGGCCTCCGTGTGGCTGCTGCTGACGACCCTGCTCGGCCTCATGATGACAAACCTCTAGATAGAAACACACAGAATGGGTTAAAAAGCTCAAACTTAATGGAATTTTTAATTCTTTCTCTTTTTCTCTTCATCCATGACGTGGATATCGCCCTTCCTCCCTCCTGTGTCCTGTGTTCACAGTTCACAGTTCATTTCAGCCACTCCAGCTTTTCTGGAGACACACTCCTTCTCTCCTTCTCTCCCTGAATGTGTATTTAATCTTACATCTGGATTTGAATCGTGCTGTCAATCAGGCATCGCTGCCACGTTGTTTACTGAGGGTGAGCTGCCATATCAGTGTGTATGCTGCCACCTGTTACATTGCGTTTCGTGGGTATCGGTGCCGGCCTGTCTGTCCCAAGCTTTCATGTGAATGTCGAAATCAGATCGTTGCTCTGCTGCCACTTGCTCTGTGAGTAATGGACGAAGCCTTATCTTAGTTCAGGCTGTGTGTTACTAATAGAAGCTAATGTCATATCAGTGAATATGCACTAGTGCTGCCTCCACACAGAGCTGTGGTCAGGACGCTGTTATGAGTTTTCATCCACAGGCTGTCGGCTTCATGTGTTCTCCTCAAACGCTTTCCAATGAAAGATATAAATGATTCAATAATAAAACAGTTATTCTTAGTTTCATGCGATGAAAACACAATTGCGAATAAAATTAAATACTTTTCGATAAATTTCTCCTGAATCCACAGTTATGAAGCTACATTCGCTATTAGACTCTTCTGATATCTGATGTGCTTCCTGCTGCTCGATGCTGTTTCTGTTGTTTAACTGTTGATTGGATGTGTATTTTCCTATATGTTGAGATTTTCTATTTTTATATGAAGTTCAGGTGCCATATCAGTGTATATGTACTGACTCATGCCGTCAGAAACCAATGTCTCCTTTCCCCCCTTGATATGGAATTATTTCTCTTGTGAAATGATGTCACATGTGACTAATATTTAGTTGCCAGGCCAGTGTGTCTGCATAAGTATTGAAACATAAAGCTTTTTTTCTCTGCAATTTACAAATGAAATAAAGTTTATGCTGCAAAATTCACTGTTGATCTTTTATTTATGTTTTGGTATTTATGTTGTTTATGCTCATTTTCCATTGTTTGTAGCTTCTGATCACGACTTATATGAGGATCGGTTTCATGTAGCAGTTATAAATGTGAAACTAACCATAGCACCTTTCAATAAGAGTAAAGTATCTAGGCCAACCAGCCACAACCAGCTGAATCCACTTTCCCCACTGGACAGATCTCACATCGGGCCATAAAGTACACTGTTATCTCCACTTACATCATGTTGGAAGGAGCCATCCTCCTGTATGAGTTGGTAAAGCAAAGGAACTGTGAGTTACCACTTGGGGGAAGGGAACAGTGTATAGAGTGAAGTGAATAGCTTTAAGACTAGTTATAAAAAAACGTTGCTCCAAGAGAATCATTCTCTCTTGATTTCATAAATTGTGTCAGACCCTGCACATCATTCTGCAAAATGAAGGTACGATCCCAAAAGACACATTTTTGAGCAGAGGACTTTCAGAATGACTTTGGAGTTTCTGAAAACAAACGTCAACGACTGAAACAGCAGTCAAAGTATTATGTCATAAATAATCATCTTTATTTATACAACCCGGACAAAAGGTTGAATTCACAGTCCTACATACAATGTCTCTCTGAATATACACATACAGCTGATACAAGACTCCCACTGACAACTTGTCATGTCAAAGGAAGGACATGAAGGTCCTCGGCAGGATTTGGTGTCACGGATGTTCGAGTGCACGGCACATCGGTTAAAGTGAAATTTAAAAAAACTATTCCATCATCAGGACATTCCTACGTGGTGATTCACACAGTGCAGCTCCGGAGGTGCACACATCAAACGTCCATGTGTTTTCAGAGAGCTGAATAATTTAGGAACACATAAAGACTCATAGATTCCATGTGAGTGATGATTACCAGCCTTTCACCCCAGGTCCTTCCTGGTGGGAGACATGTTGCTGACACAGGTAGATTCTGTATTTCTCCAGCAGGAAAGTAACTGGAACCACAACCAGGTAATAACAGTGATGTTTCCAGCGGGTTCTGTTTACTTCTTGATCTGCCTGGAGCCGTCCTTCCATCCCTCCTTCACCTCGTTCACAAACGTTTCCCGGACCCTCTTCAGGCGGCTGCCCACCTCCCCCAGGTCCCGGGGCACCCTGCCGGCCTCCTCCCGGACCTGCCGCAGCGTCTGGGAGCGCATGGCCCGCTCCGAGGCGTCCCGGCCGGCCAGCTGAGCCTTGGTGATGGCGTAGGCGGTGATCTGCGCCGCCCTGCGCATGGGACGGGACTCCGCCAGCTTCTCCACCACCTGGAGCTTGTTGAGGACGCCGAGCAGCAGGCGGGCCAGCATGACGGGAGGGTGTTAGCTCGGTGCTAGCTACCTGTTAGCAAACCGTGATTTTTTTCAGCTCTGCGACGAGAACAACGTAAACCGACAGCGACACGTTAACGTACATTCACCGGTGTCGGTTCATTCTGTCACGTTGATGCGTTAAAAGATCGTAAAGTCAACTCACAGCAGCTGATCGGGTCAAAGTGTCGGTGGTGTCATAACAGACCGAAGTTATCTTCACGTGAGAGTTACCGCGAGAGGACGTCAGGCATCCACCCTCACGTGACGAACGTGGAGCTCGTTCATTGGTTCACTCATTTGTTATGTTTCTGGGGTTTTATTATATATTTATATTTATATCTATGTTTATATACATACATTTACAATTTTACGAACAATCCTTGATCAGAAAAACTGTTTTGTTTTATGTGGTCACTTAATATGTATTTTTCCTTAGTTTATCTTCCTCTCTTTTTGCCATAAATAACAATGCGAATTTGTTTATATTTGATTTTGAGTATGTAGGTTACAGTGATATATATATATATATATCACATATATAATATAATTATTAACTAATGACCTGTGGAGAATGGCTTAGATTAAATAAATTTGTACTTCTCACTCCTTTTTGAGAACTGTTTTTTGAGATGAATGAATGATTGATTTAATAATTGATTTAAGCAATAAAGATAAATAGAGATAAATATTGATGATTCTATTTTGGTTTCTGGTGGGAACAAATGTCTATCGAATCTCAAACCAGTGTCCCATCACACGTTTTTCTCCGGATTTTTTTAATCCAGTAACCGGTGCTCCACCGCACTTCCGCTTCCGGCCTCAGAATTCCCTCTCACTTCCTCCCGTGCAGTTTTTTTTTCTCCCTCGTTGAGCATCGAGCTTTATTCTCCAAACCCTGAACCGGAGACTCGAGCTGTCGAGTTAGATCTGAGCCGGAGACTCGAGGGACGAACCGGGCTGCAGCCATGCGGGTGTTGGTCCTGTTCGCGGTGACGCTGCTGTCCCTGTGCCCGGCGGCGGTGAGCGGAGCCGACAAGAAGAAGCTGCAGATCGGCATCAAGAAGCGCGTCGACAACTGCCCCATCAAGTCCCGCAAGGGCGACGTGCTCAACATGCACTACACCGGGAAGCTGGAGGACGGCACCGAGTTCGACAGCAGCATCCCCCGCGACAGACCCTTCACCTTCACGCTGGGCACCGGGCAGGTGATCAAGGGCTGGGACCAGGGGCTGCTCGGCATGTGCGAGGGCGAGAAGAGGAAGCTCGTCATCCCCTCGGAGCTCGGCTACGGAGACCGGGGGGCACCGCCGAAGATCCCCGGCGGAGCGACGCTCATCTTCGAGGTGGAGCTGCTCAGCATCGAGAGGAGATCCGACCTGTGATGAAGAGGAGGAGGAAGAGGAGGGGAAGATTCAACACGTACGTTACCATAAGTGGTGGAGAGTAACTAAGTACTTTTACTCAAGTACACTTACGTTACCATACGACGTAGGAATGTAATGAAGTGAAGATGCAGTATCCACCAACTTTATATTCCCTCAGCTTACTTAAAGGTTCAGTGTTTAGAATTTAGTGACATCTAGTGGTGAAGTTGCATGTTGCAGTTTGGTATACTTTAAAAAAACATGGCGGCCTCTGGAGAGGACCCGCTCCAGATGTAAAGTATCTAAATATAAAGGCTCAATTCTACGGGTTAAAGAAAATCCTATTATATGAAACACACGAGTGAAAACATCACTGGGATTATTTTATACCGTAATCACTTTCGATCCCTTTCACCTTAATCTTAACCACTCTTTGCACTGAAGTTAAGAAAACATGTAATTTGTCTATCTTTGGCTAGAAGAACACCTAAATCCTTTACCTTTTCCTTGACAGGTTTATATTATTATTAGTTTCAAGGCTCAGGTTTTTGTTTCTAATTTAATTTTAATGATGAACAAATGGCGACAGGATGTGAAGTAGCATTTATCAAATTTGCATGTATTCAGATGAGATTCTCTGTTTGTGCTGTTGAATAAATGTTGTTGTTTTCTTCCAGGTTCCAGGAGGTGCTGCAACACACAGTGGAGATCATCAGACCTCTGATGAAGATGACGCGGCAAATCTGGGAGAAGAGTCGACACCATCGTCCTCTTTTCAATGGCTCTACTAATGATGCTCTTATTCATTGAAATGAAGTTATTAAATGGTAGAAGAACTAACTCTTCTTGGAAAACAAAAGTGGAATTGTCAGGTAGTAGCTCAGCCAAGTGTTTGTCCAGAGGCGAATGTCACCCCTGCTGTTACGTCTCTCTTTAATTCTCTGTGATTAATGTATGGATTCATTCACATCCAAGTGTTATTTTTTACAACATTTATTAGGTGGTTGATTTAGATCAGGCCAGAGAAAAATCAGTGTCAAAAGTTTTTGTGCTCAATATTTGAATTCTAATAATAAAATGTGGACCTTACGGGAACGTTTCCTTTCTGAAGTGTGTTTTGTTTCTTTTTACCAAGAAAACAGTTTTTTTAATTTCCTTTAGTAACATCTTTATTATCCGGATATTATATTTATGGGTATTTTTGGATCACAGCCCTATGGATGGGATGTCTAGTTTATAAAGCATAAACATGAACAGTTCACAAGTCATCTGTCTGATTGATGCACTGAATCTAACCTCCCATAACCATGCACAAGAAATACCCTGCAGATATAATATTTACCAATATGAACCTGCGTGTGAAGTTCTTTGACTCAAAACTTCATTGTCAACTTCAATGTCTATGATCTTAACTTGAGATGGTCTGCTTGGCTCTATTCTGCAAGGTCAAAGGTTGTTTACAGTTTTTCACAACAGCTTTCTCAAAACTGCACACAGACAACTGAAAACCTCAAACACAAAATGCTAAACCTGACACTCCCTTTTCAAGATGACTCTTTGCCATCAAATCTCTTAACTGTTCACAAAATGGAACTCGTGTTTTCATTTGGTACACACAGCCATATTTTCAAATGACACACACATACCATTCATTGAGTACACACAACTAAGCATTTGCTTGCACACTACCAAGCATTTACAGCACACTGAAATGCAACATTGAAAACACAATCATCGAAATGGTACACACCATATGAATGACAATGACTCTGGAGAATGAGCCTTTTCTCCTTTTGTAAAATGTCTCAGTGTAAGCCTACTTTTTTCAAAGTCAAACATAAAACAGCACACAAATATGCAGCAAAAAAAGGTTTATTTCGGTACACACAGAGAACAGTACTGTAAACTGGCCTGGAACCACTCACACACTTGAGCAGCCCGGTGGAAGCTCACATTGTCCCGGATGACAATGTGATCGATCCGCTGGGGGTCATCTATCTGGCCAGGTGGTACCAGCAGGTCATGCAGGCCATCCAGGAAGACCAGGAGACGGGCAGCGTTATAGGCCCCTAGGTGGGCATGACGGTGCAAGATCCCATGGTGATTCATTGCAGCACACATTGTGATGTTCCCACCACGCTGGCCGGGGGCCTCAATAATGGCCCGCTGGCCAATGAGGTTTCTGCCCCGTCGCCTCCTCTTCACCAGGTTGAATCCGTGCACCAGGTTGAATCGGTGCAGCCATCACAGATGAGACTCTGAGTTTATGATGTGTGTATACATGTGTGTTTTTATGTAGTATTTTAGACTACATGTACTTTGGTTCAAACTGGTAAAAACAGGGGGCGCCATTGTCTTCTTATCAAATATTTCCTGTCGGAGCACTCCAGAGGACGGACACATAAACCGGAAGTGTTTCCTCGCGCACGTCCCGCTCTGCTAGCAGCGGAATTAGCCGCCGATCGTGAAACAACAACAGCTTCCATCATGTCTGCGAAACTCAACGCGTTGAACAGCGACTCGTACATCGATGTCAGTCAGTACCGGGACCAGCACTTCAAGGTAAACCGACCGAGCGACGCGTTTGGCGGCGCGACGCGTGAGCTAACAGCTAGCCACCGTTAGCAAACACGGGTCAAACGCGTGAGCTCGTCGCACATTGACGCGACTCCGTGAACCGTGCGGGACAAGTTTAATGTTGTGTTATGTCCCGAGTTGGAGACAATTCACTGAGACGTTTAATAACGTGACCTGGAGTGAGAGAGTTTCATCCAGAGCATCGGTGTTTGTCCAAATCTGTCCCCCACTCGGACTCCCATTGTCGGTGAAGGAGCCCTCGTTTCCGCTCCTTACTATTTGCACCAAATGATATTTAAATATATATTTTTTCATGTTTATTTAAATATGTAAAGACTTTCCATACTTAGGTTTCACTCGTTGATTATAAAGGTAATAGTTCAGAAGTTTACTGATGAGGAGATGAAGCCCTGAAACTGTCACCTCTTTACACTGCAGGAACAGTAACAAGCAGATCAGAAGTCATTGTATCTATTAATTACTCAAATCATCATCGATAACAGTTCCTGAAATACCTTTTGGCTTTATTGATCTACCATAATACATTGCTGAAATTTGTTTAGAAAGCACTATGTTCACTTTTGTCCTATGGTTGTTTTCAAAATGATTGTGTTCCTTTAAAATGAAATGAACTACACATGAACCTTTCTGCAAATGCGGTAATATTTTACATTTTCCCTGAAACTTTAACTGTTTGGGACCAGATTCAAATGAGAGGAAATATCTGCTTCTATTTCTCCTGTTTTTCACAATATAAAAACCGATGCCTAATAATAGCTGCAGTTGCAACAGAGATAAGCCACCAGTTGTTTTCATCTTGGGCCTCATCTTTCTTCAGGGTAATCGTTATGACCAGGAGAAGCTGCTGAAGCAGAGCAACACTCTGTACGTGGGGAACCTGTCCTTCTACACCACAGAGGAGCAGGTACGAGTTCATCAGTTAAATCCTGACACCGGCTTCTTCTTCTTCCTGTGGGTTGTTAAAATATCCGGTGTTTGGTTGTTCATTTTTCGAATGTTGCAGGTGCACGAGTTGTTTTCTAAAAGTGGAGACGTGAAGCGCATCATCATCGGTCTGGACAAAGTCAAGAAGACGGCCTGCGGGTTCTGTTTTGTCGAGTATCCTTTTGAAATGAAACTCCCCCAAATAAAAAATGGCGTTGTTCACAAAAATCATACACATGCATCTCCATTAAAACGGCCTGTGACAGACCTTGACCCTCCGGCTGTACCAGATACTACATGCGTGGAGACGCAGAACACGCCATGCGCTTCATTAATGGCACACGCCTCGACGACCGCATCATCCGGACGGACTGGGACGCCGGCTTCAAAGAGGGACGGCAGCACGGCCGCGGCAAATCTGGAGGACAGGTGAGGATTCCTGACACTTTACTGAACATGTGAATATCACAGTGTGGATGCTGACGTGTTTTTATATTCAGAAATGAACATGTAAAGCACTGATTCCTTTATTTATTTATTTTTTATCGGATCTAATTCACTAGCCTGTATATCATCACCGTAAGTCCAAAACACAACACAGGGGAGTTCACATCGTGTAGAATAATACAGACTTATTCCGGATCCTCCTCCATACTGGGAACAGCTGATTGGAGTTGTAGTTTTCACTCTCTCTCTCTCTCTGAGCAGCCCGTGTTGAAAAAGTTTTGACTTGGCTGCTTTGCAGAGGTTTGAAAAAACAATAATAAAAAACACCGAATAATATGACATTTGAAAAATGACACATACTGAAATTGCTTCACTAAAAAAACCCTCATGACATTTTAATACACCAGTATGATATTTAGAAAGTGGTATAAGTTCCAAAATGAATTATGCATGATTAACCATGGCCTTTGAAGAGATAACATTACTGTTGTATGGCATTTGAAAAATGAATGTGTTTATTATGCTGTTAACAAATACAACATGTAAAATCACGTCCAGTTTGTGTGTAGTTGTATTCAACAAGATTTCTGCCCAAGACTTTATAAGAAAGTGCACATATTTTGCAGAGGCTAAACTCATTTAAGTAGAAAAAGACAAGTTTGCTTTTAAGAATACCCCCAGGATATTATATTATCATAAAACCTGTTATTAAACACTGTTAATATAAAGAAACAACAAATCCAGCCAAATATACAGCACATTTTCTGTGCTTCAGTTGAACGTCACATTAAAAGTTCACAAACCTAATGAAAATATTCAATAATCTAAAAACTTTATTATTATCGATACCTTCCCTCAATAATGTATGTGAATAATTATCACGTTTGGAGTCACAGTAGTGAAACTGATTTTTTAATAGTCTAAAATCCAATAGTTCACAATTTAAAAAGAATTTAATTGATCAAGGTTAACAGAGTCACATGTTTCTGGTTAAATAACGAACCCTACGAAGCATCAAACGTGGAAAATTCTGCATTTGATTTCTCTTATAAAGGTTTCCTGTTTATGGATCATTCAGTTTTTTTATCTGTGTAATTCTCTGATATACCTGTGTGCTCTGGTTGTGTTGCTCCTGTAGGTGAGGGATGAGTACCGCCAGGATTACGACCCAGCCAGAGGAGGCTACGGTAAACTGGCTTCACAGATTCCAGCCGCAGAGCAGCGCAACACGTTTTAGACTGACCCCCCCCCAGCCCCCCCCACAGGAGCCGCCGTGGACCGGATTCCTCCGCCTAACGATTCCAACACAGATTGATTGGCCCGCTGTCTCCATGAGACACTCGACAGCCGCTCTGCATGAGCCTCTGGAAATCAGCCGCTGTTATTTATTTCTCCTGCAGACTTGTTTTCTCTCTTCTAATTGGCTCTCGTACCTGTTATCGGTCTGCTTCGGCCCCAAAGTTAAACTCTGTGATATTTAGTGATGTTTTTCCATCGTCCTGCAAACAGAGACACTTTGTCTGTCCCCACATCCGGACGTCTCTGACAGGAAGCAGCGAGTCGGTGAATTAAATGTATCACATGCACAAAATGATCTTCATGCAGTGAAGTCAGAGTAGTTGGCTGAAGTACTGATTTCTATGAATGAAACTTTCTGTACCAAACTTTGTGTTTACTTTTTTTAATAAATATTTTTTTTCATTTGTGTGAAATTTCTTTCCTGATCTGAGGTCAGATTCAGTTGTTTGTGTAAAATAAATATTGCTTAAAGTAGCTTTAATGATTGAAAGACAACTTCACTCAGTTCTGTTCAGCCAATCAGGCTTTGTGCCCTGCTCTGGAATGAGCCCACCCTTTTAAATACGGAAAACTAGAACTCATGATGTCGCCTCCTGGTGGACAGGAGGTTGCCACGCAGCAGCAACAGTTGTTCTATCTCCAGACAAACAGCTGATCTCAGACTGAACATTAGGTTAGTCCAAAAAGTCGAAGTTGATTTAACATTAATTAAAAGTTACTTGTCACAACTAACATGTTGACAACGAGCCACTGGATCCTAGAGGGTCTTAGGTTGAATGTAATAGATTTTATGTGAGGAGTGGACAAACATGGTTTGAGACATGGAGACGTGCTTTTGACATTAAGCTCTATTACACTGTGATGCACTGACGCACTGTGACTGGATTTAGACCTTAAAGATTCATTTTGATGAAATGGTATTGTTTTCCCAACATAATGAATTATTACACTTTATTCCTAATCACATCCTCTCCAAGCAGGTTTTTGAAAATGTCCACAAGATGGCAGGAGAGGAGGGCGAGTTCCTTAGAGCAATCTGGGGAAAGGCAGATGTGGTCGTAAAGTTCATGAGAAAGAAAAGCACCTACTTCCGTTTTAATATTAAGACCTGTATCCATAACCATCTCCATGGACCATCAGTCATCTGTCAATATGAATGATGATGAACTTAAACAACTTGTATCTTCAGAAAAACAACCCATCAAATTACAACATTTTAAACCCCGCCAGCCACTGGTTTACTACACAGTACACAGATCAGATCTGAGTTGTGTTGACACAAAGAGTAAATAACAAAATAAATAATAAGTCCTTATTGAGCAAACTAAAGGTATCTCTAAGTTGTTAAATAAACTTGAGCTACAAACAGAAGATAAAAAGGTGATACTCTAGCTCAACGTTGTGAATAAAAAAGTAATAAATAAGCAAAAATTACCTGGCTTTAATATACAAAATAATGTTGAAATACTTTCATAAACTTCACAGATAAACTGTTAAATGGTTTATAAGTTGTTAGCTGAAAGAGTGGTAAATGGTTAAAACTCATTAAAGCTGCTACAAAATTAACATTTATCCATATAAAAATATGAGGAAAATGTTTTATTCAGTATTATTAGCATCCTCTTTCAAAATCAATTGAAACGAACACAATAAAGGAATATATAAGAGGTGATGCATTTACAGACTGAGCCGGACACCCCCCCACTGTTTCATCCCAGTTTATTATAAGATGCTGTGAGGATTTCCATCTCGTCCTAAATATCACAAAGAATCAGTTTATGATCCATAAGCGCTCTGCATCCTGGGGATTCATCCGTTTGTGTGCATCAGAAGAAGTGAAGCTCAGCGACGCCCCGAATGTGTCCCACACGATAAGCTCCCTGGAGATTTACAACATGAGCTGTTATCACAGTCGGGTTCACACGGGGTCAGCAGAGAATCAGACGGCACCGGGGGCCAGAGCCGGAATTAATGAGACATTATGCTAATGAGAGGGCTGTTTGGAAAGACCTCGCTAAAGGAACTCTTTGGCCGGTTATAGATGATGGAGGCAGATAACGATCCGGCGCTACGATGAAGAATAACAAGCGCCCAACACCAGCGGGAACCGGGGGGGTATACGGCCCGACTCGGTCATTAGTTCACGATAAGAGCTGCGTCATGGATCAGCAGAGGAACACACCAGCATGTCAAGCTGTTCAAGCTGCTCCCACTCGTATCTACACTCAGGCCATTGGGTTTGATTTCATTCAAATCTTAATGCTCACAAAAGTATTAAAGAGAGTTACACGGAACTTGACCGTAGGGTGTCTACGAGTCAGGGGGTTTTGAGAGCTTTTTAATACCACTTGACATTAAATTTAAGACCAAACTTACAGGACAAAAGTGAAAATATACCTTTTCAACATAATCACATTAATGTCTGTTGGAATCCTTATTGTCCCAAGTTTGATCAACTTTCTGAATCCTCTCTCCTTATCCACCGTAAATACTCATCATCTCAAACCCCTCATCGATAAACTAGCTTTTCACAATGTTTATTAATTAGCTAGCAGACTGACGAGAGAGATCATATTTTAATACTGAAACACGGCTGGAAACAGGCAAGAAACAAGTAAACCTTGTTCTTTTGTTAGCACACTAGAGGATGTTTTTTTGTGGGATTTGCCTACAAATAAAGACTCATCAAATCTGAATTGAAGTGAGTGTGATCTTTTTTAAAGACCTTTTATTTGGACAAATTGAATTGAAGACATTTTCAGGCCTTTGGCTGCGCAGAGCCCTGAACTCAACCCCAATCCAACACACTGGTGAAGATCTGTGTGGCTGCCTGTGAGCCAGGTCCTTATCAGCCAATGCCCGACCTCAGCAACGTGCTCGTGGCTGAGATCACATCTCTTCAGCCAGGTTCTTCAAATCCTGTGGAAAGTCTTCACAGAGGTGCAGTGGCAACATCATTTGCAAATTTGAGAAAGTCAAACATCAACAATGGGTGTAATGTTCAGACAATGTAATTTATATCAACGGTTTTGGCACTGTGCTATCAGTTTGTGGGGAGAATAGAAGCAGTTTTATTTTTTAACTCATTCATTAAAGCTTAATTAACAGCCTGGATTAAATTAAAGTTTCTATATTAAATGTCATCAAACAATAAAGAAAGAAAACTTAGTCCATGATACGTTTAATCCGAGGGGTCACTCCGAGGCAAATACTTCCATCACCATTTTGCGGCGTCGGGAGAAACATTAACCTCCTACATATTTGATTTGCTGCGGGAGAATATCAGCTGCAGGCATTTTCAAACGGTCCAGTGAGTAAACATGTAGATTTCCGGTTATTGAGGGGGATCTCATTACAGCAGAGTAATTCACTCCTCTGTGGCCGGTTTGGAAACACATCTCCACGCTGAAGAGCTGCCGCCCGCCCATAAAGCAGCGGAATTAACAAATGTTAGCTTGACATTTTGTGGCCATAGGGGAAGCATTTGTGGGAAATGGGGTGTTTTATCTCGCTTTTTAAATTCAGCCTCAAATGTGAGTATTGAGAGTGAGTAGTGGGGAAGGACAGAAAGAGGATTTGACAGGTAGGAGCTCAATGACGAGGCGCTTTTACTTTGAGTTGAGTTTTAGGACTATGTACCTGTGGCACTCTGAGATTCTCGGATGAAGAGTGCCTTACAAATAAAATGTATTATTATTATTATTGTAAAAGCCCTTTGTCCGTCCACACTGATCCTGTTGTTCAGTGTTTCATCATCTGTGGTTTCATCTGTCGTCTGATACGAACGGATGAGGCAGGAAACTCAAAAAACACAATTTTCATCTTTTGAGAATGATAATCAGATATTTCCACGAGATCAAGAGTCCACTAGTTGCTGTTAATGTCTCACACTCTTCTAGATATACCTCATTATTTTCATCACGAATTATTCTTAGAGAAATCATTGAAAATGCAAAATAACAATCTCCCAATGTTTCAGAAAGTTTAAAATGAAAACCTTCTTGAATCCGCCCACTGATTCGGAGCGTCACCAAAATTCCATTGGTTCTTCCCCGACCCATATCGCCTCCTTCCAACCAGTGTCATAGAAATCTGTCCTGAGGTTTCTGCGTAATAAAATCCAAAGTTATGCTCTAATAAGTCTCTTTGTTGCGTTCGATTGGGAAACACAACATTTGAAGCATATTCTCATCAACTCTCCAGCAGGTGGTCGACAAATCACCCATTCCAACCAGTGTCATGCTGGTGCCTAATCTCGAACAGATCATTTTCACCCAACAAAAACAATCTTCTTCACAAAATTGGTTCGACAAAAAGTTGCATGTCACTCGTCACGGGTGAAAACATCTGCCGTTTGGAGAAAACATGAGCCAAAGCAGCAGAAACCTTCAAATGAAAGTTTTAATGATGCCATCTTTTCTAGTGCTGTGGCAAATGGAATGGAAATTGTGTTATAGAAATTGGTGCATTGCAGTCACAGAAAAGGAGCAGTTTCTGAACGGGATCTGCCATCGTCCTGCTGGAAAAAAGATGTTTAAAATTCTATCAGACAATTGCCGTGTGGAGAAAATGGCCCAGGATTCACTTTCACTTTTAGTCTGTTTTTATACCTTTCATGTGGTTTTGAACTTCTTGCATGAGGCCAGCAGAACACAGGCGATGTTTATCACTGCCAACACAAGAGGAAATCTGCCCCATCGTCTAACGTCTAAAAGACCCAAAGGGGGGCAGATCAAACCTGGTTGGAGCTGCATGTTAAACTCAGGCGAGTGTTAAATACGAGTGTCTGCTCAGATAGAAGCTTTAACTCACCTCTGTTCTTCCCCCGGGTGTTGTTCCAGCTCAGGGGTCTTGTCTGTCATAGTCACTGGTCTGATGATGCCTCTCGGTGGGAAGCGTTGGCCTTAATATCACGCTCCACAACCCTCTCAGCGCCCGGCAGCGTTCCAGAGAGCTTCACCTCCTCCTCGGTGCTCAAAGGCTGCCGCAATACATATGTTCCTCTCGCTCACACTCACTGGAGATCGATGTCGGCTGAGTGAAACACCTACCGGAGTGAAATTTAATAACCGGTTCATACCCCTGAAGCTTTCAGTAACTACACGTCCAGGTTTATTTGCAGTGACGGACTCACGGTTGAGGATTTCTGTCCCCGGCGTTGCTCCTCTGTTAGTGACGCTCTGAGTTTAATCTGCAGGAACCTCTGGCCCGCTTTAGCTCTTCCTGCCTGAACTACAAAGAACCTCTCAACCATCGTGTTGAGGCCAATTGAGCACAGCGGTAATTACAGGAGAATGTTTCAGTCTGTTTTAATTTGGCACAGTTCAATTCCCACCTCGGATTGATTCGCTTTCTTCCTCCCGACACTGCTGGTGATAGTCCTGCATAGACAGTAGCTCACAGATATATACAAAAACAGGTTTCATGACCCCACCGTTTCTGTCTCTGTCCTCTGGGTAAACACCAGATATCCTTCTATTACCTGAATGGAGAGATCTCCTTGAATAGAGAGATCTTTTCTTTTGGCAGAAATTGGATTTTTAAAGTATATCTCAACTGGAATCCATAAAGAGGAAGGTGCGGTAAATTAAAGAGGCTCAAAGTTCTTTCTCTTTATAACTAAGGTCATTTCATCCAAATTATGAAAACATTTATTTTTCCTATCGTAACTTGCAGCCATTCAGTTACCAAAGTTTACTTATCAAGTTTAAACATATACAACATAGACTTATTACTTTGCATTATTTTTTAAATCTCTACATTTCTTTGTGTTGTCACTTGTTGCTTTGGATACTACGCAAAATACATTGAAATCTGATTTGATTGGGGATTTAAAAAAAAAGTATATTAAATGCAAAATTATTTACAGCTGCATTATACAACAAGGAGTAAACTCCTCGTGCAATATCACTAAAAATGTTTAATAACCCAAAATGAAATCATCTTACATCAATCCACATGCCTGTAAAAGTATTAAACCAGATCATGAGACTTACAGGAGCAGGTTGGAAGGTTCAGAAATCAATGAAGGAAGCACAGTTGCTGCTCCAGATGTTTGACGCTGCCACATATTCTTTTACCCAAATTAAATTCAGGGCATTTTCAGCTCTAGGAGGCATCTGTGGTTCACAGCAGGTGACAAACTGAAAGTAAAAACTCCATTTAGAGAAAATAAAGCTCGCCAACAGAAGAACAGAACCTCTTCATCAACCCCGGTCCAGAAACACGTTGTTCATCTTTTCCACCACTCTTCTGCCTGAGAGGATTAGATAAGACAGTAGCTGCTGGGGGGATGTTGCCCGCTCGGCTGCAGGTCGTCCTGCTGGTGAACTCAGGTGAACTCAGGTGAGCGGCGGATGTCCAGGCCGGGCTGCAGCTGACAAATGAGCAGAATCCTGCCGAGCCGATGTCATGTGCAGGTTCAAGTCAAAACCTGTCAGCCGCCGTCTGCTCGGGATGTGGGAACTATTTTTATCCTCCCCGACGTGTCTGTGTGGGCAGCTGTCTCTCTGTCAGTTAGTGTGGGTGTGTTTGTGTATCTACCTTCATCTCAAAGTGTCTTCCTCTGCTTGTTTACAATATGGTGTTCAGCCTGAGGCCAAGTCTTCCATTAGTCCTCTGAGCACGCTTCATATTACAAATTGTACCTATGTTTTTTTTCTATTTGTTCTGGGAAAAAATGCTTATTCATGTTCCTGTCTTAACAAAAAAAGAAAAGTCTACTTACCAGAATGCATAACTAGTTATTGAAATGATGAAGTTTTAAATGAACAGTTTGTAAAGAGAGTTAAGTGACAATTAGCAAATATTAGCTTGCATTAGACAACATCACGGACAGAAGAGGAAGATTTTGTACATTTGTTTTATCGGATTTTGGAGAAATTAATAACTTCTTAAATTTCCAGGGTTTAATTTAGAAGTTAAGCTAAGTTGAAAGAAATTACATTAAAAAGTCAATTTGAGATATACATTTTTTTAGGTTTATGGACAAAACCAAGTGCGACAAGCAGCCATACACAGTTCCACAGCAGTTGAAGTGTAACTTGCATTATGACAGTGAATATGGACAAATCTCTTCTGTGTGGAGCCCTGTGTGCTTCGTCCTAACTTCTTAGTTTTGCTTTCTGCTTGGCATTTTAATTAACCAGAGTTAAAGCAGGAAACTGTATCTGGTGACAGAGAGACAGATTTAAGTGTCCAGCTGATTCACAGCCCCATTCACTTCACATCAAAGAAGATCAAAGAGCTGCAGAGCTGTGTGTTATCTGGGATTTCCCGACAAGCAGATGTTTTTGTGAGTCTCCTTCCTGAGTGTGTGTGATGATATTATTCCGACACGATGAGGTCCGGCTTGCGGAGTTATACCGACACGCTGAGAATCTCCACAAAGCTCCTGTCACTCAGCCGCAGGAGGCTCGCTGCCCGATTCCAAACTCTGAGTTTCCCTTTAAAGTAATTAATCCAAAATGAATCATTCATAGATCCATAATAAATGCAGGAGAGGTGAAGAGCGGGAGCAGCCAGTGTCGCCCTGGACCGTGAAAAATGGACTTTAGAAAAAAAGCATTGTTTGTGAAGCGACCCAAGGATGAGCCGAAGGAAACATGAATACTGATATCACTTCTCAGACGGTTTGTTCTCTCCTCCCTTGTCTGACCTTGCCGTGTAAATCCAGTCTCATGAGTAACACCTTGGGGCTGTGTTTGTTTTCATTACAAGGGTGACTGAGCCGACGTGAAGCCGCTCTCCAGCCGACTCTGACAAAACCTTCACCGGCCGGAATATTTTACAAGTGGCCCAGTGCCGAGGTACACTAAGATTACTGAACATCAACAAAAACAACAACAATAATAATAATACGTGATTTGCCACAGGTTTGAAACTAAACTGGCAGATTCTCCTCTCCGGTGAACTGGAGGAGGATTCTGATCTGGGAGCTCGGGTCCGGTGTTCAAGTCAATGACTGAATATAAAGATGGACGACGCGTCTCCACTGCCTCTCTTTGTAAATGAGGCCTGAACATCTCGGATATAGGAGCTGCCACTTTGCGACAGATGCAGTTGACCAATCATAAGTCAGTGTCAGTTGTCAATCAGGAGGGTACACCCCTATTTCTATTGCCTCAAATAACTAATTAAAACCAAATTATTGGCCCGTGTCTTGACTTTTTTTACTTTTTGTGCGTGTTGCAGCCAGATTTTAAAACCGCTTTAGGATTTTTAAAACTTCAGTAGTCTGAGCCTGGCTCGGGCCCCATTGTTGGAACTGGTCACCAGCTGTTTTTCTTCTCCTTTCCACCCGGTGTCTGCTGGGATCGGCCTCCTGACTCCCTGTGACCCCCGAGCAGGAACATGGATGAATAATGCAAGTAAGGCTCGTGGAGGTTCTTCAGGGAGATCAGGGCGATTGGAGAGAAGCCGAGAGAATCCAGCAGCATGTTGTGAATATAAAAAAAGTTAGAAGACGAGTGCGGTGATAATTTGGCCGATTCGATTTGATTTGCAGAACGAATGGGAGCGTGTGGAAAACATGGCGACCGGGGCTTGGAGAGTGGAACAGCTGCGAATCAAAAAAATTATCCATTTTGTTTAGCAGCAATTTAAAGCTTCATATTAAGATTAGTGGCTTAATAGGCTGCACTGTCCAGTAAACCTCAAATTACTCCCTTAACAACTGGAGCTGCCAAATCGTTTACTGGTGGAATATGAGCCGAATGGAAAGATTGAAAAATGCAGAGATTATTTGATGCTATTTTCAAATTTAGATAATTCCATTTCTGCAGTCGAGCTGTGACCACACATGCTTTTTAGCAGCAGAGTCACGTGTGATCGTACCAGGGAGCCTTCCAGCACAACCACACACTTCCCCTGATTGAACACGAGCAGGTACAACACAGGGATCGGTCTCATATCGGCTGAGCTCAACCGTTAAGGACGCTGAGGTGAAACCACCTTTTCCCGACATTATTCAGTCAGAGAATGAACTGACACGCCAGCGCTGAGAACTCCTGCGTTAAATGTTCTGTGCTCCAATGTTCAGCCATGAATAATCCATTCTGCCAAGTTCCATATCGGGAAATGCTCTGATATTCACCGGGTGTAAAGAGCCTGTGTGAAATGTAAATGAGGCAGCTGAAGCCATTCACACACTCAAAATGGAGATAAGAGCCGTAATTGAAGGAGATGGGAACTGTGCAAGGAACTGTGTGTGTCAGCCATAAGTTCCGGGTGGTTCTGGACACTGAGACACCCTTCCAATCCACACGTCTTTCACTCTTTATAATGGGTCGGAAACTTTCCCTGAGCACTTCCTATATTTTCCACCAACTGTACTACAATCTGCTGGAGCTCAGTCCGTCTCAGACACGACAGCTGCTCAACTTTTTAGTTCTAACAAGTCCCCGACTCAGCACTTTTAAACATGATGGTCGACGTGGTGACCGTATATGTTTGGTATATTGAGATATAGATATATAAATAAATAGATATATAGATATATAGAAATATATTGAATACATAAAGAATAGTTTTCATTGTTCAAGTCGGTGTGCAGCTGTTTTCCTGTTTTAAACATTTATTCATGTATTTTAAAATGATGAATTTAATTACGAGCTGCTGAACATTGGGCGTCAACAAATACCACAAACAGGAATATTGCAGCTATGTGGACAAAACAAAATGCTGCTGTGTGTAAAGAAGTTGTTTGTGGAAACAGTTTTATGAGTTTGTGTTACCACTTGTTGTGCTGCCGCCAAGTGACAAAAAACAATCAGTTCAAGTATTGATTAGAATAAGGTGAAACACAGAGTCACAACATATTTTACTTTCATATTTCCCCACTCTGTGTTTTCCTCTATGATTGTGACATTGACATTTTCATCTAGTTTTTTATGATTTCATTGCTTGTTTGCCTGCTCTGGTGTTTTTCTTCCCTGTGGGAGCACCGTGTAACTTTGTGATGAGAAGTGATTCATGAATAAAGTTTTATTTGTTATTTATTACAAAGTTCAGAATAAGGCTTGTTCTTGAATCTCTCTTCAGGCGTCTCTGAGGTCGGCCTCGTTTCAGACAGAGTGTTGCTTCCTTCACTGTTACTGAAAACTATTTATAAAGGATTTTTTATTCAATTAAAAGCGTAAAAAATGCCATAAAATTCTGACTTTCACAAATTTTTCACAACATTTTCAAAGTAGATGAGATGCATTTGTATATTATGCCTTTCTACATTAGTTAATGACCTAGCAACACATGTGGATTCTCTTCACTTCTTCACCTTCTGTCTGTTGAGGCTCGACTCTCCTTCCAGAGCAGCTGAGTGTCGGCCTAACTAAACCTAAAAATCTGCAGAACAGACTCCCGAACAAATGAGTAGATGTAGACAGACAGATGTGACATGAACCCAGCATTAGCCTCCTGCCTGTCTCTGCACCTTCAGATCAAACTGCAGCTTCCTCCCGTCTCCAGGACTAAGCTCCACTCCGCTCTCGTTCTATAAGAGAAGGGAATCAAGTGGAGCCACACAGACAGAAGACAGTTTAAACTCCATCACAGTTTACTTTTGAGTTTCCATTTTACCCCAAAAAAGTACTTTCGAAAGGAAACTCAAGCAGAACATATTTAATATGATGAATCCTGGTAAGTAGTAATAGAACAGCTATAACAGCAATTAAACAGGTTTTTGTCCAAAGTAGAACAGGCAATAGTTTCATGGAAATAATTAAAAAATTTAAGCCCGTCAATGGATTTTCACAACGTGGGAGAAATGACTTTCCTCACACCTCCACTGTAGAACAGTTCCTAGTCTGATTGTGAAGCCGTTTCACCGCAGCTCTCAGATCTGGCAACAAATAATCAGGAGGACAAATAGCATCAATCCAATTGATTTTCAATTTGGCTTTTCACAGGAGGAGAGGTTGGTGACGTTCTCCTTCTACGACAGGAAGCTTCTCTGTGTGTGTGTGTTCTATACAGACGGGGAAAGAACATGGCTTTGAATCTCCAGGCTTAAAAGTCCTCTTAGTATAAAACATAGTCATGTGCAGGTTTCCCTTATTATAAACCGGGCTGCAGTTTGAAGCTCTTTGTCGTGTTTGATGATACGTTAATGCTAAAAGGAAGATAAATACAACATTAAGAAAAGTTTCTGAGTCACTAACTCTATGATTTTAATGGACATTATGAGTCAAATAATTATTTAGGAGCTATTACATTCAGTTAGTATTCATACTTTCTAAATATATGGCATATGTCTCCTGTGGATGTGCACAGCTTTCTCCTTTTCTGGATATTAGACAGCAGATATTGCCATTACACAGTCTACTGACTCCTGCTATCAGTGTGTGTGTGTTGTGTGTGTGTGTTGTGTGTGTGTTGTGTGTGAGTGTAATCCCCTGTCACTCCGACTCTCAGTCGCACCGGCATGATATTACCTGCTTCCTCTGGTGTGTCACTCCAGAGTCATTGTTCCTCTCCGTCCCTCCGTATGAACATGTGCCTGCTCTCATTCCGGCTGCCAGCTTTCATTCCTCACCCTGGATGCTTTGTTGGATATGATCGTGCGGCAGTTCCACTGTATCAGTGGGGAAATGAACCGGGTGCCGTGCTGGCTCCTTCTGGCTCGGCGCTGAGGTCTTGTAAATGTTCATTTCAGGTTCAGGTACAGTGGAGCAGGAGAAAGGGGACGTGTGCAGAGACACATCAGCTTAATACGCCTCCTGGCAGCAGGTGGATTATGCAGCGGGGGAATAAAATGTAAATGTCTTTATTTGGCCCTCATTAAACAAACAGTAAGTTCAAATGTTTTCAGTCAAAGATCAACTTTAACACATTCTCCCAGATATCTGTACTAATAATGGGATGAGAGAGACAAAGCTGATGAGTTTATTGATTGGTGAATTATTGCCGATGTGTAAAGTCATAATGGCATCATACAGAAGTAATAAATGTCATAGGCCTTGTATAATATTTCATTTTTCCAGGTTTCTATGCATCCTACACGGCTACAGACAGAATCTAAATCTTCAGATTATATTATAGGAAAAATGTCTGATTTAGTTAGTTTTGTTTTCACATTTCATTTGTGTCTATACTTTACAGTGATTGATTTGTAGTCAGGTTTTTGAATAAAGTATTCAATATCTGTTTATATGGATACAAATAAATGAACCAATCACTTTGTTCATTTTCTTGTCACTTTAAAAATAAAAGTCCTCGTCAATCAACCACCAGAGGAACAGATTCCTCTGAGCTGCTTCCACTTCTGTTTCTTCATCTTTTAAACGACTTCTTCACATTTGTTTCCCAATGCCCACGATCTTCACCACGTTTCAGTTTGATCTGGAACCTGTGGATCCAGGCCGTCGTCTGAGGCCCTATTTTGGATTTGGGCTTGAGAAGTGAACTGTGTGGAATCAACCCTTTACTGCCCCGCACACACCACATCTGAATCCTCACATGAAGCTGAAGCTGAATCTCTTTGGTGCGGTGCCCTCCACTGTGGAGACCTTCATCAAAGAGCGGCGGTGGCAGCAGCCGGCGACACACGACCTTGATACCGAGCAGCGTGCGGCTGAGAACGAGGCTCAAAGGTGGCGTGGGTTCACAGCAGCGAGGCTAAGCTACTGCTGATCCCACTCACGACCTTCACAGGCAACAACAGAAGCTCCGCGGCTGCTGCTTCCTCCTCGTTGGAAGGTCAGTGTTTCATCTGGCGTTTGAGTTTCCGGAGAGATATTTGTGGATGACTGACATTTGTGGGGCGTTTGTTTGACGTGTAAAATGTCTTTGTGCAGACCTACGATAAATTTAGATCTGGTTGATTGACTGATGGACATCCGATGAATATACAGTGAGTGGAAAACTATCAAATATTTATGTCGTTAGGGTCAAACCCTCCTCATCGGCATTTCACCCCCGTCCCGAGCATCCGAATGACTGATGAGTCGTGTCAGAGGGGAACAGTCATTAAACTCTGACTGAATATTCAGATGCTGTGTTGTGCACTTTAGAGGTGACAGTTTCCTCAGCTGGGGAAAGGTGTGTTTATTTGGCCGAGGTGCAGCTGTGAGGTCGCCGGGTCAAATCCCCCAAGCACTCGGTGTGTCCTTCACTTTCTCTCCTGCAGGACTTCACTCTGAGTTTGTCTGGAAATGAGTTGATGAGTAATAATATTCAAAAAGAGAAAATCAGATGACAATGTCAAGCCTCCACATGGTTTTGAACATGGGAAAAATGAATAATTAATGTGTTTTTAACTTTATTATTACATGGTTGGATCGACGCAAAACTTTTGTTGATTTAATTCAGTTTTTAGCATTTTGTGGATTCAACATATTTGGAAAGTCACCAAAGTTTTGACAATGAACATTTCTAGTAAAATATTCATAGATTTGTTTTCTTCCTAATTTTATTCATTGTGTAGTAAATATCAATTTGCGGTGAATCGAGTATCGTTATACTTTTATATTTTATTTTGAATGAGTTAACAGAAACATTTACGACCTCTTTTTCATGAGGAAGAAGTAAACACAATTCAATCTGTTGTTGCACAGCGTCACACACAGTGAGAAATGTAACAATGAGATAACACAATGAGGAGAAGATGGGAATTAAATCTGATCCTTTGCTGGTGTGCACATATAAGAGCTGTTCCATTTCCAGTCACAGAATCGTGTTACTTGTGGAGATTGATTGGTTGTTTGATCGATTACTTGATGAACTGAGCAGGGTTCAGATGGTTCCGGGGCAGAATGACCACAAAGAGAGATAGACATACTGCAAATAGACAGAAAAGGACTATAAAGACATAAAATAAAGTCAAGGAGACACTAAAGAGACAAAGTGACTGTCACTGTTTCAATCTTGGTAACTATGGTTTCTATAGGAGACTTTTCACAAAGCTCAGAATCTGCCCATCCCTTAATCCTCTGTATCCCTTTCCCTGGAGTCATGCGTTACTTAAGAGTTACTTAAAGAAGACTGAGACCTGTAGTGTGCAGCTGCAGAGAGTGAACACCTGCTGTCAGCGCTGGGATGGGGGGACCAGAGGTGGGACCAGAGGTTTGGACCAGAGGTTTGGACCAGAGGTTTGGACCAGAGGTGGGACCAGAGGTGGGACCAGAGGTTTGGACCAGAGGTTTGGACCAGAGGTTTGGACCAGAGGTGGGACCACAGCTTTGGACCAGAGGTGGGACCAGAGGTGGGACCAGAGGTTTGGACCAGAGGTGGGACCAGAGGTTTTGACCAGAGGTGGGACCAGAGGTGGAACCAGAAGTGGGACCAGAGCTTTGGACCAGACGTGGGACCAGAGGTGGAACCAGAAGTGGGACCAGAGCTTTGGACCAGACGTGGGACCAGAGCTGGGACCAGAGGTTGGACCAGAGGTGGGAGTGGAGGTGGGACTCCCTCCAGGAACTCTGCGCTGCATCCCAGTGACGCAGGACTCGGACCTGCGACACTAACTCTCATTGAAACCCTCCTTCCTCCCTTTCCCCCCCCACCCTCTCCTTCTCTTCCTCCCATCACTTCACAGAGGGCTGGCGGTGTGGCAGCATCCTCCTCCTCTTCCTCATCCTCCTCCTCCTCACCCTCCTCATCCTCTGGGTACCGGCCCCAGCACCACACCGTGCCAGCGGGGCGACTGACTGACTGACTGCGGCGCGTCCGGAGCGGAGCTGGAGGAGAGCAGAGGGAAGACGCGAGCAGGAGAAGAGGAGCAGAGAAGAGGAGGAGGACGGGACTGTCTCTCCTCCACCAGGCGGGATTATAGTCCGCGGTGTCCCGTCGCTTCAACATGCCTGTGGGGAGTAAAGGAGTCGCTGGGATTACTGCGTTTATCGGCTCCTTGCTGCTGCTGCTGCTGCTCGGCTCCTGTGGGACAGGTGCGCAAGGTGAGCGGCTCCGTGCGCGTCCTGGAGAGAGAAGAGCCCCCCTGGTTTATTATCACTCAGCTGAGAGGGTCTGGACTAACACCTGGGGGGCTGCCTCCATTCGTCTGCAAAGTAACGAATAGAAAATTATTGTCATCAATTTATCTTTTGCAGTTTATGTAAAAAAGATGATAAACACAATAAGGACTAAATTTCACTGCTAGAATAGATTCAAAACAAGGCAGAAATATGTTTCAGACTCAGTGAATTCATTATTTTATAAGTTGATCAATAATAAACCATAGTCTCAAATATGTAATATGAAATGAAAACCCAAATATATTTAGTTTACAATGATTTCAACTAGAAAACACCAACAAATCTACAATTTTGGTTATTGTGCATCCAAAAAATAAGTTAGATTTTTTTATACATAATATAATAATGATAAATCGAAGTCATCATAAAACCCTCAGCTTTAAATTTTGTTTTTTATTTGTTGTCTATATTTCTTGTGTATAGATTTATTGTCTTGATGTTGGTCTGCCACTTGTTTCTCAAGTTTTGGGGGAAACGGTGCCGCAGCTCGTTCAGTTGATTCTGTGAATCAGGTGAATTAGTCAGTGGGCTGTATGACCATTAGGTCTCGTTGCTGAAAGGGGAGCACACGTCCTCTTGGGGGATTAACAGCTGTCAAGTTATTTCAGAGATAGCGAATCCCACAATCTCGTTCCCATTTTGGCTTTTCCAGCATTTGATGTTTCCTCAAGAGAGAGAGAGAGAGAGAGAGAGAGAGAGAGAGAGAGAGAGAGAGAGAGAGAGAGAGAGAGAGAGGAAGAAGAGGAGAGACTGTGGTCTATCTCTGGAAAATGTGGGCAGAGCTGCACAGGAGGATGTTTCAGCTCCCCCTATTCAACAGGATTATCCTCAGAAAACATCCTAACAAAGAAATCACAAAAACCCTTATTTGATTGCTGCACGAGAACAAGTTGATAATTTACCCTGCAACAAGTGGGATAGATCAATAGATGGATGTCCCTGTATCCTCCAGGGAAGCTTCAACAAACAGTTCCAGTAGCTGCACATTTGTAGTGGCTCAGTAAAATGAGCTGTAATTACTGCACTCCCACTGATGTTGTAAATAAGAGTCAATCACGTGACATCCCTGTGGACACATCGACAAAAAGGAATCAAACAGAAATCAGTAACTAACCCTAATGGATCCGATGCTTTCACACTCACATTGTTAATCGTCTATAAGAGAAAGTTGTGAAAGCAATGACTGAACGGATGAACACATGGTGGTGGATGTTGCTGCTGGTGGTGGATAGAGAATAAGGATGGATGCATTATGGATGCATTGTTGGTTCCCAGTTGTGTTGATTGTTTATAAACACAACATTTGCATAACAAAATGGGCCGATACTAAGATGAAGTCGTTGGTGCAATGCTTCGGTGGGTGGAGCCCAACACAAAATCTTTACTGTGTTTCCCATAGTGTGTTTTGCTCAGCAGCATACTGTGGATACTGTGTATACTGTGTATACTGTGGATACTGTGTATACTATGGATACTGTGGAAACTGTGGATACTGTGTATACTGATTATACTGTTTATCGGTCTTTAATCCAGATTTTGATTCCTGGTCAGTGAAACAGGATCAGGTCAGTGTAAACATTTTCAAACTGGTCCTGCATTATACCAAACGCCGCTCTGATCTTATTTCAGGAGTGACTTCTATTAATCACATCATATCGTTTATCGCTCACACAATAAGCTGAGACGCCGTCGGCACAGGCTACTGATGAAGGGACGCTTTTTAATTTGCTGGAACCCGTTGGCTGATTTCAGATCCGGGCCTGGACCAGACTGGGCCAAACTGGAAATCGACCCGTAGATTGTAGAATGGAAAAGGCTTCAGCTCAGTAACCAGCTGACACGTCGTTCATCAAGTGTTGCACAAGGAGGGCAGGAGTCCTCTCACGGTAACACAAACTGGCGGTTGAACATATGGAAGCAGACGTCTGTTGATCCCTCTCTTGTGGAAACCGACAATCCAACTTGTACTTCATCCAGTAACTGGTCCAAGAGGCGGAGGGACCATGTGCAGAGTTTGAACTTCCTTCTCATTAGGCTTCTAGTTCATTCATCTCACGGCTGTTTTTTTAAATTGAGTTTTACATACAAATAAATGCAAAAAACAGCTTCCAGGAAAGACTGACTGCAAATGTGCATTGTGTGTTATCTCCTTAATTAACTGGATTTGCAAAGGCACTGTGTGTGTGTGTGTGTGTGTGTGTGTGTGTGTGTGTGTGTGTGTGTGTGTGTGTGTGTGTGTGTGTGTGTGTGTGTGTGTGTCCGGACCTAAACATAAAACAACTGTGTTTCCTGATATGTGTTTGTAAGAATTGGCTCTTTTCAGCAGAAGTGGCCTTTGGAGTCTTTGAGTCTGTGAGGATTCTCAGTGTTTCAGCCGAACTCAAACCCAGAGGTGACGAATTTAAATATCTCAGCTACACGTCAGAACCACCGCTGACACTGCAATTTCAGTGGGGGATTTTCAGTGTAGTTGAGCCATCGTGAACATGAATGATGGCAAAAGTTGTAGATGTTCTCAAGAGTGGCAGCCGTCACTTCCTTTAAAATAGTAAATGTCTGTTTTTATATGGCACTTTCCTGGCACTCAAAGAGCTTTACTGTCCAGTTATTACCATTCAAACACAGTCCTGGGGTGAATCGATGTGGGAGCCCTTTCTCTCTCACACACCTCACACATGTCACACACCGCCTGCAGGGAGAACTTGGGGTGCAGTATCTTGCCCAAGGACACTCATAAGCTGGGTAGACTGGGATCAAACCGCTGACCTTCTGGTTATTGGACGGACAGCTTTTAGACAATGTTAATACAAAAGGAAACAAGAATAAACCTGAGGTCGACAGGTGTGGAGGGGAAAAGCTGTAAACTCTAGTTCGGGTTTCCACAGCCAGCAGGTGGGCGTGTCGATGACTTTTCTAGTGCAATGGAAGCGAAACTGAAAGAATGCAAATATCACAGGATGAAACTTAGAGGAAGATCTCCACTTGGAAAGACGAGGAGATTCGAGAGCTTTTGCTGATGAGGGCCAGTGTCTATGTGCTGTTCCTCCTGAATGATGTTCTGGACATTTTCCTGTTACCGTGAACGCGTTTGACAGAAGAAATGCATGTTTTAATCATTATATATGACAGACACATTTTCCGGAGCCAATGTTCCGAGCATTTTCCAAAGTCCATGTCTGAAAAAAGCTGAATAGACAGTTTTAGGTGAGAAAGCAGCAGTGCAAACAATACTTTATATATAAATCCCGTAATAAGTAGTTGGTGCCGTCTAAAAAACACACTAAACGTTCATGTTCAATGTTACGGTTTGTTTGTTGTTGTGGTAAAACAACATTAAAGAGTTTCTGCCTCTGGGCATGAGGTCATTTGTCAGGTAAACTCAAGTCCTTTTAAGGAATCTAAACAAACGACTTCATTTGGCCTCCTGCTCGTTCCTCTCTCTCCGACTTCGGCGGCTGTGTGCTGGTTAGAAGTGTTTGATTATTTAACCAGCTATGACTGACGGGGGGGGGGTGTCTTTATGGTTCCATTATTTTCTCCCGAGCGCTGGAAACTCGTCTCTTCCAGTCCAGTGGCAGACAGAAAATATTTGGTAAAAACTATATATTCAGGGAGAGGAGTTGATTTGAATTTACGTCCGGCTCCCTGGTTCATATGCGAGCAGCCTTGTCTCATCAGAATTTATTACTTTTCTATGAGCTGGTGGTTTGCACGGAGAGTACATAAACCTCTGAATAAAATCAATTTAGTGTGAATGTGTGAGGCATTTCTCCCCCCCCCCTTGCAAGCCGTGCTGTCCTTTATGCTTCACGAGACGACGGAGCCTTTGAGAACCAGCAGGTGGAAAAGAGCAAAGCAGTCGAGGATAAATCAGCCACACTTTTCTCTTTTTAGTGTCATTTATGAAAAGGCATGGAGTGGAAGTGGAGTCATGAAGAGGTTGCGATTAAGTCAAGGTTACACAAAGGTGGCGGCGGCTGCTTGTGTGCGCCTGGAGCTGCCAGTCTCGACTCTAGATTTATTAATCCAGGGGCGAGTAGTTAAGTGATAAAAGTGACAGAGAACTGCAGTCCATCCATCTGCCTTTGTGACCTGTGGGATTTTTCGTGTTTGCCCAAGGCCGATTCCCCAGTGGATGTCTGCCTCCCTAAAAACAGACCCATTCATCAACTGGCCCTGTCATTGTATCAGCGGACTTGTTATCGGTCCAGGAATCGGCCACGTTGTGCTGAGGTCACTGTTCACTGTCACTCTCTCTGATGCAGCAGGAAAGTGGAAAACTGTGGACGTCAGCTACTAACGCAGCGTCGATTAATGTGCAATGATGACTTTATACTTTGTAAATAATATGCCTGCGACCTGTCAGTGCCTCAGTCTGTAGAGCACATGTTTCTAGTACATTTAAGAGAAAGAGTACGAGGGTAGTTCAGAAGAGCTGATGACCTTGAGGACCTGAAATGAACTTCGAGGTGAGACCGTGACCTCTCAAAGACCAATGTCAAAAATGAACTTCCATCCATCCACGGTCTTACGCGTATTCGGGGCTCAGTCCTGGAGGTAGCCGGGAAAGTATCCCAGACGTCCCCATCCCTAGCCACGCTTTCCAGCTTCCTGCTGGGAATTCATTACTGGTCAATCTACGTTGCAGCCCTCCCTATGGTCAAGAGCTCTGGGTAGCTACGAAAGAACAAGGTAGCAAATACAACAGGAAGCTTGGAGTAGAACCCCTTGTTCCTTATGTTGAAAAGGGACAGTTGAGGTGTCTCTGGCATCGAGTTGTCTGCTTCCTCTGGAGGTTTACCAGGGACGGCCCAAAATGAACTTATAATAACGATACACTAGGTTTGTGTGAGAGTCTGGGAAAAAAGAAGGGAAAATAGTGACAAAAGAGTGGTGAGTTTGCTGTGGTGCTCTGTGTGGACATTCACTCTGGTTGTCCACCCTCTTTAAGTCAAGCGGCGTCCCTCCCAGCTCCTTCTCTCCTCTCATTTCACCCATCGCTGGGTTTTCTTTTGTGTGTGTCTGCGATTCTGTGAATGTGTCTGTGCGGGGTGTTTGTTCTCGTCTTTGGGGCATTTGCAAGTACAAACACCGAACCTGCCGGGGGCCTAGTCGCCCTTATGAGGACCTGAAAATGTCATTCCTGAGGTCCTGGTGAGGATCAGGTTCTGGTGCTGAGGCTCGGTAAACGTTTGAGTTAGACATGAAAACAAGGGAATAAGTCCTAATACGCAGATGCACAGCAACACAAGTTTCAACAATAAATATTCTACTCAGATTAAAGTACAAAAACAAGTTCTGTAAAATGCACTAGACATTATTGTTTGTTTTTAATGTTATATGCTCATTCATAAATGATTAAACTATTGAATTAAAGCACGTCTTAAGGCTACCGTTCGCATTTGGCATTTAACGTCTATATGCCATAAGGTGAGAGGTGACAACTTCACTGAAAACAACCAATAAATTCCACTCTGGCATTTTACAGCCTGCGCCTACAACTGATTATTGATGATTGATAATCACAAGTCCTCATAGAGCCGCACAAATCAAACAGCCAGTCTAAATATCACTCAATGAGTCTTGTGCACCGTTAAGTCCTCCACAATGAGCTGTAAATCCAAACTTCACTGCTCCTCACTCTCCATGCAGAATGGAACCAGTCCACTCAGCCTCTCTGGGCTCGCTGCCCAGTTTCCAAACCCTGGGGGGGGGGAGCTCCACGGTCAGAGAAAGGTAGAAAGGTGGAGCACACCTCACTGACAGTAGAAGTGATCTGAGAAGCCCCAGCTGAAGGGATGCCACATGGATTGCCTGGTGAAATGATGCATTATGGGTCGGGACAACCCGGTAAAATCTGGGTGTGGATCCGGATCAGGGAGATTTGTGCATGTTTGACACTTTCATGGATTTCCCAGGCAGTAATTAATGGATCCTGATGAAAATGAATCGTATTAAGGGGAATTATTTCTAATTGTTTGTGTTTTTTGGTGCAGTTTTAAAAGTCGTAATATAAAAAAGATTTAAATTCATTAAATCGTTCCTGTCACATATAGCATTGCACTTACCAAATTGAAGGTACCTTGTGGATATTCTGAGCACAAGTAGTGGATCGTACTCATTTTGTATTTTTTGTTTTAGTCCCGTTCACACTTCGCACATTTTGCGCAATACAATATTGTGGCTTTAGTTTGTGTTGAAATGGAGCCTAAAGAAGCAAAGATGAAAACCCAACTGGACGACCAATGTTAACTCATTTAGTCGAGGATGGAAAACACGTTTAAGAAGATGATTTGGTGTTTTTGTTACAGCACAAGTCAAGACGCCTAATTCCCTTTGGTTACACTGCACCCGTCAGAAGTCATGAAGTGTAGTTAGCTATGTGTACCAGTCTGAAACAAGTTGGGAGTTTAGCAGCTCACAAACTCTTCACACAAGTTGCCACAATTACTTTCTGCCCTAAATAACACAACTTTGTCCTCTGCTGAAGAAACTCTTGAGCCTCCTCCCGTTTCATGACAGCTTCTCACTCTCTCGAGAAGGTTAGATGCTTCAGGGTCCAGTTTGATGATGAGTGGAAATTCTTAAAACAAAAACTTAAACAACAACTAACACTCAACTTTATGAATATGACCCCTGGAATCTTTTTATTGTAATTGTCAGTTCCCAATTTTCTCCTCAGGCAGATTTTACACAAGTTCCATTTTAAACCAGTTAGGTAATTGTACCAGATCAGAAGGTGACGACTGTAAAAGAATCTGAATGTTCTTTTTTTTTACAAGAGGCATTTATCAGAGTGGGTTATTATCTAGGATACGAGTGGAGAGACCTCTGGGAAGTGAGTGGTTCTCTCTCTGTAGGACTCACTGTCCTTCAACCACATCAGCAGAAAACATCAACAGACAAAGAATCTGAAAGTGGAAATGATCCTTTAACAAAAGAAACAGGCTTCTAACATGCATTCAGACATTTATATTTGTATTGAAGGGTAATTAACCTGCATCTGAAAGGCGAGTCAGCATCGTGGCTTCCACCTCCACCGTGAAGACAGAGGAGGAAGAGTCGGAGCAGCTTGGTGAAGATGTGAGTTGAGTAGTTGTTAAATGGAAACTCACATGAAACTCATGAACACAAGAGATGATCCACAAACTGTCACTTTTAAATACATAGTTGTATTTATAGATCATGCAAAGCACATTAGTGTAATAACAGGAATGAATCTAAATAATGCGTCATTGAAGTTAATGTTTTCTCCTCTGTCCTTTTGTTTGTTTATTTGTTTGTCAGCAGAATTTCACAAAAACGTCTCAAATTAATTTCCTTGAAAGTTGGTTGAAGGATGAAACATGGGCCAAACTATAAGCTGTACAATTTCCAAAGAATAATTAATGGATCATGGTGACATTTTTATAGTTTGGGGACCGATAAGTACGAGCGTTGGCAATAATTTATTCCATTGCGGTTTGTTTGTGTGTTTTCTCCGTATGTCAGCAGGATTACTGGAAAACTACTGAACCAAATTGAAAGCAATTTAGTGGAGTGGTAGGAAATGAACCATGAAAGAAAACAGTTTAAAGTTAGGAGCAGATCTGGATGATTGCAAAGATCTTTATTTCACTTTCTTGAACATGTTGAAATTGGGTTTCATCCTCAGCTGAAGATTGAGCTCTCTGTGCAACAATCTAGTTCTTTTCATGATTTTTAAAGGTTAAAGAAAAGGAGCCAGACATCAGGAAAATCTGATTTCAAAGTGAAAATTATGCACTTGGAAAGTTTCATGCTGCAGCTTTTACGCTACTCAGCCACAAAATCAGCAAGATGGGGTCGGCAAAATGTCAAAACTTAGACGTAGGAAAACCCAGCTTGTTTCTTTTCATTTTCCTCCCGGCAGTCAAACTTCAGTTTCTCCTTCAGGACCCTAATCGTAATTGCGTCATTCTTGAAATTGCACTTTTGTCCCTTAATTTAGAGTCATGCATAAACTCCATCGTTCTGAACAAAGCTTTTGTCACTTTCCCTTCTCCTCCAGCCTGAGCAAGCGCTTAAAAAACGATCGAGGCAAAAACAAAAGAAGGAAGAACATTCTATTTCTTACACAGTGGGACTTAATATCCTCCCAGTGAGTGTCTGCAAATAAAAGTGTCTTTCAATGTCTTGTCCCTATTTTGAATTGCTAATAGGAACCTTTAACGATGTGCTCATCACACTCCACATGTCTCCTCATGGCTCCATTAGCAGAAGTGATGTGACCCACAGCATCTGCATAAGAGCAACATATAACAATGTGGAAGATTTTTCTGTTCATCACTAATGTTTGTTTTCTTTCTCATTATGGTATTGTTGCTTGTGTGATTTCGCTCTCAGTGTGTGTACTGACATCACATCAGGTGTTAAACCTTGTACGATTCAGATAAACGATGCACTTGCTGCTTTTGTTGCATTGTGTTTTTCTTTTTTATCATTAATTTAGCTGATCAGGTGCATTGAGGTTAGATACTGCTGTTATCTCAGAGGAAACTAAAAGCCTTGTATTCACGGAGAAAGCATAGCTGATTGGGTTGCAGAAAACGGTTTATGAACCAGGGTGCTCTAAATGAGGAGTCGTTTTCTAGCAGGAGGTCTCAGATGCTGAGAGTCAGCAGAATCACTGGCCTGCCTGTTGTGTCACCAACACACAGATGAGAGGCTGGAGAAGAGAAAGGAACATTTCTCTGGTTGTTAACGACGACACCAGCAGCAGAGAGTCTCCGCTAAGTGGTCAGACTGTCGGGTTCCAGTCTGCAGCCAAAGCAGGAACACCAGTCTCACCAGTCACTGTTGAACCGCCCTCACATGAAGACTGTTAGTTTGCTATCAGCCACAAAATCAAGATTATAATGGGAAGTGACAACTTAAAAAGTTAATTTACATATGAAGCATTTTGGAAACTGGCCATCAAGAATTAAATATCTGGTATTTTAATTTGAATATAATAGTTTTTTCTTTCAGATGTATCTTTGTTCATATCAATTATATTATACAAACCAGCTCAACTTGATGCCACTTGATAGGTTATGAAACTGGACCAGTCGTGACAAAAGCTTTTATAAAAATGTATCTCAAAAGCATAGAGCCAAAGAAATGTATTTATCATAAAATCTGCCCTGAATATATGATGAGAATAATGAACTTCGCCTATTCCCTACACCATTCAAATCCAAGTACATCTGGTTCTTTTAGCATTCACCCTGATTTGATCCCATCTCACTTGTTCTATATTCCACCAGCTGATGTCTAAAGTGTTCCCATGTCTCACGGGTTCACAAGTCAAGATCTTAAGGTGTTAAATGGTTTTCTCTTGTGTGATAATATTGAATAACCACCCAGAATTAATTATAACACGATCTACATATAGCTCTGGGTACAGCGCTGAGAGCCGGTGCTTGTACTACATCCTATAACACTATCGTTCACCCATCCAGAAACGTTAGATTTAAAAGGAGCGAACACAGAGAGGAGTCAGATGAGGTTCTGGCGGCTGTGGGCTGTATCAGTGCCACTTGGAGTTTAGTTCCCTTCTGCTGCAGATTTCATGAGCTGTCTAAGATTTACCAAAGGATTTGTAGGATTCCTTGTAGCTTTGTTTAAAAACTGTCTCGTAGATCCATGTCTCTCCCCGGCCAGTGACTCGCAGCACAGCAAACTTTAACCTTTAACCTTTTCCTTTCCTCTTGGGTTTCTGTGATAGTGCTTTACCTTTTTTGTCACAGTCACATTTTATATGTCACGACTCTGCCAAGGAAACTCAACCTCACCTGCTCAGATACTTGCTTCTTGTATTTAGTTTTATCCTCCTAGATTTGTTATCCTCTCTAAACTAATTCAACTCCATTTTGCACTTGCTCTGTGTCTCCGGCGGCCTCAGGCCTCCACGGCTGGACGGAGATGAAGAAACAGCAGCATTATGAAATCCATTAGCATCAGATTACTTCTTTACAGGTTGTTTTAAGTGAACTGGTAACAGTTCAGGTGGGATGAGTTCCTTTATTTTATGCTCTGAGATCATTAAATGGTTTTAAAGTTAATTTACTTTCAGCCGCTGCAAAAGCAAAGACATAAAAGCAAAAGTATAAAGAATGGATTGAACATTGTCGATCTGCTCCCAACATTAATTTGCTGATAACGCAACATGATACACAGCTGTAATGTTACTTTAAAAAAGGTACTTTTGTAATTGGTTAAATAAGTCTGAAGATGCAGTATAAGTACCTGAGTTGTACACAAAGCCTGGGGTGTCTAGGGAGAGCAGAGACCGGGTTAGCCCTGGGTGGATATGACAGCCTTTTCAATACTGTGACAGACTGCGCTTTATAGTCTCAGGTAATGAAAATCCCTCTGTGCCGGGAACGAAGTACCATAATGTTGACAAAGTAATCTCAGCTGAAGCCTTGTCAGAGCCGAAGACAGGAGCGGGGGAATAATCTGAACTGGCTCCGGTGGAACAAACAACATCCGTTATGAAAGAGGGTTTATTCTACACTAACAGAGTTCTGAAACATTTGCAATGAAGTAATAATAATGATTTATTACAATAAAACTACATGCACTGCATTTATTTTGAGTTAACCAGTTAAAGGACTTCATACTAAGCAGGCGTCAAGCCTCAAATTCAAAGTTTGAAAAAATTAGTTTATGTCATATAAGTAATCAACAAGTTATAAAAAACATTACATTACAATTACAACTTTCATAAAGCCAGACCACGAACCTAACCATAGTGATTTTGTGGCTTAATCAAATCAAACCTGTATCATCACATTGTCACAACATACAAGTGTCAGATTATTGGACTTAATGACAGACTGTATATGGTAAAGTGGTTTAGAGGATTTGCTGATTCTACTTGTTGATATATCACCAAATGCAAAATGAAACTTTCACGTGTTTGTCATGGTTTTATAAATGTCAGGTATATAGAGTAAAAAGTTACTGCAAAATACTAAAAAAGTCTGTTTTACCTTTAAAAAATCTCATTACACATTGCGGCAGCGACACATTTTTACAGATCCTCTCCTTTCAAGAGTTGCTTATTCAGATTTAGACATTTCTCGTCCTTGACATTCATCAGCGGCAAAGTGTCTGAGGCATGAAAAGCTCTCTACTGACGTGTCTGATTCCTTTTTCTTCTTCTGGAGCAAAGTCAACTGCTCCTGTCGCCTGCTTCAACTCAAGTTTATCATTTTATTTAGAGGAAACCATATCTGTAGCAGGATGGACCATTATAAAGTAAGATTCTTAACCTCGATCCTTGTCTTTTCTCCTCTGTGACTGGTCAACAGAAGCATGTGACAGCCCACTGGTGTCCAGTTTGCCTCCATCCTCTTTCAGAAGCTCCTCCCAGTTGTCCAGCAGCCATGGACCAGTGTTTGCCAAAGTCAACAGGAGAGAAGGTGAGAAGCGATCATTGCCTTTTGTCCATTGTCCAACTTAAATATTTCACTTCCTGCCGTGCAGACACATTTCAAGAAAGACTAATTCCTACGCTGTCATGAATAATCAGCGCCCCTGCTCGTTTGCCTGACTCAGCAGTTTGCACACACAGGGACGCCCGAGTGTTTTAACTTTATGATTCGCCTGAATTTATTACCTGGGATTCATTGCCCAGACTCTAATCAAACATTGGTCATAAAGTCCTTTCACATCATTTCTTCTTGGCCTGAGGTGCAGGCGGAGGCAGTGATGCAATCCAGTCACGCTTGATGAGTCCAGGTTTTCAAAGGGCTCAGTGCACTTTGAATGAGTTTCTTTAATTGTTTGGCTGACCCCAAGGCAGAATACCCACCAGATATTTATCTGGATAAACACTTTCTTATTTTACAGGGATGAGACACATCAATGTCTTCGGGTTCTTACAGTTTTATTACGCCGTTTTATTATGTAGCTGCATTTTGTTTTCAGATTGTTTATTCGTCATATTCTTGACATCTCAAGAAAACCTTGAGGAAATTTCTCTTTATACTCAAAGATGAACTGATTGGATTTTAGTGGTCAACGGTCAAGGTCGCTGTGACATCACAAAGTAAACGTTTAACCTTGTGAACACAACATCTCAGGAAAACTTTGCAAATGGAAGTTCCCCAGCACAGGGGCTGTTCTCGTGATCAGTAGCAGTTTTTCATCCAGGTCATGGTAGTTATTATATTTAATCTCTTGGATGATAGTTGACACATAATAAGGCACACCCGAACGTCCCTCTAAACAAAAACACAACCGGTGTGACTTTCTGTGGAGGGTTGTAGGTCCAGACAACATTATGGCTAATCTCTATATACCAGCTTACTGCTTATAAATGTAGATAAATTAAAAAGCGTATCAATCAATGTATTCCACCTATGGGTAACCAAAGCCTGCTCAAACGTGATGGTCAAACTAGAGACTCTGGTCCCCACAGTCTCGCCCTGTCTCTACTCAGACTCCTTCCTTCTGTTCTTCGGGCTGCAGTGGTGCAGTTTCTTCTCATGGTGCAGGAAAGAGTCTTTGTCTCTCTAAAGGAAACCGAGCACAAAACATGAAAGACGAAACCTCATCTGACTTCACACAGCCGGAGAGATTCCTCTGAGGGAGACGCTGCTGAAGACAAAACAAAAGAAAGGTGGGAGGACCGATACACAGGACGGCAGCAGCTACGGCCGACTCTCTATTATATATAGAAATACAATGGAATCATATTAGTCTACTATATCAAAAAGACTCCACAGGGCCTCTTCTCCTCAGTTGGGGAATAAATCTGAGTTGTGATTCACTAACCACAATAACTATTCAGGGGGGAGCTCCCTGCTGGATGCTGAGGCAGGGCTTTACGAGGGGCCATCGCCGTGTGCTTTGGGAGCTTTGCAGATTTCTCCATTTTACGGATCGCAGTTGCTGACTGTGGAGTCGGAGCGGAGAATCATCAGGGAGTCTGGGATTTCTCTCTCTCTCTTTTACTCCCACTGATAGAATAAATTGACCAACGGAGGCAAATTGAAGATAAGACAGCGCTGCGTTTTGTTTTTTTTTATAATTGAGTTTGATTGTGAGTCTTCTTTCTCCTCTTAACACTTTCCACTTTACATTGTAGGGAATTAATATGATAGTGGAAATTGTTGTCCTCATTTCTGGGCTATGGAAATCGCTGCTGATATAAAGCCAATCACCAACTGGACCAGTTTCTGCAGAACACAGTATAAACTCAACCTGTTTTTGTGAAGTTTATTGATTCAGTCAATAGATATTTATTATATATTGTATATACATATGTTTTTATAAAAATAGACAAAGTGCCACTACTTCCTTCCACTGTACATCATGTAAATAAAGCTTAAATATCTCAAATACCAGTGCGGCTATCTAACGCTTTTAATGTTATTTTGAGGTAGTAATCGTAGTGTTGAGTCTCAGTATGAGTTCATACACATGCTTGGCCAATAACAAGTTAGTATCAGCTGTCAAGCATGACGTTTCACATGTTTATAGCCTTGAATAAATAATTTAAACCAAACTCCCAAGAAAAATGAACACTTCTTTAGATATAAGAACCACCTAAATGTCCCATTCATTACCATGGAGGAGGTAGGGTTTTGTGGGCTATTTTGCAGCCAGCCACCAGGGGGTGATCAAGATTATTCGTCGTTACTGCTGGGGAGCTCTCATATCGTCCATCTTTTTTGATCAGGTCTGGACCAGTGCAGGATCCATCTCAAATTTTCTTCGGAAGCCAGAAACCAGTGCAAGTTGGAGCAGTAAAAGATGATTCCATTAAGAGGCCAAGGTGCCAGCAGAGACCTGAAGGTTATATGACTCACATGCTTGGATCCACTACTGCCAGTTGGTTCCATCACATGGTTCCCACACGGTGCCCAGTTAATCAAATTTAACCATCAGGGTGCTGCCTCCTCTTTGAGTTTTTCCTTTATAGGTTACTGCATGTACACTGAACGGGGCCAACACCAGCTGGAGGGAGCTGTGGCCCTGTAGATGAGCAGAGTGGAGAATTAATTAAACTGGGAAATTCCCCAGCACTGAGAGTCGGTCCTGACTTCACCTTTTAGAAAGTGATCAGGGACCAGCCGGACTCAGGGGCCCTGACTCTGGAGTCATCAGGGGCCATCTAACAGACAAGAGGTCAAGGAAGTGTAAGCTGGACACTAATGGCTACTGGCCACGGCATCTCACATTCTATTAAAAGCAGTTTGGAAGTAGAACAACAAACCTGTCAGTCTTCTCAAATCTTTCTTTCATTGAAATAAAATTCCTCTGCCATTCCATTGTGAAACTATGCACGCTAAGGTTCCGTCATCGTGCTCCCCAGTCCACCTTATATCTCATATGTCCAAAACCTTTGACGTTTTTCTTTTCTTAACTTTTGCTATCTTCTCCCCTGAGTGTGACCTTTACTCTTTCTCTCTCATCGTTAATTACCACTCGGTCGTGACCCGCTGCCACTCTCTCACACTTCACGTTACAGCGCCGGTCTATTGTAATAGCAAATTTAACTCAGCCCCTTTTTTTTTGACCTGCCAAGAAAACATGGGGATTAATTAATCCCATCCATACAGCTAAATGTTAACGAGAGTATTTAACATTTATAGCCAAATGTTAATGGGAGGCTTTAACATCTAAGCGCTCTGTGTTTTTCAGTGGGCCACGCTGATAATCGCTCATTAGAAGAACTGTAATTATGCTGAAACAGGCCTGGAGCACTTCATCAGCCCCGAGTAATCATCTTCTGGAAGTAGTAATGCAGACCTTAGCCGAGGCTGTAGGCTGAAATGAACTGAGGTGGGTGGGGGGGACAAAATCAGATATTGATCATTGTGTGAAGTTTATTTGCCACCTCTGCTTTTCCACAAAAACTTTTACTGCTCTTAAACTCTTTATCTGGTTAAATTCCACCGCTCCTCCACTCAAATCCTCCTATTATGAGGAAGTCCCCCCCCCCTCAATAAATCTAATCACTGGGTAAATATCGTCTGATTCCTGGACTGAACTTCTCTTCACAGCTTTAGGTCTAAATTGCTTCTTCATCCAGTCCACTGGAAATAGCTGGAGTTGTTAGACCGGGACGGCTCCTTAGAGAGATTCTTTATACGGTGACTAAACTGTCTGTGGTCCAGATATCGACTTTAACTATATGTTCAGTCCGGTTAATGAAATATACGGTCACAGCTTTTTATATGGTACTTTCTAACTTAAACAAAGAGGTGAAGGTGATTCAATAACAGAAAAAGCAGAAGATGTGTTTAAGTGAATTAGGGAAGTTGAAACTGCTGAATAAGTGAAGATTTGTCTGAACCACATAAAAACTGCATAAAATGAATTATTTAACAATATATATCTTCATTGTTAGGATTTGTACTCGTTTATACCTTTGTAAATATTCTTTGTATTTAAATTGCTTGATTTTACTGGGTATGTTTGTTTTTATCATGTTTGAAGGTTGTGAAGCACTTTGCCACTTTGTTTTTTTTAAGTTTATTATTCTTATACTATCATTATAATAT